>OY740793.1:3698714-3787614 GCA_963514005.1 Raja brachyura
CTTTAAGAGCCCTATCTAGCTCTCTCTTGAAAGTATCCAGAGAACCGGCCTCCACCTCCCTCTGAGGCAGAGAATTCCACAGACTCACAACTCTCTGTGTGAAAAAGTGTTTCCTCATCTCAGTTCTAAATGGCCTACTCCATATTCTTAAAGTGTGGCCCCTGGTTCTGGACTCCCCCAACATCGGGAACATGTTTCCTGCCTTTAGCATATCCAAACCGTTAATAATCTTTTAAGTTTCAATGAGATCCCCGCTCATCCTTCTAAACTCCAGAGTGTACAATCCCAGCCGCTCCATTCTCTCAGCATATGACAGTCCCGCCATCCCGGGAATTAACCTGGTGAACCTACGCTGCACTCCATACGTCTTCAACAATCCTTTGGTTAGGATTGATTTGGAGTATCGCGGGCGGTTCTGGTCTCCCCACTACAGACAGGGTGTGGAGATGGGGCAAAGATGGGGCAGGATGGCCCGTGAAGTGGTGAGTATTTGCCACAAGGAGGGGGCTTGGATTTAGCAGCAGGGAATGTCCAGTGGAGATAGCGGCAAGTGCGGAGAGACCTTCACGGCTGATGCCCGGATAGTGAGTTGGTACTGACGCGTTGTTGAACGAGCCGTTTCTCACCCTCTGTCTCTCTCCTCTCGTTACAGGCAGTGATGTGTTCCGTACATGTGGCAGCTGTGGTAGCTGAACACCTCCACAGGAAAAGTAAGCTCCTGATTCTATTTCTAAACCCAGCTCTGCGGTTCAGGGCCTGTCCCACTTGCCGAGATTTTTTCAGGGTCGCCGAAAGATTTTGAACATTTCAAAACCCAGCGGCGACAAAAAAAAATGTTACGACACTTGCGTAAAGACCGTGTGCGTCATTACGCCAATTTCGGTGAACTCGTACGTCAGTCAATGATGCCGACACTTGCCGAAAGATTTGCCAAGTGGGACAGGCCCTTTAACCATTGATGGGCAGTTCGGGGAGAGGCTCCGACTCTCTTGCCCAGAGTTGGGGAATCGAGAACCAGGGGACATGGGTTTCAAGTGAGGGGGGAACGATTTAATAGGAATCTGAAGGGTAACTTTTTCACACAAAGGGTGGTGGGTGTATGAAGCAAGCTGCCAGAGGAGGTAGTGGAGGCTGGGACCCAACGTTTAAAAAACAGTTAGACAGGTACATGGATGGGACATGTTTGGAGGGATATGGGCCAAATGCAGGCAGGTGGGACTAGTACAGCCGGTGTGGGCAAGTTGGGCCGAAGGGCTTGTTTCCACACTGTATCACCCTATGACTGTGTTAGTGGAAGCTGCTACATTCATCACAGATGAGTGTCTGACTGACTGATCATTGGAAGGTCTCTCCATTACTGCAGGGAATCGTGAGCAGGAGTTGGGTTCTTTTATCAGACTCAGATTACCTTTATTGTCATTCAGATCTTTCGGTCTGAACGAAATTTCGTGCCTGCAGTCGTACATATATTAAAAGTAACAAAAACACACAATAAGCACAAATTTAACATCCACCACAGTGAGTTCACCAAACACCTCCTCACTGTGATGGAAGGCAAAAGTCTTAGTCTTTGTCTCTTCCCTCCTTGTTCTCCCTCTGCGCTGAGGCGATCTAGGCCTCCGATGCTGTGACCCCGCCGGGTGATGGTAAGCGAGTCAGTCCCGCGGCTGAATCCAGCTCCGCGAACGGGCCGATTCAAACTCCGCGGCCCGAGGCGGTCAAAGCTGCCGAAGCTGCCGCCCTCCAGTCCAGCGGGACGCAGCTGTTGTTGCAGGAGCTCCAGGAAACAGGTCACCAACCTGTGACGTGTGAGCTCCCGACGATGTCGTCCACTGGGCCCGCGGCCGGGCCTCTGAAGCCGCGCCGCCATCGCCGCTGAAACGCCAGAACATCGCCACAGCTCCAAAGTCAGGCCACAGCTGCAAGTCGGGCCGCTGCCGCTACTGGAACGCCGGAGTGCTGCCACAGCTGCAAGTCGGGCCGCTGCCGCTACCGTAACGCCGGAGTGCCGCCACAGCTGCAAGTTGGGCCGCTGCCGCTACTGGAACGCCGGAGTGCTGCCACAGCTGCAAGTCGGGCCGCTGCTGCTACCGGAACGCCGGAGTGCCGCCACAGCTCCAAGTCGGGCCGCTGCTGCTACCGGAACGCCGGAGTGCTGCCACAGCTCCAAGTCGGGCCGCTGCTGCTACCGGAACGCCGGAGTGCCGCCACAGCTGCAAGTTGGGCCGCTGCTGCTGCCAGGTCGGGCCGCTGCTGCTACCGGAACGCCGGAGTGCCGCCACAGCTCCAAGTCGGGCCGCTGCTGCTACCGGAACGCCGGAGTGCTGCCACAGCTCCAAGTCGGGCCGCTGCTGCTACCGGAACGCCGGAGTGCCGCCACAGCTGCAAGTTGGGCCGCTGCTGCTGCCAGGTCGGGCCGCTGCTGCTACCGGAACGCCGGAGTGCCGCCACAGCTCCAAGTCGGGCCGCTGCTGCTACCGGAACGCCGGAGTGCTGCCACAGCTGCAAGTCGGGCCGCTGCCGCTACCGGAACGCCGGAGTGCTGCCACAGCTCCAAGTCGGGCCGCTGCTGCTACCAGAACGCCGGAGTGCCGCCACAGCTGCAAGTTGGGCCACTGCCGCTACCGGAACGCCGGAGTGCCGCCACAGCTGCAAGTTGGGCCGCTGCTGCTGCCAGGTCGGGCCGCTGCCGCTACCGGAACGCCGGAGTGCCGCCACAGCTGCAAGTCGGGCCACTGCCGCTACCGGAACGCCGGAGTGCTGCCACAGCTCCAAGTCGGGCCGCTGCCACTGCCGGAACTGCCGCTGCCGCGAACTCCGCCTGAGGCCGTCAGCTCCGAGGCCCCGAGGCCGTCAGCTCCACCATTAGGCCTCAGCGCAAACGGAGACAGGGGACACGACAAGAAAAGACAAGAGTCTAGTCTAACTGGTCTAGCTGGGTGGGTTGCTGGCAATGGCACTATCTATTGCTCAACCCTATTTGCGTCTGGAGGCAGTGGGAGTGACCACGCTCCACACTGCTTCCACACCTCAAAAAAGCGTTTCCTGAAATATCATTCCAAATTACCCCAAGATTGATGTTATTTCCCAGCCTGGTTACCCTTCCCCAACTGTGCATGTGTGACTGCCGCCTCAACTGCGCTAGCGTGGACACCGGGCCCACGGCGTATGCACGGGGAGTCAGCGTCCCTTGTGACGTGGCTGACGGGCCTCCCACAGCTGCGCGGGCGCGGATGGTCGTAGATATACAGCTACGCACGTTTTCCCCGCAAATCATCCCGCGGGCCTGATTGGACCCCTGCGCGTCTGTCCGCATGTGCGCAGTGACCCTGTATCCATGCGTGGGCAGTTGCGGAGCAGTCGCACGTGCACGGTTGCGGAAGGCTTACGGGGCCGGGAAATTTCCTGAAATTTCCCGAAATTTCCCGAAATTATTTTATTTCCCTAAAATTACCTGAAGACAGCCAGAATTTCCCGGATTTCAGGTCATTTCCTTCAAAGTTGAAACACTGACTCTCGAACCAATGTGCTACTCTGGTGCGGTCCGTGGTGGGTTCCAGGGGTCAGGTGGACCGTCGGTGATCCATTGAACTTTTAGATACCTTCAGAAAGGGGTTGAGGTGGAATTTCTCCAGTCAGTGGGTCGGCGACTCTGTGGAATTCATTGGCACAGACATCCGTGGGCGAGGTCAATGGATATTTTAAGGTGGAGATTGATAGAATCGTGATTAGTTCAGGGGTTACGGGGAGAAGGCAGGACAATGGAGTTAAGAGTGAAAGGTAGATCAGCCATGATTGAATGGCAGAGTAGACTTGAAGGACCGAATGGCCTAATTCTACTACTATCACTTATGAAATTGGTATGGTGCGTGGCTTGGAGAGAAACTTGCAGGTGGTGGTGTAGACACAGAGTGCTGGAGTAACTCAGTGCGTCAGGCAGCATCTGTGAAGGAAAGGAATGGGTGATGTTTCGGCTCGAGACCCTTCGGGTCTCGGCCCAAAACATCACCCATTCCTTCTTTCAAAAAGAAGTGATTTTTCAAATGGTGCCAATTACTAAGGGTGCAAATTATCTGATATTATGGTATTGTGCAGAGAAGGAATGGGCGACGTTTCACAGAGTGCTGGAGTAACTCAGCGGGTCAGGCAGCATCTGTGGAGAACATGGATAGGTGACGTTTCACAGAGTGCTGGAGTAACTCAGCGGGTCAGGCAGCATCTGTGGAGAACATGGATAGGTGACGTTTCACAGAGTGCTGGAGTAACTCAGCGGGTCAGGCAGCATCTGTGGAGAACATGGATAGGTGACGTTTCACAGAGTGCTGGAGTAACTCAGCGGGTCAGGCAGCATCTGTGGAGAACATGGATAGGTGACGTTTTGGGTTGGGACCCTTCTTCAGACTGATTGTGGGAGGTGGAGGAGAGGAGGGGCAGGCGTGGTGAATGATAGGCGGATACAGGTGACGTGGGTTTTTGATGGGCAGATGATTGGACAAAGACAGATGAAAAGACAAGATCTATGAGATGAGGAGAGAAGAGATGAGAATCTTTTAAGCCAATGGAAAGAGTATAGGTGGAGGGCAAGGGAGAATGTTATAGAACCTGCCTCAATGACATGTTCCGGCAGCTCGTTCCATAGACCCACCTCCCTGTGTGGAAAAGTTGCCCCTCAGGTTCCAATTAAATCTTTCCTCTTGCACCTTGAACCTGTGCCCTCTCGTTCCTGATTCCACGACCCTGGGGAAAACAGACTGTGTTCACCCGATCTATTCCTACAATTGACAATGTGCACATCAATAAAATCACCCTTCAGCCTCGCACACTGCTGGGAATAAAGTCCTGACCTGCCTGACCTCTCCCTGTAGCTCAGACCACGGAGTCCTGGCGGCATCCTCGATAACCTTCTCAGCATATTTTCGGCAATTTGATGGCATCTTTCCAATTATAAGGGCCCCTATTCTCCGGTTACTTTTTATTCCCCAAAATATATATATATAAAGTCATTTTGGATTCCCCTGAATCGTGTTTGTCAGAACGATCTCGTGCCTTTCTGCCACAGTGCAACTCAAGGACAGGCCCTTCGGCCCGCCGAGGCCATGCTGACCAACGATCACCGGTACACACTAGTTCTATCCTACACCATAGGGGCAATTTGAAGAAGTCAATTCGCCTACAAAGCTGCACGTTGTGGGATGTGGGAGGAAACTGGAGCACCCGGAGGAAACCCACGTGGTCACAGGGAGATCATGCAAGCTCCTTACGGACAGCACCCGTAGTCGGGATTGAACCTGGGTCTCTGGCGCTGTGAGGCAGCAGCTCTACCTGCTGCACCCCTGTGCCACCCCACTCTACCTGAACATGTTCTATGCCATTGTTTAAAAAGGGTTCAAAGAATAAACCTGGCAATTATAGACCTGTTAGTTTGACGTCAGTGGTGGGCAAATTAATGGAAAGGATACTTAGAGATAATATATATAAGCATCTGGATAAACAGGGTCTGATCAAGAACAGTCCACATGGATTTGTGCCTGGAAGGTCATGTTTGACAAACCTTCTTGAATTTTTTGAAGAGGTTACTAGGGAAATTGATGAGGGTAAAGCAGTGGATGTTGTCTATATGGATTTCAGTAAGGCCTTTGACAAGGTTCCCCATGGAAGGTTGGTTAAGAAGGTTCAATCTTTGGGTGTTAATGGCGGAGTAGCAAGACGGATTCAACAGTGGCTGAATGGGAGATGCCAGAGAGTAATGGTGGATGGCTGTTTGTCAGGGTGGAAGCCGGTGACCAGTGGGGTGCCTCAGGGATCTGTGTTGGGTCCACTGTTGTTTGTCATGTACATCAATGATCTAGATGATGGGGTGGAAAATTGGATAAGTAAGTATGCAGATGATACTAAGATAGGTGGTGTTGTGGATAATGAAGTAGATTTTCAAAGTCTACAGAGAGATTTGGGCCATTTGGAAGAGTGGGCTGAAACATGGCAGATGGAGTTTAATGCTGATAAGTGTGAGGTGCTACATCTTGGCAGGACAAATCAAAACAGGACGTACATGGTAAATGGTAGGGAATTGAGGAATGCTGTGGAACAGAGGTCTCTAGGAATAACTGTGCATAGTTCCCTGAAGGTGGAATCGCATGTAGATAGGGTGGTGAAGAAAGCTTTTAGTGTGCTGGCCTTTATAAATCAGAGCATTGAATATAGTAGGGAAGTAATGTTAAAATTGTACAAGGCATTGGTGAGACCAATTCTGGAGTATGGTGTACAATTTTGGTTGCCTAATTATAGGAAGGATATCAACAAAATAGAGAGTACAGAGGAGATTTTATAGAATGTTGCCTGGGTTCCAGCAACTAAGTTACAGAGAAAGGTTGAACAAGTTAGGTCTTTATTCTTTGGAGCGCAGAAGGTTAAGGGGGGACTTGATTGAGGTCTTTAAAATGATGAAAGGGATAGTCAGAGTTGACGTGGATAAGCTTTTCCCATTGAGGGTAGGGAAGATTCAAACAAGAGGGCATGACATGAGAATTAAGGGACAGAAGTTTAGGGGTAACATGAGGGGGAACTTCTTTACTCAGAGAGTGGTGGCTGTGTGGAATGAGCTTCCAGCAGAAGTGGTGGAGGCAGGATCGATTTTAACATTTAAAAGTATAGTGGATAGGTATATGGACGGGAAGGGAATGGAGGGGTATGGTCTGAGTGCAGGTAGATGGGACTAGGGGGAAATAAATGGTCGGCACGGACTGGAAGGGCCGAGAGGGCCTGTTTCCGTGCTGTAATTGTTATATGGTTTTATGCCCCTCCATTGCCAATTCATCTCCCTATCCATTCTGCAATGCAGCTTCTGTGTAGACAATAGACAATAGGTGCAGGAGTAGGCCATTAGGCTCTTCGAGCCAGCACCGCCATTCAATGTGATCATGGCTTCTTCTTCTTTCGTGTCCTTATGCTATATTGTGTCTTGCCACTGCAGTAAGCATCGTTGCACTATTGGCGTGTCAAGTGCAAGGTCTGCAGTGGTGCATGGATTATCCAGCAGTGGGCATTGCAGTAGGTGTTGCATTGTCTGGGTCTGCCAGTCACAGGTTGTCGTACCCTCCATGTAGCCCCCTTTGTGCATTGTCACCCTTGACCGCCCGACCCCGGTTCGCAGTCGGTTGAGGCATCTCCGGTTCAGCCGGTGTCCATCAGCACCTGGCGGTAAGTGCTCTGCTGCTGGTATGTGTCAGTCTTGATGGAAATAGGGACAGTGGCTAGTTTGGCCTCCCACATCTGGAGGCCAGCTTCAGTTGGCTTTGTTTCCAACGGGGTGACGCTGGTTAGGGGGCTCTTACAGGATTTTAACCACCTAGGAGGGGGCACATGGGTGTCTGTTGTCTGGCAGTTGTTTCAGATGCTCTGTCCTACTTGCAACAGCTCGCCTGATGTCTGGGGGAGCGACACATGCTGTTTATGTCCGTAGATCAGAGGCAACCAGTGACGCTACCGGCATCCGGCTTCATGGCTGATCATCCACAATCAGTACCCCGTTCTTGCCCTCTCCCCATATCCCTTGACTCCGCTACCTTTAAAAGCTTTAACGAGCTACACTGTGATTCTGAATCCTCACGGGATGAGACATGTGCCAAAGTCTCTCACCAGGTACAGCTCGCTGTGGATGGAGGTCTTGTCAGAGCTTGCACTAAACCATCTCTGGAGTGAGTGAGTGGATTAGGCAATACAAAGACACACACCCTGTCGGGATTACCTGCAGACACATGAAAGAGGTTGGGAAACATGTTCCCACAGAAGCCGGAATAACTGTGACTTTCTCCACACCGCCTTGTTGGAACAGCTCCCATCATTTATCTAAAATGTTACTGGAACAGAAAGAGTATCAGTAGGTTGCAGAGTGACCTTGGGAGAGGTAGGAATTGTAAATGTGTTGGATAAAAGGGGATTAGATTGGGTGGACGGGAAGTTCCAATTGGAAATTGACACAGGAAGGTGGGAGTTCATGTTTGATGGGCCAACTAGGGAAACGTCCCGTGTGGATCAGTCAACTCGTGGCTTCCGGTGAAACTTCCCGTGTCCACTGGAAACAGAACGCACCATAAAATCCCAGAAAATCACAAATGCCCGGAATGTCGGTCAGGGTGGAATTGCTTTGTCTGGAACGTCGGAGGTTGAGAGGAGATCTGATGGAAACTTATGGAGGCGTAGACACGGTAGACAGTCAGAACATTTTCCCGCAGGATGGAAATATCAAAGTCCAGAGGGTACAGCTTTAAAGTGGGTGCGGCAAAGTTTCAAGGAGGTGTGCGGGGCAGAGCGTGTGGGTGCCTGGAACATTCCGCTGGGGATGGGTGGTGGAGGCAGATTTGATTGTGGGATTGAAGGAGTATTTACATAGACAGGGAGATATGAATGGAATGGAGGGTGATGGATCACGCACAGGCACGTGATGTTGGTTTATCTTGGCCTGGTGGTGGGCATGGACAGTTTTGGCCTTGGGGCCTGTGGGTGTGCGCTACTGTTCTGTGTTCAGTGCCATTTTTACACATTTTATCTGCAGACAGTTGTGTTCCTAACCTCCTGTTCTGGAAAATTGCCTTATGAAAACAATTGTGAATGGGGAGGTAAAGGACTTGCGATGATTGTTATTTCTCCACACATGGGTGTTCAAAAACAAGTCTTTTTAGTAGCGACAAGTTTATATTAGTTACTGAAATAGACAATAGGTGCAGGAGTAGGCCATTCAGCCCTTCGAGCCAGCACCGTCATTCAATGTTATCATGGCTGATCATCCCCAATCAGTACCTCGTTCCTGCCTTCTCCCCATATCCCCTGACTCGGCTATCTTTAAGAGCCCTATCTAGCTCTCTCTTGGGAAGTATCCAGAGAACCGGCCTCCACCGCCCTCTGAGGCAGAGAATTCCACAGACTCACAACTCTCTGTGTGAAAAAGTGTTTCCTCATCTCCGTTCTAAATGGCTTTCTCCTTATTCTTAAACTGTGGCCCCTGGTTCTGGACTCCCCCAACATCGGGAACATGTTTCCTGCCTCTAGCGTGTCCAAGCCCTTAATAATCTTATATGTTTCAATAAGATTCCCTCTCATCCGTCTAAATTCCAGAGTGAACAAGCCCAGCCGCTCCATTCTCTCAGCATATGACAGTTCCGCCATCCTGGGAATTAACCTTGTGAACCTACGCTGCACTCCCTCAATAGCAAGAATGTCCTTCCTCAAACTTGGAGACCAAACCTGCACACAATACTCCAGATGTGGTCTCACTAGGGCCCTGTACAGCTGTAGAAGGACCTCTTTGCTCCTATACTCAACTCCTCTCGTTATGAAGGCCAACATGCCATTCGCTTTCTTCACTGCCTGCTGTACCTGCATGCTTACTTTCATAGACTGATGAACAAGGACCCCCAGATCTCGTTGTACTTCCCCATTTCCCAACTTGACACCATTAGATAATAATCTGCCTTCCTGTTTTTGCTACCAAAGTGGATAACCTCACATTTATCCGCATTAAACTGCATCTGCCATGCATCTGCCCACTCCCCCAATCTGTCCAAGTCACCCTGCATTCTCATAGCATCCACCTCACAGCTCACACTCACCCAGCTTTGTGTCATCTGCACATTTGCTAATGTTACTTGTAATCGCTTCATCTAAATCATTGATGTACATTGTAAATAGCTGCGGTCCCAGCACCGAGCTGATAAAAGATAATAAAATAACTAAAGTCTTTGTTCAATAGACCATCATTGCACGAGTGATATGGAAAACTCATCTAGCTCCTCCAATGTAGGAGGGATATGGACCAAACGCGGGCAGGTGGGACTAGTGTAGCAGGGACATGTTGGGCAGTGTGGGCAAGTTGGGCCGAAGGGCCTGTTTCCACACTATCACACTATGACGCTGTGAGGCAACAAGTCAAAAGCAGCCCATGATCTGAAACTTGCAAGGCATTTGTCAAAACCACAATACCAATTGTTTTTGCACTTTGAAGTGATGCTTATTGAATTCATATGGGAGAAAGGGCCAGAAGTGACTGACATTTGCAAAACTCAATCGGAAAGCTGTCAATGTGCATAAAGGTCGACGTGTTCGATGTGATAGAAGTTTTGGAACGTAAGTGAGTCTCCCGGAAGTTTGTGAAACCGCAGCAGTGATGCACCGAGGTTTCAGGCTGAGCGAGGTGTTACTCTTCAGGAATCATTGCCCATCGAGAACAAGTTGTTGGCAGGTTAAAGACAATGGGTGCATATATAAGACAGTTCAGGAGACTACCAGGAGTCAATGCAGCCAACAATTAGAAGCTATCCACACTGGAGCTGGGAAAATGGTACAAAAGAATTGTAAAACAAATAAAAACATGTTCTAGATGATACGTCCTCTCCCTCCCCACCCTCTCTCCGAATCTTCAATCCTTTCCATGCCCCGTTTCATATAAGCTGTGCCTCCGAAGAGTAACCCCCCCCACCCCCCTTTACCAAATATTAGTGGACGGAAGCTTGCCTGTGCTGCAGCCAATGTATTAACAGGGAGAGCAGCTTGCACCAGGAGTGGTCTCTCCCATCCCCTCAGTAATGGCGACCAATCTATTTGTGTTCAACGCCTCCGGTAATTAACTATTGGCAGATCGACGTCTTCGCCACAGCATGCAGAGCCCGGTGGCGCAGCGGTAGAGTTGCTGCCTCACTGCGCCAGACACCCGGATTACCTCCTGACTGCGGGTCCTGTCTTTACAGAGTTTGCACGTTCTCCAAGTGACCGCGCGGGTTTTCTCCGGGGGCTCCGGTTTCCTCGACATTCGAAAGACGTACAGGATTGTAGGTTAATTGGCTTGGGTAAAATTGTAAATTGTCCCTAGTGTGTGTAGGATAGTCCTAATGTAGAGAGTGATCGCTGCTTGGCATGGTCTCACTGGGCCGTAGAGGCTGTATCTCGAAAGGCTAAAGCACAGGACCAGGCCCTTCGGCCCATAATGCCAATGTTGTACGAAGCACATCTGCCTGCCCATGATCAATATCCCTCCATTCACTGCATATCCATGGCTGTCCAAAAGCCTCTTAAACACCACTGTCATTTCTGCCTCCACCACCCCTGGCAGCACATTCAACGCACTCACCACTCGCCGTGGGGAAAATAACTTGGCCCGCACATCTCCTTTAAGCTCTGCTCCTCCCTCCTTAAAGCAACATGACATTTCAACCCAGCGGAAAAGATTCTCTCTACATTATCTCTGCCTCTCAACATTTGATATACTCGTCTACAACTGTCCGAGGTCCGCCCACAACTGCGGAGAAAACAATGCAAGCCTGTCCAACCCCTCATTCTAGCTGAACCCAGCCACATCAACAATAGACAATAGACAGTAGGTGCAGGAGTAGGCCATTCGACCCTTCGAGCCAGCACCGCCATTCAATGTGATCATGGCTGATCATCCCCAATCAGTACCCCGTTCCTGCCTTCTCTCCATATCCCCTGACTCTGCAATTTTTAAAGAGTCATATCCAGCTCTCTCTTGAAAGTATCCAGAGAACTGGCCTCCACCGCCCTCTGAGGCAGAGAATTCCACAGACTCACAACTCTCTGTGAGAAAAAGTGTTTCCTCGTTTCCGTTCTAAATGGCTTACCCCTTATTCTTAAACTGTGGCCCCTGGTTATGGACCCCCATCATCGGGAACATGTTTCCTGCCTCCAGCGTGTCCAAACCCTAAACAATCTTATATGTTTCAATAAGATTCCCTCTCATCCTTCTAAACTCCAGAGTGTACAAGCCCGACAGATCAACACAAAGTGCTCGAGCAACTCGGGGGGTCAGGCAGACTGATGGAAGGTTAGGAAGAAGTGGCCTGACCCGAAACATCTCCAATCCATGTCCTCCAGAGACGTTGACACAAGGAACTGCAGATGCTGGCTTACAAAAAAAGACTCAAAAGTGCTGGAGGAACTCTGCGGGTCACCAGTCTGATTCCTGGGATGTTAGGACTTCCATATGAAGAAAGACTGGATAGACTTGGCTTGTACTCACTAGAATTTAGAAGATTGAGGGGGTTCTTATAGAAACTTACAAAATTCTTAAGGGGTTGGACAGGCTAGATGCAGGAAGATTGTACCCGTTGCTGGGGGAGTCCAGAGCAAGGGGTCACAGTTTAAGGATAAGGGGGAAGTCTTTTAAGGCCGAGATGAGAACAACTTTTTTCACAGAGAGTGGCGAGTCTCTGGAATTCTTTGCCACAGAAGGTAGTTGAGGCCAGTTCATTGGCTATATTAAGTGGGAGTTAGATGTGGATCAGGGGGTATGGAGATAAGGCAGGTATGGGATACTGAGTTGGATGATCAGCCATGATCACATTGAATGGCGGTGCAGGCTCGAATGGCCGAATGGCCTCCTCCTGCACCTATTTTCTATGTTTCTATGTCAGGCAGCATCTGTGGAGAACCGTTCACAGGTGATGTTTCGGGCCGGGACCCATCTTCAGGCCATGTGCTCCAGAGATGCTGCCTGACCCGTTAGGTTACTCCAGCTCTTTGTATTCTATGCTAGATACCAGAATGTGCAGTTGGTATTGGGTCACTTCCAATTAGCTACAGTGAGCACGGTGGAAGAATATCACGATGCAGCCGCATGTAGCTGTGGTTATTGTTTCCTTCTCATTTCTTCATGTAGCTTCCACTTTACTGCAAACACCTACCTATTTCTACGCAGTAATCTCAGCACATATTTCTCTTTGACCTTTCTGTGTTTTTGTGGTCACGTTTAAGGTCGGATGCGATCGATATAAAGAAGTGCACTTTCACTAAATTCACAGCCACGCAACAAATCTATGACCACACCAGTAACTGCAGATGCTGGATTACAAAAAAAGCCCCAGAGTGCTGGAGTAGCTCAGCGGGTCAGGCAGCATCTACGGATGGATGGCATTTTGGGTTATGTCTGAAGGAGGGTGGCCCTGAATATAGGAGCAGGGAAGTAATGTTAAAATTGTACAAGGCATTGGTGAGACCAATTCTGGAGTATGGTGTACAATTTTGGTCGCCTAATTATAGGAAGGATGTCAACAAAATAGAGAGAGTACAGAGGAGATTTACTAGAATGTTGCCTGGGTTCCAGCAACTAAGTTACAGAGAAAGGTTGAACAAGTTAGGTCTTTATTCTTTGGAGCGCAGAAGGTTAAGGGGGGGACTTGATTGATGTCTTTAAAATGATGAAAGGGATAGACAGAGTTGACGTGGATAAGCTTTTCCCCATTGAGGGTAGGGTAGATTCAAACAAGAGGGCATGACATGAGAATTAAGGGACAGAAGTTTAGGGGTAACATGAGGGGGAACCTCTTTACTCAGAGAGTGGTGGCTGTGTGGAATGATCTTCCTGCAGAAGTGGTGGAGGCAGGATCGATTTTAACATTTAAAAGTAAAGTGGATAGGTATATGGATGGGAAGGGAATGGAGGGGTATGGTCTGAGTGCAGGTAGATGAGAGTAGGGGAAAATAAATGGTCGGCACGGACTGGAAGGGCCGAGAGGGCCTGTTTCCGTGCTGGAATTGTTATATGGTTATATGTGTGGGCTGACGGGCCTGTTTCTGCGCTGTATCTCCAAACTAAACTAAACTAGGTCACCATAATAGTGTTACTAAATACACAATCCATTCACACAGTCTGGGACTGACATATGGAAAAAGAATGGAGCCACTGGGCTTGTATTCACTGGAATTTAGAAGGATGAGAGCAGATCTTATAGAAACGTATACAATGAAGTGATTGGACACGCTAGAGGCAGGAAACGTGTTCCCGATGTCGGGGGAGTCCAGAACCTGGGGCCACAGTTTCAGAATAAGGCGTAGATGAGACCCTTCTTCAGTCTGAAGAAGCGTCTCGACCCGAAACGTCACCCATTCCTTGATTCCATAGATGTTGCCTCACCCACTGAGTTTCTCCCGCATTTTTGGCGACATAGGAATAAGGGGTAGGCCATTTAGAACGGAGATGAGGAAAAACTTTTTCACTCAGAGGGTTGTGAATTTGTGGAATTCTCTGCCTCAGAAGGTAGCAGAGGCCGACTCACTGGATGCATTCAAAAGCGAGTTAGATGGAGCTCTTAGGGTTAGAGGAATCAAGGGATATGGGGAGAATGCAGGAACTGGGTACTGATTGTGAATGATCATTCACGATCACATTGCATGGCGGTGCTGGCTCGAAGGGACGAATGGCTTATTCCTGCACCTAGTTCCCATGATCTGGGAAGACGTCGTTGGGAAGAAGCTGTTCTTGACCCTGGAGGTCACGGTTTTCAGGCTCCTGTACCTTCTTCACCATGGGAGCAGCGAGAGGAGAGCGTGGCCAGGGTGGTGCGGGTTTTATACAAGGGCATTAAATGTTTGTTTACATAGTAAAGCCCAACTTCTATTTCTCCAGATTGTAGTTTAAACCACTATGACAGTTTAAAGTGCAAAACCAAAAGAACACTAAATCATCTTCAATCTTCTCTTGAGACGGGAACCAAAACTGTAGGTACAGGGAATGTGAAATAAAATAATACTATGGAAATGCTCATTCAGTCAGGCAGCATCTGGAGGTGGTGACGGACTGCTCTGCAGTTGACGTCATGGACAATTCTGTGAACGCAATACTTGGGCTCGAGGTGGCATTGGTGGATCTGTTCTTACACTGGTTTCTCTCTCACTCTGTCAGAGTTGTTTCCGAAAGGTTGCGCAGCTTTCAAAGCCATCACTTCCAACATCGAGGAGGAAGCTGCGATGAAAGAGGATGCGGGGATGCAAGACGTCCACTACACAGAGGTAGAAGCCCTGTCTGTTGCCACCTCTTCCAAAATCACCTACCCCATGCTTGGCATATGATGAGCGTTTGTCAAAATCACCTACCACATGCTTGGCATATGATGAGCGGCACTGGGCCTGTAGAAAAATAGGCCATTCGGCCCTTCGAGCCTGCACCGCCATTCAATGTGATCATGGCTGATCATCCAACTCAGTATCCCGTACCTGCCTTCTCTCCATACCCTCTGATCCCTTTAGCCACAAGTGCCACATCTAACGCCCTCTTAAATATAGCCAATGAACTGGCCTCAACTACCTTCTGTGGCAGAGAATTCCACAGACTCACCACTCTCTGTGTAAAGAATGTTTTCCTCATCTCAGTCCTAAAGGAATTCCCCCTTGTCCTTAGACTGTGACCCCTTGTTCTGGACTCCCCCAACATCGGGAACAATCTTCCTGCATCTAGCTTGTCTCAACTACCTTCTGTGGTATATTTAAGAGGGCGTTAGATGTGGCACTTGTGGCTAAAGGGATCAGGGGGTATGGAGAGAGGGCAGGTACGGGATACTGAGTTGGATGATCAGCCATGATCACATTGAATGGCGGTGCAGGCTCGAAGGGCCGAATGGCCTACTCCTGCACCTATTTTCTATGTTTCTATGTGGCAGAGAATTCCACAGATTCACCACTCTCTGTGAAAAATGATTTTCTCATCTTGGTCCTAAAGGAATTCCCCCTTATCCTTAAACTGTGACCCCTTGTTCTGGACTCCCCCAACACCGGGAACAATCTTTCTGCATCTAGCTTGTCCAACCCCTTAAGAATGTTGTAAGTTTCTATAAGATCCCCCCTCAATCTTCTAAATTCCAGCGAGTACAAGCCGAGTCTATCCAGCCTTTCCTCATATGGAAGTCCTGACATCGCAGAACTCACTGGAGTCCTGTACTCGCTGGAGTTTAGAGGGATGAAGGGACCTCATTGAAACTTACCGAATAGCGAAAGGCCTGGATAGAGTGGATGTGGAGAGGATGTCTCCACTGGTGGGAGAGTCTTGGACTAAAGGTCACAGCCTCAGGATAAAAGGAAGGTAGACAAAAATGCTGGAGAAAGTCAGCGGGTGAGGCAGCGTCTAGGGAGCGAAGGAATGGGTGACGTTTCAGGTCGAGACCCTTCTTTAGACTGAAGGGTCTCGACCCGAAACATCACCTGTTCCTTCGCTCCATAGATGCTGCCTCACCCGCTGAGTTTCTCCAGCATTTTTGTCTACCTTCGATTTTTCCAGCATCTGCAGTTCCTTCTTAAACATCAGGATAAAAGGATGTATCTTTAGAAAGATGAGCATTTCTTTAGTCAGAGGGTGGTGAATCTGTGGAATTCTTTGCCACAGATGGCTGTGGAGGCCATCAGTTGATATTTTTAAGGCAGAGACGGATGGGTTAGTACGGGTTTCAGAGATTATGGGGAGAAGGCAGAGGAATGGGGTTGAGAGGGAAAGATAGATTCATAATTGAGTGGCGGAGTAAACGATGGGCCGAATGGCCTTATTCTGCTCCTATCACTTATAGAATCATAGAAAGTAGGTGCAGGAGTAGGCCATTCGGCCCTTCGAGCCTGCACCGCCATTCAATATGATCATGGCTGATCATCCAACTCAGTATCCTGTACCTGCCTTCTCTCCATACCCCCTGATCCCTTTAGCCACAAGGGCCACATCTAACTCTCTCTTAAATATAGCCAATGAACTGGCCTCAACTACCTTCTGTGGCAGAGAATTCCACAGATTCACCACTCTCTGTGTGAAAAATGATTTTCTCATCTCGGTCCTAAAAGATTTCCCCCTCATCCTTAAACTGTGACCCCTTGTTCTGGAGTTCCCCAACATCGGGAACAATCTTCCTGCATCTAGCCTGTCCAACCCCTCAAGAATTTTGTAAGCCTCTATAAGATCCCCCCTCAATCTCCTAAATTCCAATGAGTACAAGCCGAGTCTATCCAGTCTTTCTTCATATGGAAGTCCTGACATCCCAGGAATCAGTCTGGTGAACCTTCTCTGTACTCCCTCTATGGCAAGAATGTCTTTCCTCAGATTAGGAGACCAAAACTGTACGCAATACTCCAGGTGTGGCCTCACCAAGACCCTGTACAACTGCAGGAACAGTATGAATATGAACACTCAATGAGTAACTGGATTGCCACATCCGCTTGTCAAGTGGTGCTGGACTCCGAGGCTCCGAATCCTCATTGCATTAACGTTATTTTCTAGGTTACCCCCAGAGCCATTTGGCACGGAAATGCCCATGACCACCAAGATGCCCCATCTCGGCTAATCCCACCTGCCCGCGTTTGGTCCTTATCCCTCAAAACCTTTCCCATCCAGACGCCTGTCCAAGTGTCCTTCAAATGTGTTTATTACACCTGCCTGGTAAAGATAGACACTAAGGTGGAAAATATCTGGCACAGAAAAGCCCAGAGTGCTGGAGTAACTCAGCCATTCAGGCAGCATCTCTGGAGAACATGGATAGGTGATGTTTTGGGTCGGGATCCTCCTTCAGACTGATTGTAGGGGCGAGCAACTGGAAGCAAGCCAACAATCCTGCCTGATGTTCTCTGACCCGCTGAGTTAGTTTAGTTGATTGTCACGTGTACCAAAGAACAGTGAAAACTCCAGCGGTGACCAGAAGGACGCCACGACTCTTTGGGTGACTAGGAGACGACTCACGACTATACAGGCGACACCCTGGTGACATGTCGCGGGGTGAAGCCCGTATCGTCGTGAGTAGTCGACCAAAGAGTCTTACCTTAAGGGCCTGTCCTACCAGCATCCGACTCCATGCGGTGAGCGCGATCGAACTAGAAGCGGGGGCCGCGCGGAGGTCGGGTGATCCCCTGTACAGGGCCGTTCCCACCAGCATGCGCCTGCATGCGGCAAGCGCGACCAAACCGGCAGCGAGGGCCGCGCGGAGGTCGGGTGAGTGGCGCAATGCGGCGCAAAGTGAGGCGGACTTGGAGCCTTAAGGTAAAGTCTTAAGGTAAGTTCGCCAGGACAGAGAGGGGCACACAGAGAGGGGCACAGAGCCACACACATAGAGGGTCTCAGAGGCACCTACAGATAGGTTCACGGAGGCACGACGACGAGGCGATGCGTAAAGCGTCGAGGCGACTGCGAGCCGACAAGCCGTTGCCGCGCGGAATTTTTGAACATAGTCAGTTTTTCGGAGCCCCGCGCGATGTCGGGACGAACTCCGCACAATTCCGCACGGCTCCGGCGATCGAAGTGGGACCGGCCCCGCGACGCCGGACGGCTCAAGCGACCACGTTAGGTCGCGCTCATCGCATGGAGTTGCATGCTGGTGGGACAGGCCCTTTATTCTATTCGCCGCTGGATTTTCAACATGTTTAAATCTTTCGGCGAATTGTAACGACCTAACGCCGAAAAACTCACGTAGGTGGGACAGGCCCATTACTCCAATGAGTTACTCCAGCATTTTGTGTCAGTTTGTGGTATAGAACAGCCAGACCTTGCCTCCTCTGGCAGTTTCTTCCACCTGCTCACTGCTCTCTGAGTGTAATAGACACCCTTGCATGGGGAAGATCCAGTGCAGAATATAGTTCTCAGTTGCTTTGACACATGTGGTGGCATGGTGCCCGCTACACCCCTTGCCCGCTGCACCCGATCACTCGCTCCCCCTCTCCTGCCCAGCTGAGTGGAGTTCAGTTTCAGTTTCGTTTATCGTCACCTGTACAAATATGCAGTGAAAAGCTTTTGTTGCGTGCTAACCACTCAGCGGAAAGTCAACACGTGATTTCTCAAGTATTCTCATGCTGTTGTCTTGGACCCGTCATTAAACGTAGAAACATAGAAATTAGGTGCAGGAGTAGGCCATTCGGCCCTTCGAGCCTGCACCACCATTCAATATGATCATGGCTGATCATCCAACTCAGTATCCCGAACCTGCCTTCTCTCCATACCCTCTGATCCCCTTAGCCACAAGGGCCACATCTAACTCCCTCTTAAATATAGCCAATGAACTGGCCTCAACTACCCTCTGTGGCAGAGAGTTCCAGAGACCCACCACTCTCTGTGGGGAAAAAAGTCCTTCTCATCTCGGTCCTAAAGGATTTCCCCCTTATCCTTAAGCTGTGACCCCTTGTCCTGGACCTCCCCAACATCGGGAACAATCTTCCTGCATCTAGCCTGTCCAACCCCTTAAGAATCTTGTAAGTTTCTATAAGATCCCCTCTCAATCTCCTAAATTCGAGAGAGTATAAACCGAGTCTATGCAGTCTTTGTTCATAAGACAGTCCTGACATCCCAGGAATCAGTCTGGTGAACCTTCTCTGCACTCCCTCTATGGCAATAATGTCCTTCCTCAGATTTGGAGACCAGAACTGTACGCAATGCTCCAGGTGTGGTCTCACCAAGACCCTGTACAACTGAAGTAGAACCAGAATTAGTTGTGTTTGTTTGCCACTCGATGCTGCCAGACCCGCTGGAGGTGCTGCCTGGTCTCCATTTCACTGCCACTGTATTCATTTTCAGTGAAAGCGATGACATGGGTCCAGTTATGACTGGGCGACGGGCTGACAGTGAGGAGTGAGGTTTGTTGTATCTGCCCCTGGATCTACGATCTGTTCTGTGTGGGCTGGGGTTTCATGCTTACTCACCGCACCTCGCACACTGAATGATGCAGAGATCTGAGTCAGCTTTATCATTCCCCCTATCTAGTCCAGTGAAACTGTAGATATCTTTGTGACCATGTGGGTTTCCTGCAGGTGCTCACGTTTCCTCCCACATCCCACAGACGTGCGGGTTTGTAGGTCAATTGGGCCCGCTGTAAAGAAGGGTCTCGACCCGAAACGTCGCTATCGCTCCTTGGATGCTGCTGCACCCGCTGAGATTCTCCAGCCTTTTGTGTACCCTGGGCCCGCTGTAAAACTGCCCCTGGTGTGTAGGGATTGGATGGGAATGTGGGAAAACCTGGGACTGGTGTGTACGGGTGGCGGTGGAGCCATTTCCATGCCAATAGACAATGGGTGCAGGAGTAGAGGCCATTCGGCCCTTCCAGCCAGCACCGCCATTCAATGTGATCATGGCTGATCGTCCACAATCAGTACCCCGTTCCTGCCTTCTCCCCATATTCCCTGACTCCGCTACCTTTAAGAGCCCTATCTAGCTCTCTCTTGAAAGTGTCCAGAGAACCGGCCTCCACCGCCCTCTGAGGCGGAGAATTCCACAGACTCAACTCTCTGTGAGGAAAAGTGTTTCCTCATCTCCGTTCTAAATGGCTTACCCCTTATTCTTAATCCCATATCACAAAACTAAATCTAAATACCCTACATATTTAAAGTATCATTCTAAAACACAACAAAGGGATATTGAAGTTCCTATTTTTAAACTTACAGAGTGTAAATCAGGGAAACAGGCCCTTCGGCCCACCAAGTCCATGCTAACTAACATTACTCATCTACCTATAATTTAGTTTGGAGATGCAGCGCTGAAACAGGCCCTTCGGCCCCTCGGATCCACGCCGACCAGTAATACCCGCATATTAACACTATCCTACACACACACACGGGACAACTTATAATTTTATCCAAAGCCAGTTAGCCTCCAAACCTGTCCGTCTTTGGAGTCTGGGTGGAAACGGAAGATCTCTGAGAAAACCGCGCGATCACGGGGAGAACGTAGATCCACCATACAGACAGCGCCCGTAGTCGGGATCGAACCCGGGCCTCCGGCGCTGCAAGCGCTGTAAGGCAGCAACTCTGCCGCTGCGCCACCGTGCCGCCCTGCGCATTTCATTTAATTGCAGTCGGTTACACCACAATGACCAAGCATCCGTTTCTTCTAGAAGGGAACCAGGAATCCCATTGTGTAACGTCAGTCAGACACATGAGTCCCATATTTGTGGTCCCAGGCTGGAGAATCCTTGCCAAACGCCACGCAATGCTGTACACCACTGTTGAATACCGAATGTAGGACTCACTGTACTCAAACTAAAGCCCTGGACCAGATTCTGTTCGAAAGCTACAATGACAGCTGGATTTAATTCAATAAATAGCAACGTTTTCAGTCGGAATCTGAGGGGTAACTTTTTTACACAAAGGGTGGTGGGCGTATGGAACGAGCTACCGGTAGAGGTAGTTGAGGCTGGGACTATCCCAACCTTTAAGAAACAGTTAGACAGATACATGGATAGGACCGGTTTGGAGGGATATGGGCCATAGGCAGGCAGGTGGGACTAGTGTAGCTGGGACATGTTGGTCAGTGTGGGCAAGTTGGGCCGTAGGGCCTGTTTCCACACTCCATGGCTATGAAGAATAGGCAGCCAGCTACGGTAACTATATATACATTGTTCATTGTGGTTAAATCCCGCCTGATGCAACAGTGCTCATTGTGAGTGATCCCAGCTGGCTTTAGCGCATTCATGTCTGCGTGCGGCTCCTAACTGCATGCCAGTTCAGGCACAAGGTTGGTGGTGGCACAGTGGTGCAGCAGGGCGAGCTGTCTGTACGGAGTTTGCACGTTCTCCCTGTGACCATGTGGGTTTACTCCGGGTTCTCCCGAGTCCTCCCGCACTCCAAAGACGTGCGGGTTTGTAGATTAATCGGCCCTGTGTAAATTGCCCCCTAGTGTGTAGGGAGTAGGTGAGAAAGTGGGATAGCATCAAACGAGTGTGAACGGGTGATCGTTGGTCAGCATGGACTCAGTGGGCTGAAGGGCCTGTTTCCCCACTGTATCCGTGGGATGGGAGCTGGTACTTATCGCCGCATGCACCAAGGTACAGTGACATCCCTTTTGCATGCAGTTCAGTAAGAATCCTACTGCACACAAGTGCAGGCACAAGTGTATAATAGTAACTGATCACACTTAGACCGTTCCCAAGATTCGCCGCGTTTCTGGCATCACCACTTGTAGTCCTCGTTCAGTTCTGAGTCTGAAGAAGGGTCTCGACCCGAAATGTTGCCCATCTCCTTCGCTCCTTAGATTCTGCTGCACCCGCTGAGTTTCTCCAGCTTTTTGTGTACCCTCGTTCAGTTCGGTTTAGTTTATTGCCACGTGTACCGAGGTAGACAATAGGTGCAGGAGTAGGCCATTCGGCCCTTCGAGCCAGCACCGCCATTCAATGTGATCACGGCTGACCATCCCCAATCAGTACCCCGTTCCTGCCTTCTCCCCATATTCCCTGACTCCACTACTTTTAAGAGCTCTATCTAGCTCTCTCTTGAAAGTGTCCAGAGAACCGGCCTCCACCGCCCTCTGAGGCGGAGAATTCCACAGACTCACAACTCTCTGTGAGGAAAAGTGTTTCCTCATCTCCGTTCTAAATGGCTGACCCCTTATTCTTAATCCCATATCACAAAACTAAATCTAAATACCCTACATATTTAAAGTATCATTCTAAAACACAACAAAGGGATATTGAAGTTCCTATTTTTAAACTTACAGAGTGTAAATCAGGGAAACAGGCCCTTCGGCCCACCAAGTCCATGCTAACTAACATTACTCATCTACCTATAATTTAGTTTGGAGATGCAGCGCTGAAACAGGCCCTTCGGCCCCTCGGATCCACGCCGACCAGTAATACCCGCATATTAACACTATCCTACACACACACTAGGGACAACTTATAATTTTATCCAAAGCCAGTTAGCCTCCAAACCTGTCCGTCTTTGGAGTCTGGGTGGAAACGGAAGATCTCTGAGAAAACCGCGCGATCACGGGGAGAACGTAGATCCACCATACAGACAGCGCCCGTAGTCGGGATCGAACCCGGGCCTCCGGCGCTGCAAGCGCTGTAAGGCAGCAACTCTGCCGCTGCGCCACCGTGCCGTCCTGCGCATTTCATTTAATTGCAGTCGGTTACACCACAATGACCAAGCATCCGTTTCTTCTAGAAGGGAACCAGGAATCCCATTGTGTAACGTCAGTCAGACACATGAGTCCCATATTTGTGGTCCCAGGCTGGAGAATCCTTGCCAAACGCCACGCAATGCTGTACACCACTGTTGAATACCGAATGTAGGACTCACTGTACTCAAACTAAAGCCCTGGACCAGATTCTGTTCGAAAGCTACAATGACAGCTGGATTTAATTCAATAAATAGCAACGTTTTCAGTCGGAATCTGAGGGGTAACTTTGTTACACAAAGGGTGGTGGGCGTATGGAACGAGCTACCGGTAGAGGTAGTTGAGGCTGGGACTATCCCAACGTTTAAGAAACAGTTAGACAGGTACATGGATGGGACCAGTTTGGAGGGATATGGCCCATAGGCAGGCAGGTGGGACTAGTGTAGCTGGGACATGTTGGTCAGTGTGGGCAAGTTGGGCCGAAGGGCCTGTTTCCACACTCCATGGCTATGAAGAATGGGCAGCCAGTTACGGTAACTATATATACATTGTTCATTGTGGTTAAATCCCGCCTGATGCAACAGTGCTCGTTGTGAGTGATCCCAGCTGGCTTTAGCGCATTCATGTCTGCGTGCAGCTCCTAACTGCATGCCAGTTCAGGCACAAGGTTGGTGGTGGCACAGTGGTGCAGCAGGGCGAGCTGTCTGTACGGAGTTTGCACGTTCTCCCTGTGACCATGTGGGTTTACTCCGGGTTCTCCCGAGTCCTCCCGCACTCCAAAGACGTGCGGGTTTGTAGATTAATCGGCCCTGTGTAAATTGCCCCCTAGTGTGTAGGGAGTAGGTGAGAAAGTGGGATAGCATCGAACGAGTGTGAACGGGTGATCGTTGGTCAGCATGGACTCAGTGGGCTGAAGGGCCTGTTTCCCCACTGTATCCGTCAGGGCAGTTCATCAATGTGCTGGATGGATGGGAGCTGGTACTTATCGCCGCATGTACCAAGGTACAGTGACATCCCTTTTGCATGCAGTTCAGTAAGAATCCTACTGCACACAAGTGCAGGCACAAGTGTGTAATAGGAGCAGATCACACTTAGACCGTTCCCAAGATTCGCCGCGTTTCTGGCATCACCACTTGTAGTCCTCGTTCAGTTCTGAGTCTGAAGAAGGGTCTCGACCCGAAACGTCGCCTGTCTCCTTCACTCCTTAGATGCTGCTGCACCCGCTGAGTTTCTCCAGCTTTTTGTGTAACCCTCGTTGAGTTCGGTTTAGTTTATTGCCACGTGTACCGAGGTAGACAATAGGTGCAGGAGTAGGCCATTCGGCCCTTCCAGCCAGCACCGCCATTCAATGTGATCACGGCTGACCATCCCCAATCAGTACCCCGTTCCTGCCTTCTCCCCATATCCCCAGACTCCGCTATCTTTAAGAGCCCTATCTAGCTCTCTCTTGAGTGCGTCCAGAGAACCGGCCTCCACCGCCCTCCGAGGCGGAGAGTTCCACAGACTCACAACTCTCTGTGAGAGAAAGTGTTTCCTCGTGTCCGTTCTAAATGGCTTACCCCTTATTCTTAAACTGTGGGTTACACAAAAAGCTGGAGAAACTCAGCGGGTGCAGCAGCATCTAAGGAGCGAAGGAGATAGGCGACGTTTCGGGTCGAGACCCCTTATTCTTAAACTGTGGCCCCTGGTTCTGGACTCCCCCAACATTGGGAACATGTTTCCTGCCTCTAGCGTGTCCAAAACCTTAATAATCTTATATGTTTCAATAAGATCGCCTCTCATCCTTGTAAACGCTAGAGTGTACAAGCCCAGCCGCTGCATTCTCTCAGCAACTGACAGTCCCGCCATCCCGGGAATTAACCTGGTACAGTGAAAAGCTTTTGTTGCGTGCTATCCTGCCAGCAGAAAGACAATACATGATTACAGTCTAGCCATTTACAGTATATAGATGCATGATAAGGGAATAATGTTTAGTGCAAGGTAAAGCCAGCAAAGTCCAATTGAGCATAGTCCATGGGTCACCAATGAGGTAGATAGTAGTTCAGCACTGCTCTCTGGTTGTGGTGGGATGGTTCAGTTGCCTGATAACAGCTGGGAAGAAGCTGTCCCTGAATCTGGAGACCAATGGGAGACGGGAGAAGAGGGAGTGGCCAGGGTGCGACTGGCCCTTGATGATGCTGCTGGCCTTGCCGGGGCAGCTTGAGGTGTAGATGGAGTCGGTGGTTGGGAGGTTGGTTTGTGTGATGGTCTGGGCTGCGTCCACAATTCGCTGCGATTTCTTGTGGTCTTGGATGGAGCTGTTCCCAGACCAAGCTGTGATGCATCCTGATAAAGTACTTTATATAAAATGTTTCAAGTTGCTACAGATGTGGAGGCCTCACTGGTGGGGGTGTAGTTCGATGCGCTGGTCTTAATGTTTGTTCCACAGGCATCTGGTGCCCGCTGGTTTGGGTCTGTTCCTGCCCCCCTCCCTTCTGGAGTGCCACAGGCTCAGGGGAGACCTGATAACAGTCTATGTAATTATGCAAGGCATAGATATGGTAGACAGCCAGAACCTTATTCCCAGGGTTAAAATATCAAACTCTAGAGTGTGTAGTCTCAATGTGAGAGGGGCAAAGTGGAATGGGGATGTATGTGGGGCAAGTATGTTACCCAGAGGGTGGTGGTGGGGGCCTGGAACGCGCTGCCTGGGGTGGTGGGGGAGCCAGATACGACAGTGGTATTGAAAAGACTTTTGGATAGGTGCATGGATATGCAGAGAGTGGAGGGATATGGATCACGTGCAGGCAGAGAAGAGTTGGTCTTGGCACCTTGGTTGGCACAGACATTGCGGGCCGAAGGGCCTGTTACCATGTAGGTATGTTACAAAACATACCTTGAGCAGCGTTGCAGTTCTGCCGCTCCCCGTGTGCGTGACTTTGGCGCCTTTCAGAGGGGGGCGGGCTTAAAATGCCATTTTTCTGCAGACTGGGAAAATCGATCCATGTCGGGCGATTTCGTTGCGGAAGAAAAATCGCTCCGACATTTCATTAATGAAGGTATTTTTAAATTACGCTAGATTATTTATTAACTAGAGTGATTTAAAAATCACCTTCAAAAGCCGTGAGTGCCGACAACAGGAAGGATTTTGCGTAGGGGAGAAAAAAAGGTACACAGTTTATTTTTATATTAAAAGTTGGTTTCTATGGAGGCTTTAATCACATTTTCACGTTGCGAAATGGGGACAAAAAAAATGTATGAACCAACAGTATTTTTCCTCCCGACTTCACGGCAAACCGCAACGTTCCAATCCACCGCATTCCACTAAAACCCACTTGCTAGTTGATTTAAATGGCCATTAATTTACAGGCATTAAACACTAAATTCCTTCCATTTGGCCTAGAAATTCATGAAAATGAGATTTTAAAATTATGTTATATTGTGGATTATTGTGTGAATGTTATTTGGACACTTAGGCAATTAAAAAAAAGTTTATCTTTTCTTAAGAAATGGATAGATGTTTAGATCTACTCATTGAATTTTGTAATTAGCTACAATTAGATAACTAACTAATTATATGCGTTAATTTCAGGTCATCCAAGTAAGATTGTTTCATATTTGTTTCAGAATGCTTCAATCTATAATAACTGAAAATTTCATTGAGTTCTCTTAATTTTTAAGAAAGTTATGGGCTTTTAACGGTTCTAGATCACAGCTTTTGAGTTAAGTCAATTGAAAGGCAATGGGAAACAAGATGCTAATTTCCGAGTATGAAAATGTTCATAAATTTCTTAATACTGAAGACATGAAAGTGAATTAGGTGTTAAATTAAACTTCTTTTTATGCTTTATCTGATGGGATAAATTGCAGACTTGATTTTTTAAATCCTAAAATTTTGTAACATTGCTATACCGTGTTGTACCGTTCCTGTGTTCACACAGAGATGTGCCGGCGGTTTTGGGCAGTTGGGACGGGCACTGACACACCAGCGGCCCTACCAGCTGCGCCACTTTGAGATGAGTGTGGTCACACAGTGTGGCAACAGACCCTTCGGCCCAACTAGCCCATACTGACCAGCATGCAACATACACTAGTCCCACCTGACTGTGTTTGGTCATGAGATGAACTTTGGAAAGGCAAATGTCTTGCTGGGTAATTAATTACAGGGCATGGAAAGTCCAATATGCACCACACCCAAAGTAAAACACGACTGGCATGTACGTACGCCTGCAGGAGTTATTTGCCTCTGGCAATTTATTATTTTACGGCGTAATCTTCAAGCATTGTAATGGTACAACGTTGGCACGGAGTTAAAAATAACTCGGGTAGGTCTGTGCACAAACATAACCAGATGTGGGTGACCAGGAACTGCAGGTGCTGGTTTACAAAAAGAGACACAAAGTGCTGGAGTAACTCAGTAGGTCAGGCAGCATCTCTGCAGAATGTGGATTGGTGACATTGCGGGTCGGGATCCTTCTTCAGACGGGAGGTGGGGGAGAGACGGGTGGAAGAGAGGAGGGGCAGGACAAAGCATGGTACATGATAGGTGGATACAGGTGGGGGGGTGGGGGGAGTGGACAAGCACTTGGTTGGACAAACGGCCAGAGATGAAAAAACAGAAGATGTGAGAATGAAGGAATGTAGGTGGGAGGGGAGGCTGGGGGGGGGGGGGGGGGGCAGAATAATGGATGGGAGAAGTGGGGGGAGGGTTGGTTGGTTTGTCACCTTTTGAATTGGTCGCCACCTTGTGAATGAAACATAAAACAAAGGAATAGTTAGATCTGGCGCGGGGCGTTGAGCAGCCAGGTTGTTGTCTCTGTTGGTGTCAATGTCTGCCAGGCCCTGACAGAGCTCCATTTGGTGGGTGGTAGAGCGGGCACCCAGAGATGACATGGTTGGCTGTCTGTTGGTCTGCTCTGCATTCACAGGCTGGGCTCTGGCGGAGGGAGGGAGCCCCCATCTCCACACGCTGGCGTTGAAACGCCCAACTCCAGTCTGTGGAGCTTCACCCATGCTCCTGTGGGGAGGTCAGACCCTGGACATCTTTAATCTGGTGAAGAGATGTAGCTGTGTAATGGACATGAGGTTGCCTTCCACTCCAGTGGCCACTTGGTGGCTATATTGGAGAATTTCATATCGATTCACGTGAGGTTAGGTTGGATGGGGCATCATGGATGAGTTGGGCTGAAGGGCCTGTTTCCATGCTGTATATATGACTCTTGCCTCTAGCCCCAACCTGCCAATGGCAGGCTCAGTTTAGTTTAGAGATAGAGCGCAGACACAGGCCCTTCAACCTCCTGAGTTGCCCCCACACGATCCGCACACACTAAAGGGCGTGGGCCTCTTTCACGACATTTGCACGTCACGCAGATGGCGCGCGGAGATTTTGTCCATCCCAAAATCCTGGGCGCGTCACTGCCTACGTCACCGCGCACCATGCGCGTGTAATGCGCACCACGCGCGGCACGCTTCGTACATCCTGACACGTAAATGATGTCGCGTAAATTACCCGCAAATGACGCCCAAGTGGGACAGGCCCTTAACGCCAGCCTACACACACTGGGGACAATGGGGACATGTGCACCAAGCCAACTAACCAGCTAACCTGTACGTCTCTGGAGTGTGGGGGGAAACCAGAGTTCCCAGAGAAAACCCACGCAGGTCACGGGGAGAACGTACGAACTCCGTACAGGCAGCACCCGTAGTCAGGATCGAACCCGGGTCTGTGGCGCTGTGAGGCAGCAACTCTACCGCTGTGTCCCACAGGCTGACTGCCAGTGATGGTAGGGAGGCAGGTCTGTCACAAAGGGTGGCCTCCACACCAGAGATGCCACGTGCAGATCATGTTCCTGTGATAGGAGCAGCATTAGGCCATTCTGCCCATAGAAACATAGAACATAGGTGCAGGAGTAGGCCATTCGGCCCTTCGAGCCTGCACCGCCATTCAATGTGATCATGGCTAAGGGGATCAGAGGGTATGGAGAGAAGGCAGGTACGGGATACTGAGTTGGATGATCAGCCATGATCATGTTGAATGGCGGTGCAGGCTCAAAGGGCCGAATGGCCTACTCCTGCGCCTAGTTTCTATGTTTCTATCCCCCCTCAATCATCTAAATTCTAGCGAACACCATCATTCAAGCATGGTCCATCTCTCCCTCTCAAGCCCATTTTCCTGCCTTCTCCCCATAACCCCTGACACCTGTACTAATCCAGGTGTAGTGAGAGCTTTGTGAAGCGTGTCGACTCTGAGTTTGAATCGCTGCAAACGGACCCGGCGCTCTTTGGGTGCGTGGGAGCCACGGGAGATGCTTCAGGACGGAACTGCTTTAAGAGTTAATGAGCATTGAAGGTGATCTTGCCAGTCCCAATAACAGCAAGGCTAGTTACTACTTACAGGAATGACTCCAGGTTAATATTTACCCGAGTGCTTTGTGGTGTCTGGTGAGTTGCTTGTGTGGTTTGGCAACAATCTCGACCAGATGAAAGTCTAGGGTGAAGAAATGCCCGAGGTAGTTTCTGAAAACAAAAGGTGAATGTGAATGTTGGCATCGTCAGGCTATTGTTCAGTTTAGTGTTTAGAGAAACAGTGTGGACTTTCATCAGCTAGATATACACCTCATACACTGGTTCTCTACCAGGGCAATGTGCCAAAAGCCTTTGTGACCATCCCATCTATTTGTGAACATTGACTTCTCCAATTTCAGGTAGTCCTTGCTTTCCTCCCTCCTTCCCCTCCCCTACCCAGCTCTCCCACTGCCCATTGTGTCCGCCTCTTCCTTTCCTTTTCCCAGAGAGAGAGAAACGGGAGATACAGAAAGATGGTGACGTAGAACAAATGAATGAAAGATTTGCAATAAAGTACCGATGATAAAGGAGAGAGGCCATGCAGATGCTGGAAAAATAGAATGTGGACAAAAATGCTGGAGAAACTCAGCGGGTGAGGCAGCATCTATGGAGCGAGGGAATAGTTGACGTTGCCTGGTTTCGTTTCCATAGATGCTTCCTGGTCTCGACCTGAAATATCCTGGGATGTCGTGACTTTCATATGAAGAAAGACTGGATAGACTCGGCTTGTACTCACTGGAATTTAAAAGATTGAGGGGGGATCTTATAGAAACTTACAAAATTCTTAAGGTCTGAAGAAGGGTCTCGACCCGAAACGTCGCCTATCTCCTTCACTCCTTAGATGCTGCTGCACCCGCTGAGTTTCTCCAGCTTTTAGTGTAACCCAAAATTCTTAAGGGGTTGGACAAGCTAGATGCAGGAAGATTGTTCCCGATGCAGGAAGATTGTTCCCGATGTTGGGGGAGTCCAGAACAAGGGGTCACAGTCTAAGGATAAGGGGGAATTCCTTAAGGACCGAGATGAGGAAAACATTCTTTACACAGAGAGTGGTGAGTCTCTGGAATTCTCTGCCACAGAAGGTAGTTGAGGCCAGTTCATTGGCTATATTCAAGAGGGAGTTGGATGTGGCACTTGTGGCTAAAGGGATCAGGGGGTATGGAGAGAATGCTGGTACAGGATACTGAGTTGGATGATCAGCCATGATCACATTGAATGGCGGTGCAGGCTCGAAGGGCCGAATGGCCTACTCCTGCACCTATTTTTCTATGTTTCTATGTTACGTTGCCTATTCCTTCGCGCCACAGATGCTGCCTCACCCGCTGAGTTTCTCCAGCACCTTTGCCTACCATCTATTTGTGAGGCCACCTTCAGGGAACTACGACCTTGCGTTCCAAGATCCCTCTGCTCTACAACACTCCCCAGGGTCCTGCTATTCTCTGTCAAGGTTCTGCCCCAAATTGACTTTCCAAAATGCAACACCTTACATTGATCTGCATCAAAGTCCATTATAGTCTCATCATTATTGTGGGCACAGGAAAGATGGTGGCAGTCTGAAGGAGGTTCGGAGAAGATTTCCGAAGATGTTGCAAGGAGGATAGTCTGAGCTATAGGGAGAGGTTGAGTCGGCTGGGACTCTATTCCTTGGAGCGCAGGAGGATGAGGGGTGATCTTGTAGAGGTGTATAAAATCATGAGAGGGGTGGATGAAGAAACAGCACCCATTCCTTCTCTCCAGAGATGCTGCCGGTCTCGCCGAGTTACTCCAGCTTCTTGTGTCTATCTTCGGTTCAAACCAGCATCTGCAGTTCCTTCCTGCACAGAGTAGGGGAATCGAGGACCAGAGGTTTAAGGTGAAGGAGATAAAAATGGATAGGCATCTGAGGGGTAACCTTTTCACACAAAGGGTGGGGGGTGCATGGAACAAGCTGCCAGAGGGGGTAGTTGAGGCTGGGACTGTCCCAACGTTTAAGAGTGGTGGATGTTTATGTTATCTTTTGTGTAGTTGTATGTCTTGTTGCTTTCTTTACTTTGACAGTTTGGCCAATCACATCACTGTACCTTAATTGGTACACGTGACAATAAACTAACCTTGAAGACACAGTCCGACAGGTGCATGGATAGGACAGGGTTGGAGGGATATGGGCCAGATGTGGGCAGTGGGACTAGTGTAGATGGGACATCTTGGTCAGTGTGGGCAAATTGGGTCAATGGTCCCATCTCTGTGCTGTATGACTCTTATGACCACACATGCGTACACACACACAGACATGCACACACACACAGACATGCACACACATACACACGCATGCACACCCACAAACACACGCGCACACGTGCAGACACACATACACCCACAAACACACATACACGCCCAAACACACACACATGTGCAGACACACACACCACAAACACATACACTCTCACACCCTCGCACTCTTGTGCCCTCGCTTGCACGCTTGCTCTCACACTCGCTCTCACACTCGCTCTCAGTCACTCACACACTCGCCCTCTCACACACTCACCCTCACACACTCACCCTCTCACACTCGCTCTCACACTCGCTCTCTCACACACTCGCTCTCTCACACACTCGCTCTCTCACACACTCGCTCTCTCACACACTCGCTCCCTCACACACTCGCTCTCTCTCACACTCGCTCTCTCACACTCGCTCTCTCACACTCGCTCTCTCACACTCGCTCTCTCACACTCGCTCTCTCACACTCGCTCTCTCTCACACTCGCTCTCTCTCACACTCGCTCTCTCTCACACTCGCTCTCTCACACTCGCTCTCACACACTCGCTCTCACACACTCGCTCTCACACACTCGCTCTTTCACACACTCGCTCTTTCACACACTCGCTCTCTCTCACACTCGCTCTCTCTCACACTCGCTCTCTCTCACACTCGCTCTCTCTCACACTCGCTCTCTCACACTCGCTCTCTCTCACACTCGCTCTCTCTCACACTCGCTCTCTCACACTCGCTCTCTCACACTCGCTCTCTCACACTCGCTCTCTCACACTCGCTCTCTCACACTCGCTCTCTCACACACTCGCTCTCTCACACTCGCTCTCTCTCACACTCGCTCTTTCACACTCGCTCTCTCTCACACTCGCTCTTTCACACTCGCTCTCACACACTCGCTCTCTCTCACACTCGCTCTCTCTCACACTCGCTCTTTCACACTCGCTCTCTCACACACTCGCTCTCTCACACTCGCTCTCTCTCACACTCGCTCTCTCTCACACTCGCTCTTTCACACTCGCTCTCTCACACTCGCTCTCTCACACACTCGCTCTCTCACACTCGCTCTCTCTCACACTCGCTCTCTCTCACACTCGCTCTCTCTCACACTCGCTCTCTCACACACTCGCTCTCTCTCACACTCGCTCTCTCACACACTCGCTCTCACACTCGCTCGCTCTCACACTCGCTCTCTCTCACACTCGCTCTTTCACACTCGCTCTCTCACACACTCGCTCTCTCTCACACTCGCTCTCTCTCACACTCGCTCTCTCTCACACTCGCTCTTTCACACTCGCTCTCTCTCACACTCGCTCTTTCACACTCGCTCTTTCACACTCGCTCTTTCACACTCGCTCTCTCACACTCGCTCTCTCTCACACTCGCTCTCTCTCACACTCGCTCTCTCACACTCGCTCTTTCACACTCGCTCTCTCACACACTCGCTCTCTCACACTCGCTCTCTCACACTCGCTCTCTCTCACACTCGCTCTCTCTCACACTCGCTCTCTCTCACACTCGCTCTCTCTCACACTCGCTCTCTCACACACTCGCTCTCTCACACACTCGCTCTCACACACTCGCTCTCACACACTCGCTCTCTCTCACACTCGCTCTCACACACTCGCTCTCACACACTCGCTCTCTCTCACACTCGCTCTCTCACACATTCGCTCTCTCACACACTCGCTCTCTCTCACACTCGCTCTCTCACACTCGCTCTCTCACACTCGCTTTCACACACTCGCTCTCTCTCACACTCGCTCTCTCACACACTCGCTCTCACACACTCGCTCTCTCACACTTGCTCTCTCACACTCGCTCTCTCACACTCGCTCTCTCTCACACTCGCTCTCTCTCACACTCGCTCTCTCACACTCGCTCTCTCTCACACTCGCTCTCTCTCACACTCGCTCTTTCACACTCGCTCTCTCTCACACTCGCTCTTTCACACTCGCTCTCTCACACACTCACTCTCTCACACACTCGCTCTCTCACACACTCGCTCTCTCACACACTCGCTCTCTCACACACTCGCTCTCTCTCACACTCACTCTCACACTTGCTCTTTCACACTCACTCTCTCTCACACTTACTCTCTCACACTGACTCTCTCACACTTACTCTCTCACACTCAATCTCCCTCTCTCTCACACTCACTCACTCTCTCACTCACTGACTCACACGCAGCAACTGTAGCGGGGGTTGTCGGGCTACTAACTGTGTGGTGCCCGTGTGCCTGCAGGACGTGCTGGTGGAGTTGCTGGAGCAGTGCGTGGACGGGCTGTGGAACGCTGAGCGCTACGAGCTGATGGCCGTCATCTACAAGCTCATCATCCCCATCTACGAGAGGCGCAGGGACTTTGAGGTGAGAGGTGGCAGAGCGTTGCCGGAACATTCTAGCTGTTGCCGGCGACCCAGACACGCACAGCCTTGACCCTAGCGACAGCCAGGACAGTCCCTGTGGGTTGGAGTGACATGGATGGGGTGACAAACACCAGACACCCCTCACTGAAACACTGAGGCATTCGGCTGCGTGAACTCAGCTTGCAAGTGTATCGTTCCATGTGTGTCAGCCCAGAGTAATAATCCCCGCGACAACAGAGTGTTGGAGTAACTCAGCGGGTCACTGTGTGACTCAGCACATTATTACCCTGATTCTCACACATTATTACACTGATTCTCACACATTATTACAATGATTCTCGCACATTATTACTGATTCTCACACATTATTACTCTGATTCTCGCACATTATTAATCTGGTTTCGCACATTATTACTCTGATTCCCGCACATTATTACTCTGATTCCCGCACATTATTACTCTGATTCCCGCACATTATTACAGTCCCGCACATTATTACTCTGATTCCCGCACATTATTACTCTGATTCCCGCACATTATTACTCTGATTCCCGCACATTATTACTCTGATTCCCGCACATTATTACTCTGATTTCCGCACATTATTACTCTGATTCCCGCACATTATTACAGTCCCGCACATTATTATTTTAATTCTGACACATTATTACTCTGATTCCCGCACATTATTACTCTGATTCCCGCACATTATTACTCTGATTCCCGCACATTATTACTCTGATTGTCACACATTATTACTCTGATTCCCGCACATTATTACTCTGATTTCCGCACATTATTACTCTGATTCCCGCACATTATTACAGTCCCGCACATTATTATTTTAATTCTGACACATTATTACTCTGATTCCCGCACATTATTACTCTGATTGTCACACATTATTACTCTGATTCCCGCACATTATTACTCTGATTGTCACACATTATTACTCTGATTCCCGCACATTATTACTCTGATTGTCACACATTATTACTCTGATTCTCGCACATTATTACTCTGATTCTCGCACATTATTAATCTGGTTTCGCACATTATTACTCTGATTCACGCCCATTATCACTCTGATTCCCGCACATTGTTACCCAGTAACTGCAGCACATTATTACTCAGGATCTCATGAACGTGCTGACTGGTCCTCATCTCTGTATTTTAGAAGCTGGCCTTCGTGTACAACACCTTGAACGAAGCTTACAAGAAGATAATTCAGGTTGGCCGCACGGGCCGGCGGCTGCTGGGCACGTTTTTCCGCGTGGCCTTCTACGGGCAGGTCAGTGTCCAGCTAAGTTGTGGTCCCTTTTATTGTCACGTGTGCCGAGGTACAGTGAAATGTTTTTGTCGCGTGTCACCCAGTCAGCAGAACGACAACACACGATGACAATCGAGCCGTCCACAGTGGACAGATACACGATAAGGGAATAACGTTCAGTGCAAGGTGAAGCCAGCAAAGTCTGATCAAGGACAGTGTGAGGGTCACTTGATGAGGTGGGCATTAGTTGACCGCTGCTGCCCGGTTGTGGCGGGGTGACGGGACCCTGGGGGCCCACTGATGTTGCAGGAAGTGGCAGGTGTGGGTGATGCAGGTCATTGTCACACAGCATGGAAACAGGCCCTTCAGCCCAACTAGCCCACACCCCCCAACCTGCCACATCTGCACTAGTCCCACCCACCTGCATTTGGCCCAGATCCCTCAAACCCCATCCTATCCATTGACCAGTCCAACTGCTTCTGAAACATTACGATAGTCCCAGCCTCAACTACCTCCCCGGGCAGCTCGTTCCATGCATCCACCCTTTGTGTAAAAAAATAACGTTACCCCTCGGGTACCTAATAAATCTTTTCCTCCTCCCCTTAAACCTGTGGCCTCTGGTTCATGATTCCCCTACTCTGGGCAAGAGACTGTGTACATCTACCTGATGTATTCCTCACATGAGTTTATACACTCCCTCATCCTCCTGCGCTCCAAGGCAGTCACGGTGGAGCAGCGGTAGAGTTGCGGCCTTACAGCGAATGCAGCGCCGGAGACCCGGGTTCCATCCCGACTACGGACGCTGTCTGTACGGAGCGTGTGCGTTCTCCCCGTGACCTGCGTGGGTTTTCTCCGAGATAGAAACATAGAAATTAGGTGCAGGAGTAGGCCATTTGGCCCTTCGAGCCTGCACCGCCATTCAATATGATCATGGCTGATCATCCAACTCAGTATCCCGTACCTGCCTTCTCTCCATACCCTCTGATCCCCTTAGCCACAAGGGCCACATCTAACTCCCTCTTAAATATAGCAAATGAACTGGCCTCAACTACCCTCTGTGGCAGAGAGTTCCAGAGACCCACCACTCTCTGTGTGAAAATTCCTTCTCATCTCGGTCCTAAAGGATTTCCCCCTTATCCTTAAGCTGTGACCCCTTGTCCTGGACCTCCCCAACATCGGGAACAATCTTCCTGCATCTAGCCTGTCCAACCCCTTAAGAATCTTGTAAGTTTCTATAAGATCCCCTCTCAATCTCCTAAATTCTAGAGAGTATAAACCGAGTCTATGCAGTCTTTGTTCATAAGACAGTCCTGACATCCCAGGAATCAGTCTGGTGAACCTTCGCTGCACCCCCTCTATGACAATAATGTCATTCCTCAGATTTGGAGACCAGAACTGTACGCAATACTTCAGGTGTGGCCTCACCAAGACCCTATACAACTGAAGTAGAACCTCCCTGCTCCTATACTCAAATCCTTTTGCTATGAAAGCTAACATACCATTGGCTTTCTTCACTGCCTGCTGTACCTGCATGCCTACTTTCAATGACTGGTGTACCATGACACCCAGGTCGCGCTGCATCTCCCCTTTTCCTAATCGGCCACCATTTAGATAGTAGTCGGTTTTCCTATTTTTGCCACCAAAGTAGATAGCCTCACATTTATCCACATTATACTGCATCTGCCAAACATTTGCCCACTCACCCAGCCTATCCAAGTCACCTTGCATTCTCCTATTCATAGCTTTCATAGCAAAAGGATTGAGATCTTCGGTTTCCTCCCACATTTAATGTGCGGGGATCGCTGGCCGGCGCGGACTCGGTGGGCCGAAGGGCCTGTTTCCCCGCTGTATCTCTGAACTTAACTAAAGTCCTAGCCTGGTCAACCTCTCCCTGTAGCTCAAGTCCTCGAGGCCTGGCAACATCCTCGCAAATCCTCTCCACACCTTTTTCAAGGTGAAGGTGGCGTGTGTGCACCTTGCCTGCGCTGGGCACTTGTCGCTGGGTCTGGGTGCGACTGCGATCTTGTCTTTGGACTTCAATTATTCATACCATCACAAGGTTGGCAGCCACTTCAGCTCCCCTTCATGCTAGCCCTCCTGGCCAGGGCATGCGATGGGCTGAAGGTACCTCAAGCTCCCACCCAGGGCAGCACCTTTTCAGCCTGGATAGAGTGGTTGTGGAGCGGATGTTTCCACTAGTGGGAGAGTCTAGGACTAGAGGTCACAGCCTCAGAATTAAAGGACGGAGATAATTCTTTCAGGAAGGAGATAAGGTAGATTTTCTTTAGCCAGAAGCTGGTGAATCTGTGGAACTCTTTGCCACAGACAGCAGTGGAGGCCAAGTCAATGGATATTTTCAAGGCAGAGATAGATAGATCCCTGATTAGTACGAGTGTCAGGGGTTATGGGGAGAAGGCAGGAGAATGGGGTTAGGAGGGAGAGATAGATCAGCCATGAGTGAATGGGGGAGTAGACTTGATGGGCCGAATGGCCTACTTCTCCTCCTATCACTTATGACCTTATGACACCATTCACCCAGGATTGGTTCTCAGTGGCAGAGCTCCTCACGGTGCCAGGGAACCGGGTTAGATCCTGACTACGGGTTCTGTCCGAACGTTCTCCCGGTAACCGCGTGGGCTTTCTCCAGGTCCTCTGGTTTCCTCCCACATTCCAAAGACACGCAGGTTTGCAGGTTAATTGGCTTCAATAAAGTGTATGTGATAGAACCAGTGATCGCCGGTCGGCACGGACTCGCTGGGCCGAAGGGCCTGTCTCCGCGCTGTATCCCGAAATTAAATAAACGAAACTCCGTTCTGGTCGTGTTGCCCTTGTGTTCTAAAGGCCTTCTTTGAAGAGGAGGACGGCAAGGAGTACATCTACAAGGAGCCCAAGCTGACAAGGCTGCCCGAGATCTCGGAGAGACTCCTCAAACTGTACGGTGACAAGTTTGGAGCAGAGAACGTGAAAATCATTCAGGATTCCAACAAGGTAACTGACCGGAGAAAGGGCGCGGATCCTGGGAAACTTTTAACGCCAAACCAAGAGTGCTGGAAATACGCAGCAGGTCGGGCAGCGGCTGTGCAGAGAGAGATGTCAGCAAACTGAAATATTAGCTTTGTTCCACCTTTCGCAGATGCTGCCTGACCTGTTGAATAATTCCATCTTTCCTTCAATCATGTAATCTTCACTGGGGTTCAATCTTGACCACGGGTGCTGTCTGAGGAGTTTGCAGGTTCTCCCTGTGACCTCGTGGGTTTCCTCCGGGTGCTCCAGTTTCCTCCCACATCCCAAAGACGCGCGGGTTTGCAGGTTCATTGGTTTCTGTAAATTGTACATTGCCCCTTGTGTGTGTGTGTGTGTAGGATAGTGCTGCCGTGCGGGGTGATCGCTGTTCGGCACGGACTCGATGGGCAGAAGGGCCTGTTTCTGTGCTGACTCCCTGAAGTCTGACAATTAAACTAATCGTATGGGCTGGATTGTAAAAATGGAACGTTAGAAAACGAGCAAGTCGGGTGGCTTTTGAGGAACAGGATTTACATCAGAACTATATAAAATGTATTAAATGATTTAACCTCGATCTAGGAACATTATGTAAAATTCTGAGAGCATAGGTAGGTTTTTCAAGACTAGAGGGTAGAGTTGTCGGGTGAGAGGGATAAAGTTTAAAGGAGGTGATTGTGTGGGGTGATTGTTTGAACACAGCAGGCGCTGGGTGCCTGGAACACACTGCAGGGGGCAGTGGTGGGGGCAGCTACGATATTGGTGTTTAAAGGACGTTTGGATGGGCACGTGGATATGCAGGGAGTGGAGTTGTATGGATGACGGGCAGGCGGGTAAGCACAGACATTGTGGGCCAAAGGGCCACCTCGTGCTGTACTCTCCCATGTTCTAACTGATGAAGGCTCATTGATCAGGAAGAGTTGACTCCCCTCTCCCCGCAGATGCTGACTTACCCACTGAGTATTCACCGTTCCCCGTCCTTTAAGGTTAACCCGATGTAGCCTTGTCTGCAAAGCTTGAGTCTGCATTGTGAGAGTGCCTTGGGGGCAAGTTGTGACGATCTTCAGATGCCTTTCTGGGACAGAAGAGGCTGCAGATGCTGGAATCTTGAACAAAACTCTAAGGTGCTGGAGGATCTCGGTGGGTCAGGCAGCATCATTGGAGCTCCAGAGATGCGGTCTGCCCGGCTGAGTTGCTCCAACTTTGTGTGTGTCTTTAGTTTAAAGCAGCATCTGCAGTTCCGTGCTACACACAGCATCCCTGGAGGGAATGGGTCGAGGCCCTTCTGTAGTCCATTCCCTCCTCAGATGCTGCCTGACCCGCTGAGTTCCTCCGGCACTGTGTGTGCAGTTGCAATTATCAGTTTATGGATTTGTTCATAGTCTGTGTGATTACATTTTACCGTAATCAGTACCCACGTGATCATTTTACCGTACGGCACTTCAACTCCCCCTCCCATTCCCAATCCGACCGTTCTGTCCTGGGCCTCCTCCACGGCCAGAGTGAGTCCCACCATAAATTGGAGGAGCAGCACCTCATATTTTGCTTGGGTAGTTTACACCCCCGCGGTATGAACATTGACTTCTCCAATTTCAGGTAGTCCCTGCTTTCTCCCTCTTTCCCCTCCCCTTCCCAGCTCTCCCACAGCCCACTGTCTCCACCTCTTCCTTTCTTCTTCCCACCCCCCCCAACCCCCACATCAGGCTGAAGAAGGGTCTCGACCCGAAACGTCGCCTATTCCTTCGCTCCATAGATGCTGCCTCACCCGCTGAGTTTCTCCAGCATTTTTGTCCACCTTCGATTTTTCCAGCATCTACAGTTCCTTCTTAAACTTTTCCCATCAAATGCATTTGCTTCAACCAGACATCATTAACATGCACAAAAGATGAATCCCTCATGATATCCCAAGGTGTTTTGCTGCACCCAGCAACCTCTCTGCCCTTGGCCCCGTGTGAGCAATCGATCGCCTCCAGTGGCACCTCCAGCTTTTCAAACACGCCGGGCAGCACGGTGGCGCAGGCAGCGGTAGAGTTAAGGGCCTGTCCTACAAGCGTGCAACTCTATGCGATGAGCGCGACCTAACGTGGTCGCTTGAGCCGTCCGGTGTCGCAGGGCCGGTCCCACTTCGATCGCCGGAGCCGTGCGGAATTGTGCGGAGTTCGTCCCGACATCGTGCGGGGCACCGAAAAACTGACCATGTTCAAAAATTCCGTGCGGCAACGGCTTGTCGGCTCGCAGTCGCCTCGACGCATTAACACCGCCTCGACATTGTGCCTCAGTGAACCTATCTGTAGGTGCCTCCGTGACCCTCTCTGTAGGTGCCTCCGTGACCCTCTCTGTGTGTGGCTCCGTGGCCCTCTGTGTGTGTGCCTCTGTGCCCCTCTCTGTGTGCCCCTCTCTGTCCTGGCAAACTTACCTTTAAGACTTCGCTCCAAGTTCGCCTCACTTTGCGCCGCGTTGTGCCACTCACCCAACCTCCGCGCGGCCCTCGCTGCCGGTTTGGTCGCGCTTGCCGCATGCAGGCGCATGCTGGTGGGAACGGCCCTGTACAGGTGACCACCCGACCTCCGCGCGGCCCCCGCTTCTAGTTTGATCGCGCTCACCGCATGGAGTCGGATGCTGGTAGGACAGGCCCTTTACTGCCTGACAGCACTTGCAGCGCCAGAGACCCGGGTTCCATCCCGACTACGGGTGCTGTCTGTACGGAGTTTGCACGTTCTCCCCAAGGGTTATCACCGAGATCTTCAGTTTCCTCCGTACTGGTTAATTGGCAGTATAATGCCCCTGTCCCACTTAGGAAACCTGAACGGAAACCTCCGGAGACTTTGCACCCCTCCCAAGGTTTCCGTGCGGTTCCCGGAGGTTTTTGTCAGTCTCCCTAATGGTCGAAAGTGGTTTCCGTTTTAAAAATCGGTAATGTTTTAGTCAAAGCCGGTTGCGATGCTAGTTGAAGGTGGTTGTCGGAAGACAAAAACCTCCGGGAACCACACGGAAACCTGGGGTGAGGCGCAAAGTCTCCAGAGGTTTCCGTTCAGGTTCCCTAAGTGGGACAGGGGCACAAGTGTAAATTGTCCCTAGTGAGTAGTGTAGGATGGAGTTAATGTGCAGGGATCGCTGGTCGGGGCGGACCCGGTGGGCCGAAGGGCCTGTTTTAGCGCTGTGACCCCTTGTGTAACGTGACTGTCGAAGTCTCCATTAGTACTGGCTTGTTATTGTCATGCACACCGAGATCCAGTGAGAAGCTTTCATTGTGGCCATCCAGACAGACCCTACACTGCATTATACACTCGACCCACACACCAGTACAACAGGCAATGAAAAACACCAGAATATAGTTTCACAACGTTAGAATAATTCAGTTACACAGAGAGCGCAGATTCAAAAAAAAGTTCAAGGGCTGCAATCAGGTAGGTTGGGGGATCGGGACGGCAACCTCAGCTTATGGGAGCTCCGTTCAATAGTCTGATAACCATATAACAATTACAGCACGGAAACAAGCCTTCTCGGCCCTTCCGGTCCGTGCCGACCATTTATAACAGCAGGGAAGAAGCTGTTCCTGAGTCTGCTGGTGCGCGCTTCCAAACTTTTGTAGCTTCTGCCCAATGGGAGAGGGGAGAAGAGGGAATGTCCGTGGAGTGAGAGGTCCTTACTTTCAGAGGTAGCGTGAGATGTGGATGAAATCGAGGAGCGGGAGCTTGGATTGTGGGTAAAGACTTTGTTAAAATTTGGTTTTGAGTACTTCAGTGTTTATGAATGCCTGTTAGTGTGTTTAGAACATGATGGGACACATTGAGTTCTATTCCCACAGGGACCAGCTGTTTACTGAGCAAGTCCTGCCCTGGTTTGTCTAACAACTAACCAACACTTCACATTTATCTGAATTAAACTCCATCTGCCATTCCTCCCCCATTGACCCAGTCCAAAGTTGCTCAGTCCCATTGCAATCTTTTTTTTTGTTTGTTAGAAGTAAGTACAATAGTGTAAGTAGACATAGACATAGACATAGAAAATAGGTGCAGGAGTAGGCCATTTGGCCCTTCGAGCCTGCACCGCCATTCAATGTGATCATGGCTGATCATCCAACTCAGTATCCCGTACCTGCCTTCTCTCCATACCCCCTGATCCCTTTAGCCACAAGTGCCACATCTAACGCCCTCTTAAATATAGCCAATGAACTGGCCTCAACTACCTTCTGTGGCAGAGAATTCCAGAGACTCACGACTCTCTGTGTAAAGAATGTTTTCCTCATTTCGGTCCTAAAGGAATTCCCCCTTATCCTTAGACTGTGACCCCTTGTTCTGGACTCCCCCAACATCGGGAACAATCTTCCAGCATCTAGCTTGTCCAACCCCTTAAGAATTTTGTAAGTTTCTATAAGATCCCCCCTGAATCTTCTAAATTCCAGCGAGTACAAGCCGAGTCTATCCAATCTTTCCTCATATGAAAGTCCTGACATCCCAGGAATCAGTCTGGTGAATCTTCTCTGTACCCCCTCTATGGCAAGGATGTCTTTCCTCAGATTTGGAGACCAAAACTGTACGCAATACTCCAGGTGTGGCCTCACCAAGACCCTGTACAACTGCAGTAGAACCTCCCTGCTCCTATACTCAAATCCTTTCGCTATGAATGCTAACATACCATTTGCTTTCTTCACTGCCTGCTGCACCTGCATGCCTACTTACAATATAATGTAAGTACAATATAATGTACATACATATTTCCATTCTTGTACAACTTCATACTTTTGATTTAATACCAAAAGAACAGTTAGAGAAAAAAGAAATAAAGAGTGTGGGAATAGATAGACAAGCGAGTGGACACAGAGAGCAAATGAAATGAAGGACACAGAAGAGAAGCTGAAAAGATTGAAATAGAAGGAGAAAGTAAAGAAAAGAGAGACTAGGAGAGATCTACCTATTTGGTATTTTTGCCCATCCCTCACCCGGTTCTAAACCATTTAATTTCTGAGGTTATGTTATGTTGCACCATATGCTTGCAAAAAGTTGATAAAAGGAGACCAAGTCTTTGAGAATTGGTCAACTTTGCCCAGTAGGAGAAATCTCATTTCTTCAAGATGTAGCGTTTCAGACATGTTTGAAATCCACATTTTGAATGTTGGCGTGGTTGCGTTTTTCCAAAATTTGAGTGTAAGTTGTTTTGCTGTTATTAGACCGTAATTAAGAAAAGCTTCTTGGAATATAGTTAGTTTACTTCCCTCTTCCATTGATCCAAAGATAATCAGTCCTGTATTGGGGTTCCATTTTGTGTTAAATAGTTTTGTAAAAATTCCAAAAATTTCATTCCAAAATGTATACAGTTTTCTACAAGAGACAAAGGAATGTGCTATAGTGGCATTTTGAGTTAGACATTTGTCACAGATGGGGGAAACATTTGGGAATATTTTATTCAGTCTAGTTTTAGAATAATATAATCTATGTAAAATTTTAAATTGAATTAGGTTATGTCTTACATTAATTGAACATTTATTTACATATAATAATTTAGCAATCTTCTTAAATAACCACCTTCAGTATCCATTTGCCCGCCAATGTTAGTGGCATCCGTAAACCTGCCAACCAGGCTCCTCCATTCACTGGTCCTTGATGATGCTGCGGGCCTTGTCGAGGCAACATGAGGCCTAATTGGAGTCAATGGGAAGGGGGGTTGGTTTGTGTGACGGTCTGGGCCTCGTCCACAAATCTCTGCAACCTCTTGCGGTCTTGGATGGAGCTGCTCCCAAACCGAGCTGTGATGCATCCGGATAGAATGCTTTCTACGGCGCATCTGTAGAAGTTAGTGAGAGTTGCCGCGGACATGCCGAACTTCCTGATCCTTCTGGGGAAGTCGAGGCGTCGGTGTGCTTTCTTGGTCGTTGCTTCAATCTGGGTGGTCCCGGAGAGGTTGGTGGTGATATTGACTCTTCAGAATGTGAACTTTTCAACAATGTCTAGATTGGCGGCGTCAATGCAAACTGGGGATTGTGCAGCACTTCACTTCCGGACATCGATCATTATCTCCTGTTTATGGAGGGACGGCTTTTTGCAAAACATGTTCCACACAAATAGTAACATCCTGCCCTACTGAAATGGCTGCATCCGAACATAGATTATCTGGGCTGCTGAACACTGAGGATGATTGATAGGTAACTGTGCACGAGTGTCCTGTAATTATTGGCACGTATAATTAGGCTGCACACACCAACTAATGCGTCTCCCTGCCAATCCCCTTCATTGTGATTAACCTGGAGAGCTCCGTCAACATTGCCGTTACCATGGGAGCCGGCGTCTCCGTCCATCAATTATATTCTTTTAGTCACTCTGGAAAAAGTTGAGAGGAGATTCACGAGGATGTTGCCGGGACTGCGGGGCCGGAGCTGCAGGGAGAGGTTGGGCTGCCCTGGATTCTATTCCTTGGAGCACAGGAGGATGAGGGGTGGACTTATAGAGGTGTATAAAATCACCGGGGTAATAGATCGGGTGAATGCGGGTGCTGTCTGTGTGGAGTTTGCACGTTCTCCCTGTGACTGTGTTGGTTTTCTCCGGGTGCTCCAGTCTCCTCCCACATTCCAAAGGCGTGTCGGTTAATTGGCTTCGGTAAGAATTGTAAATTGTCCCTAGTGTGTAGGATAGCACTAGTGTGCGGGGCGATCGCTGGGCCGAGCAGACTCAGTGGGCCGAAGGGCCTGTTTCCACGCTGTGTCTCTAAACTAAACTGGGGCGAACGAATGATTGCTGGTTGGCACGGACTTGGTGGGCCGAAGGGCCTGTTTCCACGCTGTGTCTCTAAACTAAACTGAACTTTAGTTAAACATTGGACCAGAGGCCATCGCTCAGACATTGGGCGCACTTTTAGAAAGGAGGTGAGGAGGAACTTCTTCACTCAGAGGTTAGTTATCTGTGGAACTCATTGCCGCAGACGCTGTGGAGGCCAAGTCAGTGGATACTTTTAAGGCCGAGATGGACAGAATCTTGATTAGAACGGGTGACATAACAGCTTTTTCCCACGAGTAGTTGCTCTACTCAATAACCAAAATCTGTGGCCTTCTTTTGCTCTGGTATTTACATGTTTAATCAATAATGTTTTATTATTAATGTTTAATGTTTTATGTGTCATTCCTGTCACTGGATGTCACTGTCACTTGTGGGCGGAGCACCAAGGCAAATTCCTTGTATGTGAATATTTAGCCAATACGCTTATTCATCCGTTCATTCATTCAAGGGTTGCACTATGGGAAGAAGGCAGGAAAATAGGATTAGGAGACAGAGATCAGCCATGATTGAGTGGCAGAGTAGACTCGATGGGCCGAATGGCTGAATTCTCCTCCTATAACTTGTGAGCAGGATGTATTGTACTTCCTGCATCACTGCTGTTACAGACAGAGCTCGGTTCTTGGTTACTTGGTCCTCCAAAATATTCCAACTGGAATTTAAACTGGAGGTGGTGAAGGGAGGGGTTTAGCCAGAGGGGGTTATTGGGAAGAAAGTGCCACTTTAAATGTAGTTGCATCTGGCTGGGCAACCGTGGCTTGGTGGAGATTATTCCATGCTTTAATAGTGCGTGGGAAGAACAAATTGCTGTACAGGTTTGAGGTTTGAGGTTTGGATACAATCTCTCTGGTCTCACTCCTCCCTTAGTCTCAGTCACAGCCAACAATCTCAGGGCACTCGGGGAAATTACAGTCTCTGGGACCATGTGGAGGCTCTGGCTGGATGGGACTTGTGCAGGAAGGAACTGTGGACGCTGGTTTACACCGAAGATAGACACAAAATGCTGGAGTAACTCAGCGGGACAGGCAGCATCTCCGGGGAGGAGGAATGGGTGATGTTACGGGTCCAGACCCTTCTTCAGACTGAAGGATAGAGGCGAGTTGGGGGGTGGGGGGGGGGGGGGGGGGGAGAAAGGGTCATAGAAACATAGAAAAACATAGAAAAATAGGTGCAGGAGTAGGCCATTCGGCCCTTCGAGCCTGCACCGCCATTCAATATGATCATGGCTGATCATCCAACTCAGTATCCCGTACCTGCCTTCTCTCCATACACCCTGATCCCTTTAGCCACAAGGGCCACATCTAACGCCCTCTTAAATATAGCCAATGAACTGGCCTCAGCTACCCTCTGTGGCAGAGAGTTCCAGAGACTCACCACTCTCTGTGTAAAGAATGTTTTCCTCATCTCGGTCCTAAAGGAATTCCCCCTTATCCTTAGACTGTGACCCCTTGTTCTGGACTCCCCCAACATCGGGAACAATCTTCCAGCATCTAGCCTGTCCAACCCCTTAAGACATGGACATGTTGCCGGCTCTGGTTTGTTCCGTCTCTTCCAGCCTCCATTCCCCCCCCAGTCTGAAGAAGGGTCCTGACCTGAAACGTCACCCATTCCTTTTCTATAGATGCTGCCTGTCCCACTGAGTTACTCCAGCACTTTGTGTCTATCTTTGGGGCTTTTTGTTCTTGTTTTCAACGAAAAGGTGACAATTTTCCACTGGGTACCTCTGACTAAATGGCAAAGCCCAGAAGAAGGCGTGAGTCACCGCCACCCACTCATTCCTTTAGTATTAATAGAGTCACAGAGTCAAACAGCACAGAATCAGGCCCTTTGGCCCAACCCGTCCATGCTAACCAAGATGCCTCATCTACACTGCTCCCATTTGGCCCACATCCCTCTAAACCTATCCTACCCAAGCACCTGTCCAAGTATATATTTTTTAAATATCTCATATTTCGCTTGGGTAGTTTACACCCCAGCGGTATAAACTTTGACCTCCAATTTCAGGTAGTCCCTGCTTTCTCCCTCCTTCCCTTCCCCTTCCCAGCTCTCCCACAGCCCACTGTCTCCGCCTCTTCCTTTCTTCTTCCCACCCCCCCCCCCCCCTCCCCACCCCCACATCACTCTGAAAAAGGGTCTCGACCCGAAGCGTCACCTATTCCTTTTCTCCAAATTCGTTGCCTCACCTGCTGAGTTCCTCCGGCATTTTTATCTACCATCCATTTTTCCAGCACCTGCAGTTCCTTCTCAAACATGTATCTTTTAAATGCTGTTTTCATACCTCCTCTGGCAGCTTGTTCCATACACCCACCACCCTTCCGTAACAGACGTATTTAGGTAACAATCTGGGTCTTGATTAGAGAATAAAATGATTGTCCGCAAGTCTAACGAGAGCAGATCCAACGTTCTGTTCCAAGGATGGGTGCGCACTCTAACATCAGCAATGATGTTCCTGAAACATGACTCTCGTCACGTCTGTATTCCATGTCTCTACTTTTGGCCTTTGTCCACGGGTCCCTGCCACCACCGTTAACACAATCCTTGTCCCTATTCATCTTATTGGCCCTCGCCCAATTATAGGAAGGATGTCAACAAAATAGAGAGGGTACAGAGGAGATTTACTAGAATGTTGCCTGGGTTTCAACAGCTAAGTTACAGAGATAGGTTGAATAAGTTAGGTCTTTATTCTCTGGAGCGCAGAAGGTTAAGGGGGGACTTGATAGAGGTCTTTAAATGATGAGAGGGATAGAACAGAGTTGATGTGGACAAGCTTTTCCCTTTGAGAATATGGAAGATTCAAACAAGAGGGCATGACTTTAGAATTAAGGGACAGAGGTTTAGGGGTAACATGAGGGGGAACTTCTTTACTCAGAGAGTGGTAGCGGTGTGGAATGAGCTTCCAGTGGAAGTGGTGGCGGCAGGTTCGTTGGTATCATTTAAAAATAAATTGGATAGGCATATGGATGAGAAGGGTATGGAGGGTTATGGTATGAGTGCAGGCAGGTGGGACTAAGGGAAAAAAGTTGTTCGGCACGGACTTGAAGGGCCGAGATGGCCTGTTTCCGTGCTGTAATTGTTATATGGTTATATGCCATTCTTTCCCCTACAACCAAGACCCTCAAACTTCTAAACTCTGAGGAATACGGGTCTACCAAAACTCTCCAGCCTTCCATGACTCATCAGGAGGGCTGGCTCCGTCCTGCCGGTGGAGTTGGGTTCATGGGAGGTTAGAAACATAGAAAATAGGTGCAGGAGTAGGCCATTCAGCCCTTCGAGCCTGCACCGCCATTCAACATGATCATGGCTGATCATCCAACTCAGTATCCTGTACCTGCCTTCTCTCCATACCCCCTGATCCCTTTAGCCACAAGAACCACATCTAGCTCCCTCTTAAATATAGCCAATGAACTGGCCTCAACTACCTTCTGTGGCAGAGAATTCCACAGACTCACCACTCTCTGTGTGAAAAATGATCTTCTCATCTCGGTCCTAAAAGACTTCCCCCTTATCCTTAAACTGTGACCCCTTGTTCTGGAGTTCCCCAACATCGGGAACAATCGTCCTGCATCTAGCCTGTCCAACCCCTTAGGAATTTTGTAAGCCTCAATAAGATCCCCCCCTCAATCTCCTGAATTCCAGCGAGTACAAGCCGAGTCTATCCAGTCTTTCTTCATATGGAAGTCCTGCCATCCCAGGAATCAGTCTGGTGAACCTTCCCTGTACTCCCTCTATGGCAAGAATGTCTTTCCTCAGATTAGGAGACCAAAACTGTACCCAATACTCCAGGTGTGGCCTCACCAAGACCCTGTACAACTGCAGTAGAACCTCCCTGCTCTTGTACTCAAATCCTTTTGCTATGAATGCCGACATACCATTCGCTTTCTTCACAGCCTGGGAGGTTGGTCTTGGAAGGGTTGGGATGCTCCTCAAACTGCGGAGCATCCTGGACAATAGAGCTCACCCCCTCCATGACACACTGGTCACCCTGAGGAGCACCTTCAGCAACAGACTGGTCCCACCAAGATGCAGCACAGAACGCCACAGGAGATCCTTCTTCCCTGTGGCCATCAAACTGGACATCCCTTCCCCCTTGTGTCGTGGGGTCGACTGAGACTGACTCTCCCCCCCCCCCCCCCCCCCCCCCCCCCAATCTTTGCACATCCCCAATCCTTTGCACCCGTCACTTTAATTCATGTTTCATGTATTTTGTGTTTTATGACTGTTGGCCGATCAACTTCCCTCCTGGGGTAAATAAAGCTCCATCGTATCGTACTGTATGACAGGACAACCTTGTCATTCCCAGCATCTAACCTGGTGATTCTCCTGCCTCTCCCAGTGTGATCAAGGAGGTCCTTCTGCAGTTGTACAGAGCCCTAGTGAGACCACACCTGGAGTATTGCGTGCAGTTTTGGTCCCCTAATTTGAGGAAGGACATTCTTGCTATTGAGGGAGTGCAGCGTAGGTTTACAAGGTTAATTCCCGGGATGGCGGGACTGTCATATGCTGAGAGAATGGAGTGGCTGGGCTTGTACACTCTGGAGTTTAGAAGGATGAGAGGGGATCTTAATGAAACATATAAGATTATTGGGGGTATGGACACGTTAGGGGCAGGAAACATGTTCCCGATGTTGGGGAGTCCAGAACCAGGGGCCGCAGTTTAAGAATAAAGGGTAAGCCATTTAGAACGTGGATGAGGAAACACTTCTTCACACAGAGAGTGGTGAGTCTGTGGAATTCTCTGCCTCGGAGGGTGGTGGAGGCAAGTTTTCTGGACACTTTCAAGAGAGAGCTAGATGGGGCTCTTAAAGATAGCGGAGTCAGGGGATATGGGGAGAAGGTAGGAACGGGGCACTGATTGTGGATGATCAGCCATGATCACATTGAATGGCGGTGCTGGCTGGAAGGGCCGAATGGCCTACTCCTGCACCTATTGTTTATTGTCTACTGATTACATCCTGGTTCAGGTGAGGGGGTTGGTACAGTGTACAATACTCCAGGTGTGGCCTCACCTGTAACATAACCCCTCTAATCGTAAACTACAATTACTTTGCTGTAAAAATCCACACGCCATTGGCATTGTAACCACTCGTCAGGCCTGCCTGCTGACTCATGCACCCAGTGTTTGTCCTTGACCAAAATAAACAAGCGCTTTGAGGAGGTTTATGAACTCATTACAACGGTGATGGAAGAATGTTTTTGACAAAATGCTCAATGGGCCGATGATCGCTTCTCTAGGAAGCAAAGACCTGTGGGTTTGGAGGTTATGTGGCTTCTGAAAATGATTCCTAGTGTGTCGGATGGAACTAGTGTACGCGGATCACTGGACGGAGGTTTTCGTGCTGTATCTCTAAACTACATTCAACGATCGCTTCGCCCAACACCTCCGCTCAGTTCGCATTAACCAACCTGATCTCCCGGTGGCTCAGCAGTTCACCCCCCCTTTCCATTCCCAATCCGACCTTTCTGTCCTGGGCCTCCTCCATGGCCAGAGTGAGGCCCACCGCAAATGGGAGGAACAGCACCTCATATTTCGCTTGGGTAGTTTACACCCCAGCGGTCTGAACATTGACTTCTCCAATTTCAGGTAGTCCCTGCTTTCTCCCTCCTTCCCCTTCCCAGCTCTCCCACAGCCCACTGTCTCCACCTCTTCCTTTCTTCTTCCCGTCACCCCCCACATCAGTCTGAAGAAGGGTCTCGACCCGAAACGTCGCCCATTTCCTTCGCTCCATAGATGCTGCCTCACCCGCTGAGTTTCTCCAGCATTTCTGTCTGCCTTACATTAAAGTATAAATCATTGCTGGAGACGGCTGTGCGATGAGATTGTGTTCAGCTCTGGGCACCACGTTATAGGAAAGACGTTTGTCAAGCTGGAGAGGATGGGAAGGTTTACCAGGATGTTGCCAGGACACGAGGGCCTGGGTTACAGGGAGAGGTTGAGCAGGCTGGGACTCTCTTGCTTGGAGAGCAGGAGGATGAGGGGCGATCGTCTAGAGGTGTGTAACATCATGAGAAAAATAGATCGGGTAGAAGGCGAATCGAGAACCAGAGGACATAGGTTTAGGGTGGTGGGGGGGGGGGGAGATTTAATAGGATCTTGAGGGGTAACCTTTTGACATGAAGGGTGCTGGGTGTGTGGAACGAGCTGCCGGAGGAGGTTGTCCAGGCAGGGACCATTGCAACATTTAAGAGACATTTACAAAGGTACACGGATAGGACGGGTTTGGAGGAATATGGGCCAAACGTGGGCAGGTGGGACCAGTGTAGATGGGGCATGTTGGCCAGTGTGGGCAAGTTGGGCTGAAGGGCCTGTTTCCACACGGTATGACTGTGACTCTAAATACAGCATGGAAACGGATCGTTCAGTTCACCAAGTCCATGGGGGAATGGAGCGACTGGGCTTGTACACTCTGGAGTTTAGAAGGATGAGAAGGGATTATTAAAATATATAAGATTATTAAGGGCTTGGACACGCTAGAGGCAGGAAACGATGTTGGGGGGAGTCCAGAACCAGGGGCCACAGTTTAAGAATAAGGGGTAAGCCATTTAGAACGGAGACGAGGAAACACTTTTTCTCACAGAGAGTTGTGAGTCTGTGGAATTCTCTGCCTCAGAGGGCGGTGGAGGCCGGTTCTCTGGATGCTTTCAAGAGAGAGCTAGATAGGGCTCTTAAAGATAGCGGAGTCAGGGGATGTGGGGAGAAGGCAAGAACGGGGTACTGATTGGGGATGGTCAGCCGTCATCACATTGAATGGTGGTGCTGGCTGGAAGGGCCGAATGGCCTCTACTCCTGCACCTGTTGTCTAATGTCATGCTGAGCTAAGTTTATCATGAGCAAAACCATCAGAGTCAGGAGAATAAGTTGTTTTGTTCTGCAGATAGTCACCAATTGCAGAAGTAACTCGGCAGACGGATTGGGCAACATCTGTGGATGGGTGGGGACCTTTCTTCAGACTGCAAGGTAGAGATGGCCAGAACTAAACGAGGCCTGGCATCAGATGCCCTCATCAAGGGTGGAGTTCATCATGATCCATTGTTGGCTTAAAGGGGCTTTATTAGTCACATACACCAATTGGTGTAGTGAAATGCGGATTGCCGTTGCAGCTGGGCAGGAGGTGCTAACTTCAGAGATTCAGGGATGTAAACTATGATGATTACTGATGATTGGATGATTATTATCTAAATGGCGACAAGTTGGGAAAAGGGAAAGTACAACGGGATCTGGGGGGTCCTTGTACATCAGTCTATGAAAGTAAGCATGCAGGTACATCAGGCAGTGAAGAAAGCCAATGGCATGTTGGTCTTTATAACAAGAGGAGTTGAGTATAGGAGCAAAGAGGTCCTTCTGGAGTTGTACAGAGCCCTAGTGAGACCACACCTGGAGTATTGTGTGCAGTTTTGGTCCCCTAATTTGAGGAAGGACATTCTTGCTATTGAGGGAGTGCAGCGTAGGTTACATAGAAACATAGAAATTAGTTTCAGGAGTAGGCCATTTGGCCCTTCGAGCCTGCACCGCCATTCAATATGATCATGGCTGATCATCCAACTCAGTATCCCTCATCCAACTCAGTATCCCAGTATCAGGTTCACCAGGTTAATTCCCGGGATGGCGGGACTGTCATATGCTGAGAGAATGGAGCAGCTGGGCTTGTACACTCTGGAGTTTATAAGGATGAGAGAGGATCTCGTTGAAACATATAAGATTGTTAAGGGCTTGGGTACGCTAGAGGCAGGAAACATGTTCCCCATGTTGGGGGAGTCCAGAACCAGGGGCTACAGTTTCAGAATAATGGGTAAGCCATTTAGAACGGAGAGAAGGAAACATTTTTTCACACAGAGAGTGGTGAGTCTGTGGAATTCTCTGCCTCAATGGAGGGCGGTGGGGGCCGATTGTCTGGAAACTTTCAAGAGAGAGCTAGATGGGGCTGTAAAAATAGCGGAGTCAGGGGATATGGGGAGAAGTTTATGATGAGCAAAACCATCAGAGTCAGGAGAATAAGTTGTTTTGTTCTGCAGATAGTCACCAATTGCAGAAGTAACTCGGCAGACGGATCAGGCAACATCTGTGGATGGGTGGGGACCTTTCTTCAGACTGCAAGGTGGAGATGGCCAGAACTAAACGAGGCCTGGCATCAGATGCCCTCATCAAGGGTGGAGTTCATCATGATCCATTGTTGGCTGGGGAGGACGGGGACTCAGGGATGTAAACAGTGGAGCTGCTGGAAGGGAGGGGGGGGGGGGGGCGAGGAATATAGGAGTTCCTTGAAATTAGGTAAGTCAGCGTTGATACGCTGCGTTATGTTGGTGGGTCACAGGGCTGGATCCAGGCCCTTCAGCCCATCTTGCCCATGCTAACCAATTGTCACACTGGACTGGTCCCACTTGACCCAGAGCTCTCGGAATCCCTAGTTGCAGTAAGTTAACGTTGTACATCTGCCTTTTACTGCGCAGGTGAACGCAAAGAGCCTGGACCCGAAGTTTGCCTACATTCAGGTGACGTTTGTGGAGCCGTACTTCGATGAGAAAGAGCTGCAGGAGCGGACCACCTCCTTTGAGAGAAACCACAACGTGGCGCGGTTTGTCTTTGAAACTCCGTACACGGTGTCCGGGAAGAAGCAAGGAGGCGTGGAGGAACAATGCAAGCGGCGAACCGTTCTCACCAGTAAGCACCCGTCTGGTCCCAAGTACAGGGGGCGGGAGGGGAGGGGACTGGAGGCAGCTGCAGAAATGATCCACTCTTCAAAATGTAGCTTCTTATTGTCACGTGTCCAAGGTGCAGTGTTTAGTACAGTCTAGTTCGTTAGCACGGGTACCGAGGTGCAGTAAAAAGTATTTGTTGTGTGCTAACCAGTCAGCAGAAAGACAACACAAGATCACAATCGAGCCGTTTAATTCTGTATACGGCTTAATGTAAAAATCCATGATTAGGTCCTGCTCCACCTCCCTTTCCCATCACTCTCTCCCCCACTATAATTAATCTGACGAAGGGTCCCGACCCGAAACGTCACCTATCCATGTTCCCCACAGATGCTGCCTGACCCGCTGAGTTACTCCAGCACTCTGTGAAACGTCACCTATCCATGTTCTCCACAGATGCTGCCTGACCCGCTGAGTTACTCCAGCACTCTGTGAAACGTCACCTATCCATGTTCTCCACAGATGCTGCCTGACCAGCTGAGTTACTCCAGCACTCTGTGAAACGTCGCCCATTCCTTCTCTGCACAATACCATAATATCAGATAATTTGCACCCTTAGTAATTGGCAACATTTGAAAAATCACTTTTTTGAGAGAAGGAATGGGTGATGTTTCGGGCCGAGACCCGAAGGGTCTCGAGCCGAAACATCACCCATTCCTTCCCTTCACAGATGCTGCCTGACCCGCTGAGTTACTCCAGCAGTCTGTGAAACGTCACCTATCCATGTTCTCCACAGATGCTGCCTGACCCGCTGAGTTACTCCAGCACTCTGTGAAACGTCACCTATCCATGTTCTCCACAGATGCTGCCTGACCCGCTGAGTTACTCCAGCACTGTGTCCCTCCTGAAGCTGCACGATCACTGCTGCAGCAGCGGTGGGTAGAGCCGCTGCCTCCAGAGATCCTGTCCTCGGGTACTATCTGTGTGGAGTTTGCATGTTCTCCCTGTGGCTGCATGGGTTGCCTCTGTGTGTTCTGGTTTTCTCCCACATCCACAAAACATGCAGGTTTGTGGATTAATTGGCCCTCTGTAATGTGCAGGATAGAACTAGTGTGAATGGCGCTTGGCGTAGACTCGATGGGCCAAAGGATCTGTCTCCTTGCTGTGTTTCTAAACTAAACAGGCGGATTTGTTGTGATTTTGCACAGCCTCACACTCCTTCCCGTACGTGAAGAAGCGTATCGCAGTCGGACGTGAACAGCTGATCGATCTGAAGCCCATTGACGTGGCCCTCGATGAGATGAAGGACCGGACAGCGGAGCTTCAGAAGCTGTGCGATTCCAATGGCCTCAACATGATCCAACTGCAGCTCAAACTGCAAGGCTGCGTCTCCGTGCAAGTGAGTCCTGACCCCCACCACCTTCCTTGGGTTGGGTTGACTTGGGTTGGGTTGGGTTAAGTTGAGTTGAGTTGCGTTGGGTTGGGCTGGCTTGCGTTGCATTGTGTTGAGTTGGGTTGCGTTGGGTTGGGTTTAGTTGAGTTGGGTTGTCTTGCGTTGGGTTGGGTTGCATTCCGTTGGGTTGGGTGTGGTTGTGTTGGGTTGAGTTGGGTTGGGTTTAGTTGAGTTGGGTTGCATTGCGTTGGGTTGGGTTGCATTCCGTTGGGTTGGGTGTGGTTGTGTTGGGTTGAGTTGGGTTGGGTTTAGTTGAGTTGGGTTGCGTTGCGTTGGGTTGCATTCCGTTGGGTTGGGTGTGGTTGTGTTGGGTTGAGTTGGGAGTGGTTGGGTTGTATTGCAGTGCGTTGGGTTGGGTTAAGTTGAGTTGAGTTGCATTGGCTTGCGTTGGCTTGTGTTGGGTTGCATTGGCTTGCGTTGGGTTGCATTGGCTTGCGTTGCGTTTGGCTGGGTTGTGTTGCGTTGGGTTGAATTTGGGTTGGGTTTAGTTGAGTTGGGTTGCATTGCGTTGGGTTGGGCTAGCTTGTGTTGCATTGCGTTGATATGCGTTAGGTTGGGTTGCATTGCGTTGGGTTGGGTTGGGTTTAGTTGAGTTGGGTTGCGTTGCATTCCATTGGGATGAGTTGGGTGTGGTTGTGTTGGGTTGGGTGTGGTTGGGATGCGTTGGGTTGGGTTGGGTTGGGTTGAGTTGGGTTGAGTTGGGTTGGGTTGAGTTGCGTTGGGTTGGGTTGCGTTCCATTGGGATGAGTTGGGTTGGGTGTGGTTGGGTTGGGTTGGGTTGAGTTGCGTTGGGTTGGGTTGCGTTGAGATGGGTTGGGTTGGGTGTGGTTGGGTTGGGTGTCATTGTGTTGAATTGAGTTATGTTTATTGTCACATGTACCAAGGTATAGTGAACAGTGAATAATGTTTAATGCAAGATAAAGCCAGTAAAATCCGATGAAAGACAGTCAGAGGGTGACCAAGATAGTAGTTCAGGACCACTCTCCCATTGGTGATTCAGTTGCCTGATAATTCCACAGATTCACAACTCTCTGGGAGAAAAAGGTTTTTCTCATCTCAGTCCTAAATGGCCTACCCCTTATTCTTAAACTGTAACCCCTGGTCTCCCCCAAACTTGGGGAATATTTTCCCTGCATCTAGCCTGTCCAATCCCTTAAGAATTCTAAATGTTTCAATATCTAAATAGAAGAAACTGCAGATGCGGGTTTAGAAAATAAGAGATAAAAAGTGCTGGAGTACTTTCCCTTCCTCCAGCTTCTTTCCTTATCTTAGACATTCCCATTTTGGGGAAAGTGATCTGCCTACCCTCTCTACGCCTCATAATTTTATATATTTCTATCAGGCCTCCCCTCAGCCTCTGGTGCTCCAGAGAATACAATCCAAGTTTGTCTAACCTCTTCATGCAGCTCGTAGTGTCTCATCCAGGCAACAACCTTTAACCCGTCTGAAGAAGGGTTTCGACCTGAAACGTTGCCTATTTCCTTCGCTCCATAGATGCTGCTGCACCCGCTGAGTTTCTCCAGCATTTGTGTCTTCCAACAATCTTTAACACCTCGTTTGCACCCTCCCCAGAGGCTAGAGGGCGTAACTTTATTTGTCTTCATAAACTGAAGGAGCAGAATTAGGCCATTCAGCCCATCATCTATTCAATCATGGCTGATCTATCTCTCCCTCCTAACTCCATTCTCCTGCTTCTCCCATAACCCCTGACATCCATACTAACCAGGTGTCTATCCATCTCTGCCTTAAAAATATTTACTGACTTGGCCTCACAGACTCCTGTGGTAAGGAATTCCACAGATTCACCATCCTCTGATTAAAGATGAGTCACTTTAAGGTGAGAGCTTTTGCCTTCATCCTATCTCTGGCCTTGTCCACCCATCTTGCAAACAGTGCCTCTCACCCGTATCTACCTATTTCGCCCTCAGCTTCATCCTTCCCGTCACCATCAGTCTAAAAGAGAGTCCCGACCCAAAACGTCGCCCATCCATGGTCCCCCAGAGATGCTGCCTGACCCACAGAGCTCATAAGATCATGTGATAGAATTAGAATTAGGCCATTCGGCCTATCAAATCTACTCAGCCATTTAATCTGATGGCTGATCTATCTCTCCCTCCTAACCCCATTCTCCTGCCTTCTCCCCATAACCCCTGACACGCCTACTAACCAGAGGAGGACAAAGGGGTTCATTAAGAGGGGGGAAAGAGCGTGAAAGAAAGCTTGCGGGGAATGTAAAAACTGACTGTAAAAGCTTCTTCAGATGTGTAAAAAGGAAAAGATTAGTGAAGACAAATGTAGGTGACTTACAGACAGAGACAGGTGGATTTATACTGGGGAAACAAGGAAATGGCAGAACAGTTAAACGAGGACTTTGGTTCTGTCTTCACTAGGGAAGACACAATCTCCCAGAAATACAAGGGGACCGAGGATCTAATGGGAGGGAGGAACTGAAGGGAATCCACATTAGTCAGGAAATGGTGTTAAGGGCCTGTCCCACCAGCATGCAAATCTATGCGATGAGCGCGACCTAACGTGGTCGCTTGAGCCGTCCGGCGTCGCGGGGCCGGTCCCACTTTGACCGCCGGAGCCGTGCGGAATTGTGCGGAGTTCGTCCCGACATCGAGCGGGGCTCCGAAAAACTGACCATGTTCAAAAATTCCGCGCGGCAACGGCTTGTCGGCTCGCAGAAGCCTCGACGCATTACACACCGCCCCGACGTCGTGCCTCCGTGACCCTCTCTGTAGGTGCCTCCGTGACCCTCTATGTGTGTGTGGCTCCGTGGCCCTCTGTGTGTGTGTGTGTGTGTGCCTCTGTGCCCCTCTCTGTGTGCCCCTCTCTGTCCTGGCGAACTTACCTTTAAGACTTCGCTCCATGTTCGCCTCACTTTGCGCCGCGTTGCACCACTCACCCGACCTCTGCGCGGCCCCTACTGCCGGTTTGGTCGCGCTTGCCGCATGCAGGCGCATGCTGGTGGGAACGGCCCTGTACAGGGGATCACCCGACCTCCGCGCGGCCCCCGCTTCTAGTTTGATCGCATTCATCGCATGGAGTCGGTTGCTGGTAGGACAGGCCCTTAAGGTAAACTGTTGGGACTGAAGGCAGATAAATCCCCAGGGCCTGATGGTCTGCATCCCAGAGTACTCAAGGAGGTGGCCCTAGATATCGTGGATGCATTGGTGACAATTTCCAATGTTCTCTCGACTCTGGATCAGTTCCTGTAGACTGGAGGGTAGCCATTGTAATCCCGCTTTTTAAGAAAGGAGGGAGAGAGAAAACAGGGAATTATAGACCAGTTAGTCTTACATCGGTAATGGGGAAGATGCTTGAGTCGATTATTAAAGATGTTATGGCAGCGTATTTGGAAAGCAGTGACTGGATCAGTCAAAGCCAGCATGGATTAATGAAAGGGAAATCATGCTTGACTAATCTTCTGGAATTTTTTGAGGATGTAACAAGTAGAATGCATAAGGGAGAGCCAGTCGATGTGGTGTATCTGGACTTTCAAAAAGCCTTTAACAAGGTCCCACACAAGAGATTCGTGCAAAATTAGAGCACAAGGAATTAGGGCTAGGGTATTGACATGGATAGAGAACTGGTTGGCAGACAGGAAGCAAAGAGTAGGAATTAACGGGTCCTTTTCAGAATGGCTGGCAGTGACCAGTGGGGTGCCGCAAGGCTCGTTGCTGGGACCCCAGATATTCACAATATATATTAACGATTTAGACGAGGGAATTAAATGTGGCATCTCCAAGTTTGTGGATGACACAAAGCTGGGTGGCAGTGTGAGCTGCGATGAGGAGGATGCTATGAGGCTGCAGGGTGCCTTGGATAGGTTGGTTGAGTGGGCAGATGCAGTATAATGTGGATAAATGTGAGTTTATCCACTTTGGTGGCAAGAACAGGAAGGCAGATTATTATCTGAATGGTGTCAGATTAGGAAATGAGGAGGTGCAACGAGACCTGGGTGTGCTTGTACATCAGTCACTAAAAGTAAGCACGCAGGTACATCAGGCAGTGAAGAAAGCTAATGGCATGTTGGCCTTCATTGTGTGAGGAACTGCTGTTGTACAGGCTCCTGGTGAGACCACACCTGGAGTATTGTGTGCAGATTTGTTCTCCAAATTTGAGGAAGGACATTATTGCTATTGAGGGAGTGCAGCGTAGGTTCACCAAGTTAATTCCCGGGATGGCGGGACTGATATATGATGAAAGAATGGGTCGACTGGGCTTGTATTCACTGGAATTTAGGAGGATGAGAGGGGATCTTATAGAAAGATAAAAAATTCTTAAAGGATTGGACAGGCTAGATGCAGGAAAAATGTTCGCCGATGTTGGGGGAGTCCAGAGCCAGGGGTCACAGTTTAAGAATAAGGGGTCGGCCATTAGGACTGAGATGAGGAAAAACTTCTTCACCCAGAGAGTTGTGAATCTGTGGAATATTCGGCCACAGAAGGCAGTGGAGGCCAATTCACTGGATGTTTTCAAGAGGGATTTCAATTTAGCTCTTAGGGCTAAAGGAATCAAGGGATATGGGGGAAAAAACAGGAACGGGGTACTGATTTTAGATGATCAGCCACGATCATATTTGAATGGATCAAAGGGCCTACTGCACCTATTATTATATGTTTCTATGAATCTATCTCTTCCTTAAATATATTCACTGATGGCCTCCACACCCTTCTGTGGCAAAGAATTCCACAGATTCACCACCTTTTAAGTAAAGAAATTTGTCCTCATCTCCTACTGAAAAGAATGTCCTCTAATTCTGAAATTATGCCCTCTAGTCCTAGACTCTCCAACTAGTGGAACCATCCTCTCCACATCCGCTCTATCCAAGCCTCTCACTATTTTGCTCATTTCAATGAGGCCCCTCCCTCATTCTTCTAAACGCCAGCGAGTGCTGGCCCAGTGGCGTCAAACGCTCATCATATTTTAACCTGCTCGCTGCCGTTACTCCAGCGCTGTGCGTTTCTTTACTGTTACAATATACAATCTCTCTTTCCCTGCAAGAGCTGACATTTCGACAATACTGGAACGTGTTGTTAGGTCGCCAATTTCAACATCTGCGTTGCAGGAGCCTGGACATCATTCCTAGTTGCAACTGCACTTCCATACTTGGACTTGGGGGCGATTTGGGAATTTGCAGATCAGAAAAGCATATTTAAAGCCCAGATCTCTCTTGTGTTCTCGTTCCAAAATAACATGTGCACGCCGTAATCTACTTGCCAAAAATGCGGCCTGGAATATGATGCAGATTGATCATTGATTACAAGAACATGCCAAGATGGATCGGGTCTCAGTATCGCAGCTGGAAGAATGGAGCAGCAACTGCAGATACCGGCTTACAAAAAAAAAAACACAGAGTGCTGGAGTAACTCAGCGGGTCAGGCAGCATCTGTGGAGAACATGGATAGGTGACGTTTCACAGAGTGCTGGAGTAACTCAGCGGGTCAGGCAGCATCTGTGGAGAACATGGATACGTGGCGTTTTGGGTCAGGACCCTTGGTCAGATTAATTATAGTGGGGGAGAGAGAGATGGGAAAGGGAGGTGGGGCAGGACAAAGCTGGCAAGTGATAGTTGGATAACAGATGAGGGGGATTTTGATAAATCTTTGCAGCTCCCACTCTAGTGTAATGAGATTTGTTCCACGTGTTTCTTTGCCAGGAAACTAGAAACTACAGATGTTGCTTTAAACAAAAGGACACAAAGTGCTGGAGTAACTTTGCAGCGGTCTGGAGAACGAGGGAGGGTGCAGTTTCAGATCTAAGGAAGGGTGCTGATCGAAAACGTCACCTATCCATGTTCTCCACAGATGCTGCCCGACCCGCTGAGTTACTCCAGCACTCTGTGAAACGTCACCTATCCATGTTCTCCACAGATGCTGCCTGACCCGCTGAGTTACTCCAGCACTCTGTGAAACATCACCTATCCATGTTCTCCACAGATGAATCATAGAAAATAGGTGCAGGAGTAGGCCATTTGGCCCTTCGAGCCTGCACCGCCATTCAATATGATCATGGCTAATCATCCAACTCAGTATCCTGTACCTGCCTTCTCTCCATATCCCCTGATCCCTTTAGCCACAAGGGCCACATCTAACTCCCTCTTAAATATAGCCAATGAACTGGCCTCAACTACCTTCTGTGGCAGAGAATTCCACAGACTCACCACTCTGTGTGTGAAAAATGATCTTCTCATCTCGGTCCTAAAAGACTTCCCCCTTATCCTTAAACTGTGACCCCTTGTTCTGGACTTCCCCAACATCGGGAACAATCTTCCTGCATCTAGCCTGTCCAACCCCTTAAGAATTTTGTAACTCTCTACAACATTCCCCCCTCAATCTCCTAAGTTCCAGCGAGTACAAGCCGAGTCTATCCAGTCTTTCTTCATATGGAAGTCCTGCCATCCCAGGAATCAGTCTGGTGAACCTTCTCTGTACCCCCTCTATGGCAAGAATGTCTTTCCTCAGATTAGGAGACCAAAATTGCATGCAATACTCCAGGTGTGGCCTCACCAAGATCCTGTACAACTGCAGTAGAACCTCCCTGCTCCTATACTCAAATCCTTTTGCTATGAAAGCCAACATTCCATTTGCTTTCTTCACTGCCTGCTGCACCTGCATGCCTACTTTCAATGACTGGTGTACCATGACACCCAGGTCTCGTTGCATCTCCCCTTTTCCTAATCGGCCACCATTCAGATAATAGTCTACTTTCCTGGTTTTGTCACATTTATCCACATTATACTGCATCTGTCATGCATTTGTCCACTCACCCAACCTACCCAAGTCACCTTGTAGCCTCCTAGCATCCTCCTCACAGCTAACCTCCCAGCTTCGTGTCATCCACAAACTTGGAGATGTTGCATTCAATTCCCTCGTCCAAATCATTAATATATATTATAAATAGCTGGGGTCCCAGCACTGAGCCTTGCGGTACCCCACTAGTCACTGCCTGCCATCCTGAAAAGGACCCGTTTACTCCTACTCTTTGCTTCCTGTCTGCTAGCCAGTTCTCTATCCACATCAATACTGAACCCCCAATACCGTGTGCTTTAAGTTTGTATACTAATCTCTTATGTGGGACATTGTCGAAAGCCTTCTGAAAGTCCAGATATAACACATCCCCGGGTTCTCCCTTATCCACTCTACTAGTTACATCCTCGAAAAATTCTATAAGATTCGTTAGACATGATTTACCTTTCATAAATCCATGCTGACTTTGTCCAATGATTTCACCACTTTCCAAATGTGCTGCTATCCCATCTTTAATAACTGACTCTAGCAGTTTCCCCACTACCGATGTTAGACTAACTGGTCTGTAATTCCCCGTTTTCACTCTCCCTCCCTTTTTAAAAAGTGGGGTTACATTAGCTACCCTCCAATCCTCAGGAACTACTCCAGAATCTAAAGAGTTTTGAAAAATTATCACTAATGCATCCACTATTTCTGGGGCTACTTCCTTAAGATGCTGCCTGACCCGCTGAGTTACTCCAGCACTCTGTGTCTTTTTACAGTGAACCTTCCTTGCCTTCACTGTATCTGATGAATTCCTTCAGCCTGGCCTTCAGTTTGCAGTGAAGACACTGACTGCTCCATCTCTGCCTCTCAGACGTGGAGGCTTTCAGCCAGAGGTGTTATTAGAAGCCATTTAATGTTACAAGCAGGGGTTAGACAAGCTTGGATTGTTTTCTCTGGAAGACCAGAGGATGAGCGGAGATGTGCTGGAAATATATAAAATTACGAGAGGTATAGACAGGATAGATCTCCCAGAGATGCTGCCTGACCCACTGAGATCAGAAGATCATAAGGGATAGGAGTAAAATTAGGGAATTCGGCCCCATCAAATTACTGGATAGACTCGGCTTGTACTCGCTGGAATTTAGAAGATTGAGGGGGGATCTTATAGAAACTTACAAAATTCTTAAGGGGTTGGACAAGCTAGAAGCTGGAAGATTGTTCCCGATGTTGGGGGAGTCCAGAACAAGGGGTCACAGTCTAAGGATAAGGGGGAATTCCTTTAGGACTGAGATGAGGAAAACATTCTTTACACAGAGAGTGGTGAGTCCCTGGAATTCTCTGCCACAGAAGGTAGTTGAGGCCAGTTCATTGGCTATATTTAAGAGGGCGTTAGATGTGGCACTTGTGGCTAAAGGGATCAGGGGGTATGGAGAGAAGGCGGGTACAGGATACTGAGATGGATGATCAGCCATGATCACATTGAATGGCGGTGCAGGCTCGAAGGGCCGAATGGCCTACTCCTGCACCTATCTTTCTATCTTTCTATGTTTCTATCAAGTCTACTCCGCCATTTAATCTGATGCCTGATCTATCTCTCCCTCCTAAGCCCATTCTGCTGCCTACTCCCCATAACCTACTAACCAGAGGAGGACAAAGGGGTTCATTAAGAGCATGAAAGAAAGCTTGTGGGGAATGTAAATACTGACTGTAAAAGCTTCTATACATATGTGAAGAGGAAAAGATTAGTGAAGACTGACATAGTCTTCGTGAAGATTAGTGAAGAATATAAGATTGTTAAGGACTTGGACACGCTAGAGGCAGGAAACATGTTCCCGATGTTGGGGGAGTCCAGAACCAGGGGCCACAGTTTAAGAATAAGGGGTCAGCCATTTAGAACGGAGACGAGGAAACACTTTTTCTCACAGAGAGTTGTGAGTCTGTGGAATTCTCTGCCTCAGAAGGGCGGTGGAGGCTGGTTCTCTGGATACTTTCAAGAGAGAGCTAGATAGGGCTCTTAAAGATAGCGGAGTCACGGGATATGGGGAGAAGGCAGGAACGGGGTACAGATTGGGGATGATCAGCCATGATCACATTGAATATCGGTGCTGGCTCGAAGGGCCGAATGGCCTACTCCTGCACCTATTGTCTATTGTCTTTGGAGTGTGGGAGGAAACCGAAGATCTCGGAGAAAACCCATGCGGTCAGAGGGAGAACGTGCAAACTCCGTACAGACAGCACCCCTGATCGGGATCAAACCCGGGTCTCTGGCGCTGTGAGGCAGCAACTTTACCTCTGCGCCACCGTGCCATCTGGCTGGGTGGGGAATCTCCCCAATGGTGCAGGAGCAGGCTTTAGTTCCAGGTGTAACTGTGCCATTTGGGCAAGTGAGGCCACATCTGGAATACTGTGTTCAGGTTTGGTCATCCTGTTACAGGAAGTTTGTTATTAAGCTGGAAAACGTCCCGAGAAAGATGAGTGTAGTGTAGTTTATTGCCATGTGTGCTGAGCTACAGTACAAAGCTAGTTGTTGTGTGCTAACCAGCCAGCAGAGAGAACCATCCATGATTACAATCGAGCCTTCCACACAATAGATAATCGGTGCAGGAGTAGGCCATTCGGCCCTTCCAGCCAGTACCGCCATTCAATGTGATCATGGCTGATCAACCCAATCAGCACCCTGTTCCTGCCTGCTCCCAGAGAGTGGTGAGTCTGTGGAATTCTCTGCCTCAGAGGACGGTGGAGGCAGGTTCTCTGGATGCCTTCAAGCGAGAGCTAGATAGAGCTCTTAAAAAGAGCGGAGTCAGGGGCTATGGGGAGATGGCAGGACCGGGGTACTGATTGGGGATGATCAGCCATGATCACATTGAATGGCGGTGCTGGCTCGAATGGCCTACTCCTGCGCCTATTGTCTATTGTCTATTGTCTATAAGACAAATGTAGGTCCATTACAATCCGAGCCAGGTGAACTTTCACTGGGGAATTATATAGAGAAATGGAAGAGGAGTTAAACGAGTACTTTGGTTCTGTCTTCACTGAGGAAGGGCGAGTTATCCAAGGGTGGAAATGTCAAGGGCCGGAGGTCACAGCTTTAGGGTGAGAGGGGCAAAGTTGAAAGGAGATGCGCAGGGCAAGAGGGTGGTGAGTGGCTGGAACGTGCGGCCAGGGGTGGTGGGGGTGGGAGCAGATACCATAGTGGTGTCTAGTGCATGGATTTGATCGGCACTAGATATGGATCAGGTCCAGGCAGAGCAGATTGGTTCATCTTGGCTTCATGTCCAGCACGGATATTGTGGGCCGAAGGGTCTGTTCCGGTGGATTGCTGGATGGCACACAACACAAGCTTGTCCTGTACTCTGCCGCAGGTCAACGCCGGCCCGCTGGCCTACGCCAGAGCATTCCTGGACAGCAGCAAGTCGGCCAAGCTCCCCGCCAAGAAGGTCAAGCAACTGAAGGAAACGTTCAGGTGAGTGTGGAGAACGGACATACCTGAACACCAACACCGTCGCCCGTTACTGTGCTCGGAGCAGAGAGACGCCGTCTACACAACGCTTACCCGTTCCCAACTTGCCCCTTCATCTCTGTTCATTTGTCATCTTCCCCCCCCGCCCCCACCCTCCAGATTCCCTTCCTTCCTCATGGATCCTCCAGTTCTTGCCTCCTCCCCTATATGTCCTCCTCCCCCAGACCCCCTGCCCCCCTCTCCTTCCCCTCCTCTCCTTCCCTCTCTCCTCTCTCTCCCCTCGTCCCCACCCATATCCCCACCTCCTCTCCCCTCCCTCCCCTCTCCCCTCCCTCTCCCCCCTCCGGTTCTCTGGATGCTTTCAAGAGAGAGCTAGATAGGGCTCTTAAAGATAGCGGAGTCAGGAGATATGGGGAGGAGGCAGGAACGGGGTACTGATTGGGGATGATCAGCCATGATCACATTGAATGGCGATGCTGGCTCGAAGGGCCGAATGGCCTACTCCTGCACCTATTGTCTATTGTACGGGGGTCGCGGGTCGGGACAGTCTCGGTGGGCCGAAGGGCCTGTTTCTGCGCTGCATCTCTTGACCAAAGTGAACTAACAGGATAGTTTTGACGTTGCAGGGAATTTGTGACGGTCTGCAGCCTGGCTCTGGACTTAAACGAGCGACTGATTAAAGAGGACCAGCTGGAGTATCACGAAGGGTTAAAGTCCAACTTTAAAGACATGGTGAAGGAATTGTCGGAAATCACTCGTGAACAGGTCAGTGATGCTGACGGCAGCTGCCACGTGTTGCTGGAGTGGACACCTCCTGTAGGCCTCACCCACACAGCCCACAGCTCACGATGGCCTGTCTGCTTGGTGGACAAAAATGCTGGAGAAACTCAGCGGGTGAGGTGCTGGTTCGAATAGCCGAATGGCCTACTCCTGCGCCTATTGTCTATTGTCTATAAGACAAATGTAGGTCCATTACAATCCGAGCCAGGTGAACTTTCACTGGGGAATTATATAGAGAAATGGAAGAGGAGTTAAACGAGTACTTTGGTTCTGTCTTCACTGAGGAAGGGCGAGTTATCCAAGGGTGGAAATGTCAAGGGCCGGAGGTCACAGCTTTAAGGCGAGAGGGGCAAAGGAATAGGTGACGTTTCAGGTCGAGACCCGGAAGCATCTATGGAGCGAAGGAATAGTTGACGTTTCGGCCTGCCTGCTAACTTTGTGTGACTCGTGCACCCAGTGTTTGTCCTTGACCAAAATATACAAGCGCTTTGAGGAGGTTTATGAACTCATTGCAACGGTGATGGAAGAATGTTTTTGACAAAATGCTCAATGGGCCGATGATCGCTTCTCTAGGAAGCAAAGACCTGCGGGTTTGGAGGTCATGTGGCTTCTGAAACTGATTCCTAGTGTGTCGGATGGAACTAGTGTACGCGGATCACTGGACGGAGGTTTTCGTGCTGTATCTCTAAACTACATTCAACCATCGCTTCGCCCAACACCTCCGCTCAGTTCGCAATAACCAACCTGATCTCCCGGTGGCTCAGCACTTCAACTCCCCCTCCCATTCCCAATCCGACCTTTCTGTCCTGGGCCTCCTCCACGGCCAGAGTGAGGCCCACCGTAAATTGGAGGAGCAGCACCTCATATTTCGCTTGGGTAGTTTACACCCCAGCGGTAAGAACATTGACTTCTCCAATTTCAGGTATTCCCTGCTTTCTCTCTCCTTCCCCTCTCCTTCCCAGCTCCCCCACAGCCCACTGTCTCCGCCTCTTCCTTTCCTCTTCCCACATCAGTCTGAGGAAGGGTCTCGACCCGAAACGTCGCCCATTTCCTTCGCTCCATAGATGCTGCCGGGAGTTTGTTTGATGCATGAGAGAGAGAGAGAGAGAGAGAGAGAGAGAGAATACATTGCAGGAGTAGACGGCAAGGCGGTGCAGCGGTAGATTTGCTGCCTCACAGCGCCAGAGACCCGCCAAGGTCTGGGGAAACAATCAGGAACGGGGAACTGATTTTTGGATGATCAGCCATGATCATATCGAATGGCGGTGCTGGCTCGAAGGGCCAAATGGCCTACTCCTGCACCTATTTTCCATGTTTCTATGTTCGATCCTGACATCGGGTGCTGCCTGTACGGAGTCTGCACGTGACCGCGTGGGTTTTCTCCGGGCGCTCCGGTTTCCTCCCACACTCCAAAGGCGTGCGGGTTTGTAGATTAATCGGCCCCCTGCAAATTGCCACGTGTGGCGGGTACGAAGGTGGGATAACAGAGAACGATAACATAGCATGGACCCGGTGGGCCGAAGGGCCTGTTTCAATGCTGCACCTCTAAAACTAAAGCAAAAACATGTCAAAGCCTTGCCAGGAAAGCTGGAAAACTTAAACCGGGTAAATTAAACAAACAGAAATAACAAAATAATATTCTGGGATAATGATTTGTATTCATGTGGATCACAGTATCCCTGGAGGCCATCACTGGCACGCTGCTCACTCCAGTCTGGCCAGCTGTGCAGGACATTCCTCACGTCCCTGCAAACTTGTTTTTTTCTAAAATGTAAACACTGGTTCTGTTCTGTTCTGTTCCGTAGTTTTGCACAATCCGCAGGCGTTGCCACTTTCATTTCATCGTGTAGGTGTCTGTGGCAAATAAACTTGAATTGACTTGACTTCATCTGGCAGCAAGGACCTGGGGCCAAGCTGCCAGGGGTGGGGAGGGAGGGAGGAGGGGGGGTTGGGGTTGGGGCAAGGTAGAGTGGTTCAGTCCAGTTTAGTTTATTGGCACGTGTACCGAGGTACAGTGAAAGGCTTTTGTTGCGTGTTAACCAGTCAGCGGAAAGACAATACAAACTTACAATCGAGCCATTTACAGTGTACAGATACATGGTAAGGGAATAACAATTAGTGCAAGGTAAAGCCAGCAAAGCTCGATCAAAGATAGTCCGAGGGTCACCAATGAGGTAGAAAGTAGTTCAGCACGGCGCTCTGGTTGTGGTAGGATGATTCATTGGTGCAGCGGTAGAGTTGCTGCCTCGCAGCGCCAGAGACCCAAGTTCCATCCTGACCTCGGGTGCTGTCTGTGTGGAGTTTGCACGTTCTCCCCGTGACCACACTCGTTTTCTCCGAGTGCTCTGGTTTCTTCCCACATTCCAAAGACGTGCAGTTTTGCCGGATAATTAGCCTCTATAAATGGTCTCGTGTGGACGGTGCTAGTGGACGGGGCGATCGCTAGTCGGCGCCGACTCGGTGAGCCGAAGAGCTTGTGTCCGCGCTGTATCTCTCCACTCACACGGCTATGAGATCAGAGCGTGTTTCAGTTGCACTGCAAGGCACACAACATGCGTGTAAATCAAGAGGTGAGATATTAAAAGTTGCGACAGGAAGGAGAGGGCTACGTCACAACTGTTCCAAAGGATGCCTCGGCTTCCTGCTGCCCTGTTCCAACTCCAGCTCGACTTCAGATATCTTCCAGTGATGACCAGCGACTCTCACCTCCCTGGCCGAGCCTCTGCCTGCCATGTTCTGCCAGTGGACACTAGATGCTGGAGTAACTCAGCGGGACAGGCAGCATCCCTGGAGAGAAGGAATGGGTGACGTTTCGGGTGGAGACCCTTCGTCAGACTGTGCCAGTGTTCTACACAATGTGTTCTATCGTGCATATGCAGGACATAGTGTCCCACACAAGTCACCACAAGTCATAGGAGCTGAATTAGGCCATTCAGCCCATCATGTCTACTCCGCCATTCAATTATGCTTGATCAACCTCTCTCCCTCAACCCCCGATCCCCTGACTTCTCCCCATGACCCCCCTGCACCTTGTTGCATCCCAGCTCTGACTTCAAGAGCAAGTGTGAACCTCCATCCAACGCTCTCATCATCTGTTCGCCGAACATGCCTAAACCAAACAGGATATCCTTGCAGGCAGTTGCATTAACAGTGCAATGTTGGCAGAGGGGTGGCAAGACGGTCACAGAGTCACACAGCGTGGAAACAGGCCCTTCGGCCCAACTTGCCCACACCGTCCAATATGCCTCATCTACACTAGTCCCACCTGCCCACAATTGCCCGGTATCATTCTAAACCTTTCCTATCCATGTATTTGTCCAAATGCCTTTTAAAATATTGTTATAGGACCTGCCTCAACTACCTCCTCTGGCAACTCAATGGTACAATGGTATTTTATTCTAACCTGTACTGAGGTACAGTGAAATTCATTTTTGTCTACCGTTCACTGGTATAATTTACCCACCGCCCTCTGTGGGGAAAATGATGTCCACTAGGTTCCTATTTTATCTTCCAGTCTTGCCTTGAACTTATGCTTCTTGATTGCCCAACTCTGGGTAAAAGACTGTGTGGAATCACCCTATCGATTCCCCCACATTATTTGATGCATCACTATGGGATCACCACCGTCTCCAAGGCTCCACGGAATGAGTCCCAGCAGCCCAACGTCTCCCTATAGCTCAGGCCCTCAAGTCCTGGCAACATGTTGGTAAATCCAGAATTACAGACAGTTTCTCCAGATTCATTGACTCCATTTATACTTCACGCTGTCCCGGCAAGACCAGCAGCATGATGATGGACAAGTGGCACCCTGGCCACTCCCTCTTTCCCCCCCCTCCCATCGGGCAAAAGGTACAGAAGTGTGGAAACGCACACCTCCAGATTCAGGGACAGTTTCTTCCCAGCTGCTATCAGGCAACTGAACCATTCATTTCACCAACTAGAGAGCAGTCCTGATTATAGACCTCATTATAGACCCTCATTATAGACCATCGGACTTTACTGGAGTTTATCTTGCATTGTACCCATTATCATGTATCTGTACAGAAAGGACATTCTTGCTATTGAGGGAGTCCAGCGTAGGTTCACCAGGTTAATTCCCGGGATGGCGGGACTGTCATATGGAGCGGCTGGGCTTGTACAATCTGAAGTTTAGAAGGATGAGAGGGGATCTTATTGAAACATAAAGATTGTTAAGGGTTTGGACATGATAGATGCAGGAAACAGTTTCCTGATGTTGGGGGAGTCCAGAACCAGGGGCCACAGTTTAAGAATAAGGGGTAAGCCATTTAGAACGGAGACGAGGAAACACTTTTTCTCACAGAGAGTGGTGAGTGTGGAATTTGCTGCCTCAGAGGGCGGTGGAGGCCGGTTATCTGGATACTTTCAAGAGAGAGCTAGATAGAGCTCTTAAAGATAGCGGAGTCAGGGGATATGGGAAGAAGGCAAGAACGGGGTACTGATTGGGGATGATCAGCCATGATCACATTGAATGGCGGTACTGGCTGGAAGGGCCGAATGGCCTCCTCCTGCACCGATTGTCTATTGTGTGGAAGGCTCGATTGTAATCATGGATGGTCTCTCTGCTGGCTGGTTAGCACACAACAACTAGCTTTGTACTGTAGCTCAGCACACATGGCAATAAACTACACTACACTCATCTTTCTCGGGACGTTTTCCAGGTTAATAACAAACTTCCTGTAACAGGATGACCAAAACTGAACACAGTATTCCAGATGTAGCCTCACTATTGCCCAAATGGCACAGTTACACCTCGAACTAAAGCCTGCTCCTGCACCATTGGTGAAATTCCTCACCCAGCCAGGTGGCACGGTGCGCAGAGGTAAAGTTGCTAAATCACAGCACCAGAGACCCGGGTTTGATCCCGATGAGCGGTGCTGTCTGTACGGAGTTTGCACGTTCTCCCTCTGACCGCATGGGTTTTCTCTGAGATCTTCGGTTTCCTCCCACACTCCAAAGACAATAGACCATAGAACTCTGTAGTTCACCTGTTCCTTTTCTCCAGAGATGCTGCCTGACTCGCTGGAGGTGCTGGAGTAGGCCATTCGGCCCTTCGAGCCAGCACCGACATTCAATGTGATCACGGCTGATCAGCCCCAATCTGTACCCCGTTCCTGCCTTCTCCCCATATCCCGTGACTCCGCTATCTTTAAGAGCCCTATCTAGCTCTCTCTTGAAAGTATCCAGAGAACCGGCCTCCACCGCCTTCTGAGGCAGGGAATTCCACAGACTCACAACTCTCTGTGGGAAAAAGTGTTTCCTCGTCTCCGTTCTAAATGGCTTACCCCTTATTCTTAAACTGTGGCCCCTGGTTCTGGACTCCTCCAACATCGGGAACATGTTTCCTGCCTCTAGCGTGTCCAAACCCTTAATAATCCTATATGTTTCAATAAGATCCCCTCTCATCCTACTAAACTCTAGAGTATACAAGCCCAGCCACTCCATTCTCTCAGCATATGACAGTCCCGCCATCCCGGGAAGACGTACAGGTTTGTAGGTTAATTGGCTTGGTACAAATGTAAATTGTCCCTAGTGTGTGTAGTGTAGTGTTAGTGTGTGGCGATCGCTGGTCGGTGCAGACTCAGTGGGCCGAAGGGCCTGTTTCTGTGCTGTATCCGTTGCCCTTGTCTTTGCCTCCATCCCGACCTCTGCCTTACAACCTTTTGCTTCTTTCACCGACAGTTAATAATCCGGCGTTTCAGCCATCGACCATCGACAAAACGTGTACGCATTGGGAACGATTAGGAATTAAGACTTGGGAAGACATGTACGAAATGGGAAAAAGTTTATCATTTCGAGAATTACAGCTTAAATACAATTTGGAAAGTAACCAGTAGTTTAGATAGTTGCAAATCCGAGATCATCCAAAAAAATATTCACAAGATGATCAAAACCTGACGTTGGACCCACTAGAGCAAGGCATGAATAGACAGCTAGAATGGCAGCACTTGACATCATATTTCTATAATACTATTTTAAATATAGATATACCTTCTGCAGATGGTATAAGAAAAGAATGGGAACAAGAACTGGCTATAGAAATCCCTAAGGACAGATGGGAAGATTATTTGGAATATGTGGCAGGGGGATGGGTACAAGAGCAGAGAGGCAGGTGGGTGTAAAACGAGGGTGGAAGCAATAGGGAGCAAGGTGAAAAGTAAAAGGGGTAAGAGCATTGTAAAAACAAGCCTGAAGGCCTTGTGTCTCAATGCAAGGAGTATTCGTAATAAGGTGGATGAGTTGAACGTGCAGATAGCTATTAATGAGTATGATATAGTTGGGATCACGGAGACATGGCTCCAGGGTGACCAAGGCTGGGAGCTGAACATCCAGGGGTATTCAATATTCAGGAGGGATAGAGAGAAAGGAAAAGGAGGTGGGGTAGCGTTGCTGGTTAGAGAGGAGATTAACGCAATGGAAAGGAAGGACATTAGCTTGGAGCATGTGGAATCAGTATGGGTAGAGCTGCGAAACACTAAGGGGCAGAAAACGCTAGTGGGAGTTGTGTACAGGCCACCTAACAGTAGTAGTGAAGTTGGGGATGGTATAAAACAGGAAATTAGAAATGCGTGCGACAAAGGCAAAACAGTTATAATGGGTGACTTCAATCTACATATAGATTGGGTGAATCAAATTGGCAGGGGCGCTGAGGAAGAGGATTTTTTGGAAAGTATGAGGGATAGTTATCTAAATCAACATGTAGAGGAACCAACGAGAGAGCAGGCTATTTTAGACTGGGTATTGAGTAATGAGGAAGGGTTAGTTAGCAGTCTTATTGTGCGTGCCCCCTTGGGCAAGAGTGACCATAATATGGTCGAGTTCTTCATTAGGATGGAGAGTGACATTGTTAATTCAGAAACAATGGTTCTGAACTTAAGGAAAGGTAACTTTGAGGGTATGAGACGTGAATTGGCCAAGATTGACTGGCAATCAATTCTAAAAGGGTTGACGGTGGATACGCAATGGAAGACATTTAAAGACTGCATGGATGAACTACAAAAATTGTTCATCCCAATTTGGCAAAAGAACAGATCAGGGAAGGTAGTGAATCCGTGGATAACAAGGGAAATCAGGGATAGTATCAAAGCAAAGGATGATGCGTACAAAGTAGCCAGAAAAAGCAGCATACCAGAGGACTGGGAAAAATTCAGAGACCAGCAGAGAAGGACAAAGGGCTTGATTAGGAAAGGAAAAATAGATTATGAAAGAAAACTGGCAGGGAACATAAAAACTGACTGCAAAAGTTTTTATAGATATGTGAAGAGAAAGAGATTAGTTAAAACAAATGTAGGTCCCTTGCAGTCAGAAACAGGTGAGTTGATCATGGGGAACAAGGATATGGCGGACCAATTGAATAACTACTTTGGTTCCGTCTTCACTAAGGAAGACATAAATAATCTGCCGGAAATAGCAGGGGACCGCAGGTCAAAGGAGTACTTGAGTGAAATCCAGGTTAGTCGGGAAGTGGTGTTGGGTAAATTGAATGGATTAAAGGCCGATAAATCCCCAGGGCCAGATAGGCTGCATCCCAGAGTACTTAAGGAAGTAGCTCCGGAAATAGTGGATGCATTAGTGATAATCTTTCAAAACTCTTTAGATTCTGGAGTAGTTCCTGAGGATTGGCGGGTAGCAAACGTAACCCCTCTTTTTAAGAAGGGGGGGAGAGAGAAAACGGGGAATTACAGACCAGTTAGTCTAACATCGGTAGTGGGGAAACTGCTAGAGTCAGTTATTAAAGATGGGATAGCAGCACATTTGGAAAGTGGTGAAATCATTGGACAAAGCCAGCATGGATTTACGAAAGGTAAATCATGTCTGACGAATCTTGTGGAATTTTTCGAGGATGTAACTAGTAGCGTGGATGGGGGAGAACCAGTGGATGTGGTGTATCTGGACTTCCAGAAGGCTTTCGACAAGGTCCCACATAAGCGATTAGTATATAAACTTAAAGCATATGGCATTGGGGGTTCAGTATTGATGTGGATAGAGAACTGGCTGGCAAACAGGAAGCAAAGAGTAGGAGTTAACGGGTCGTTTTCACAATGGCAGGCAGTGACTAGTGGGGTACCACAAGGCTCAGTGCTGGGACCCCAGCTATTTACAATATACATAAATGATCTGGATGAGGGAATTGAAGGCAATATCTCCAAGTTTGCGGATGACACTAAGCTGGGGGGCAGTGTTGGCTGTGAGGAGGATGCTAGGAGAATGCAAGGTGACTTGGATAGGCTGGGTGAGTGGGCAAATGTTTGGCAGATGCAGTATAATGTGGATAAATGTGAGGTTATCCACTTTGGTGGCAAAAATAGGAAAACCGACTACTATCTAAATGGTGGCCGATTAGGAAAAGGGGAGATGCAGCGCGACCTGGGTGTCATGGTACACCAGTCATTGAAAGTAGGCATGCAGGTACAACAGGCAGTGAAGAAAGCCAATGGTATGTTAGCTTTCATAGCAAAAGGATTTGAGTATAGGAGCAGGGAGGTTCTACTTCAGTTGTATAGGGTCTTGGTGAGGCCACACCTGGAGTATTGCGTACAGTTCTGGTCTCCAAATCTGAGGAAGGACATTATTGCCATAGAGGGAGTGCAGCGAAGGTTCACCAGACTGATTCCTGGGATGTCAGGACTGTCTTATGAACAAAGACTGCATAGACTCGGTTTATACTCTCTAGAATTTAGGAGATTGAGAGGGGATCTTATAGAAACTTACAAGATTCTTAAGGGGTTGGACAGGCTAGATGCAGGAAGATTGTTCCCGATGTTGGGGACGTCCAGGACAAGGGGTCACAGCTTAAGGATAAGGGGGAAATCCTTTAGGACCGAGATGAGAAGGAATTTTTTCACACAGAGAGTGGTGGGTCTCTGGAATTCTCTGCCACAGAGGGTAGTTGAGGCCAGTTCATTGGATATATTTAAGAGGGAGTTAGATGTGGCCCTTGTGGCTAAGGGGATCAGAGGGTATGGAGAGAAGGCAGGTACGGGATACTGAGTTGGATGATCAGCCATGATCATATTGAATGGCGGTGCAGGCTCGAAGGGCCGAATGGCCTATTCCTGCACCTAATTTCTATGTTTCTATGTTTCTATGTACACAAATGCTCGATTAATGCCAGACACACCCTGATTCAATTTAAAATTGTACATAGATTACATCACTCGAAAACTAAACTAAATAAAAATGTTCCAAACCTCTCTCCCATCGGTGATAAGTGTCTAACGCAGGAAGCAACAATAGCACATTCATTTGTCTTCTGTGTCAAACTTCAGACGTTTTGGAAGGACATTTTCGAAACCTTTTCAAAACTATTTAAAACAAGACTGGACCCAAACGCAGGGTAGATTCTTTTCAACACACAAATGCATGATAGTCGACCACACTACGAGTTTACAATGCCTGTTCTGAGCTAACGCCATTTCAAAGATGTTTCCTCAACTATGGTTCGATAACGGCAATAAAACGTATACTTAAATTCGGGAAAAAACGCACATCTCCCAACGTTTGAAAATGTGGATCGCAAATATGTGGGAAATATTACATCTCGAGGAAATGAGACTTGAGACTTGAGCGGGAAAACCAGACCTATTCTTGAAGATATGGTCGTCTTTCGTTGATTTGTTACAAGTGTAATATGGTGCAACATAACCCTGGAAAGTAGCCGTTTTGGAACTGGGTGAGGGGTGTGTAACGTTACGGATTAGGCACATTCCCTTTCTGTTCTGTTCAGTTCTATCTTTTTTGCATTTGTTTCTGATTTCTCTTCTTAAGGCCCCTTTTTTTTCTTTTTTTTAGCACGTCTAAGGATGCAGTCTATTTATCTAATTATTAATCATTAACCGTTAATTATTGCGCGCTACACATCACTGCTATCCTCAAGCTTTTCTTTTTACTTTCTTTCTGCTGTTAATCTGCGGTGGGGATAGAGGCAAAGTCTACTCAGAAATCTCGAGTGCGGATTATCATATGTGCTGGCAGCAGGCCAATGAAATTCTTACTGGCTGCAGTTTAACAGACTCATTAACCCATCAACACACAAATACATAATTGTCAACCACACAACGAGTTTACAATGGTGTAGCAGGGATGTGCAGGAAGGAACAGCAGATGCTGGTTTAAACCCAAGCTACAGAAAGCTGGAGTAAGGCCTGTCCCACTTCACGACCTCTGCAGAGTTTGCCCTTGACTCATACTCGCAGCATGAGGTCGTAGGTAGGTTGTAGCAGGCCGTGATGCTTGTTGTAGGTAAGCGGGACAGGCAGCATCTCTGTCGTTCACCTGTTCCTTTTCTCCAGAGATGCTGCCTGACTCGCTGAGTTACTCCAGCCTTTTGTGTCTAGTCTACGGTGTACTAGGGAACCGGGATGTGGTGGGATATGGATCATGTGCGGGCAGAAGAGATGAGTTCATCTTGGCATCGTGTTCAGCACGGACATTGTGGGCTGAAGGGCCTGTTCTGTGCTGTACTGTTCTACGTTCTATGTTAAACATTGCCGGGGCTGGCAACATTAAAGATGCGTTAGGTAGACAAAAATGCTGGAGAACTTCAACGGGTAAGGCCGCATCTATGGAGCGAAGGAATAGGTGACGTTTCGGGTCAAGACCCGGAAGCATAGAAACATAGAAATTAGGTGCAGGAGTAGGCCATTCGGCCCTTCGAGCCTGCACCGCCATTCAATATGATCATGGCTGATCATCCAACTCAGTATCCCGTACATGCCTTCTCTCCATACCCTCTGATCCCCTTGGCCACAAGGGCCACATCTAACTCCCTCTTAAATATAGCCAATGAACTACCCTCTGTGGCAGAGAGTTCCAGAGACCCACCACTCTCTGTGTGAAAAAAGTCCTTCTCATCTCGGTCCTAAAGGATTTCCCCCTTATCCTTAAGCTGTGACCCCTTGTCCTGGACCTCCCCAACATCGGGAACAATCTTCCTGCATCTAGCCTGTCCAACCCCTTAAGAATTTTGTAAGTTTCTATAAGATCCCCTCTCAATCTCCTAAATTCTAGAAAGTATAAACCGAGTCTATCCAGTCTTTCTTCATAAGACAGTCCTGACATCCCAGGAATCAGTCTGGTGAACCTTCTCTGCACTCCCTCTATGGCAATAATGTCCTTCCTCAGATTTGGAGACCAGAACTGTATGCAATACTCCAGGTGTGGCCTCACCAAGACCCTATACAACTGAAGTAGAACCTCCCTGCTCCTATACTCAAATCCTTGCGGGTCTCGACTCGAAACGTCACCTATTCCTTCGCTCCATAGATGCTGCCTCACCCGCTGAGTTTCTCCAGCATTTTTGACTACCTTTGAATTTTTTCAGCATCTGCAGTTCTTTCTTAAAGATGCGAATGTCTCTCAGCTGATGTTCTAAGACACTTGAATGGATTCTGGAGACATTGCCAAACTGGACTGAAAACTGGTGCTAAATTAATTACAGGTAGAGGGTGGAGCGGGCAAAATAACTTGGGTTCTGCTTTCTCCTTCAACATGCTACTGTCTTTCTGTTGACTGAGTTGTTAATGGAACATTGTGGTGATGCAAAACACCTCTTTGCATAGTAGCAACTCCAGAAACATGCCCTCGCACAGAACAATAGTCTGCACCCGAGGATTTGCATCCAGCTCCCTCCATCTGCCACATTTGCCACTGTTAACCATGCTGCATTTGTTTAGCGAGATTAAATCACGTGTGGAAGCTGAACCCTCAATCCAGCACAAGGCCACTTTTGTTGAATGCGCATTGAACGTTTAGAGTTGCGCTGTTTGCATTGTGTATTTTAAACTGCAGGAAGGAACTGCAGATGCTGGTTTACACCGAAGATAGACACAAAATGCTGGAGTAACCCAGCGCGACAGGCAGCATCTCTGGAGAGAAGGAATGGGTGACGTTTCGGTTCGAGACCCTTCTTCAGATCTCCTCCTCTTGGACTCCCCTGAATGGCCTTCGACCCTCTTTACACCTTTTTAATTCGAACTGCTGCCGTGGTTTTTTTTCTCTTTATCATTTTCTTATCTTCTCTCCAGAGATGCTGCCTGTCCCGCTGAGTTACTCTGTGTGTCTATCTTTGGGTTAAACCAGCATCTGCCGTTCCCTTCTACAGCACTGGACCCTATAGCACTGTGACCTGACCTCATGGACATTGTGAATTACCACAAACTAAATGGCCATTGGCCCCGAGTCCAGAGACGGTCAGAATGATCGGGTGTGATCTGGATTCCATTCTACAAGGCCCAGACGGAGCTCGCACCAGCCACACAAAGACTGCCTTGTGCCCGAATGGGAATGAAAGAAACACCTTGGTTACCTGTCCCAACAAGTGTGGAGGTGCTTGCATGACAAACCCAGCCGACACGCTCCTCACTAACACCTTTACTGAGCTCTCCGGCCTGTTAAACGCATGTAGACAGAGTTTTGGATCTTAGAGCGTAGAGGTATCATGTGAGAGGGGCAAAGTTTAAAGGAGATGTGCGGGGCAAGTCTTTTACACAAAGGTGGTGGGTGCCTGGAAAACACACTGGGGTGGAGGAGGAGGCAGATACAATAGTCCTGTTTAAGAAACTCTGAGCTGGGACTTGGATACTCAGGGAATGCAGGGACATGGAACACAGGCAGCTGGATAAGACTTGGTCTTGGCATCAAGGGGGGTGGGGGTTGAGGGTGGGAGAGAAAGGGGGTGGGGAGAAGGGGGTGAGGGGGTGGGAATGTAGGGGGATGGGTGGTTGGGGGTGTGAGGGGTGGGAGTATTGGGGGTGGGAATGTGGGGGGGGTGAGGGGTGGGAGTATTGGGGGTGAGAGCAGGGAGGGTGAGGGTGCGGAGTAGGGGGTGGGAGAGTGAGGAGCAGGGTGGTAGGAGTGTTGGCGGGTGGGGGGTGAGGGGGAGGGAGAGTGAGGGGGTTGGGGGGGTGGGGAGTAGGGGGGTGAGGGGGTGGAATGTAGGGGGGTGGGGGGTGAGGGGGTGGGGCATATGGGGGTGAGGGGGTGAGGCATAGGGGGGTGAGGGGGTGGGGCATAGGGGGGTGAGGGGGTGGGGCATAGGGGGGTGAGGGGGTGGGGCATAGGGGGGTGAGGGGGTGGGGCATATGGGGGTGAGGGGGTGAGGCATAGGGGGGTGAGGGGGTGGGGCATAGGGGGGTGAGGGGGTGGGAATGTAGGGGGGTGAGGGGGTGGGGCATAGGGGGGTGAGGGGGTGGGGCATAGGGGGGTGAGGGGGTGGGGCATAGGGGGGTGAGGGTGGTGGGAATGTAGGGGGGTGGGGGTGAGAGGGTGGGGCATAGGGGGGTGAGGGGGTGGGAATGTAGGGGGGTGAGGGGGTGGGAATGTAGGGGGGTGGGGGGTGAGGGGGTGGGGCATAGGGGGGTGAGGGGGTGGGGGTGAGGGGGTGGGAATGTAGGGGGGTGAGGGGGTGGGGCATAGGGGGGTGAGGGGGTGGGAGGGTAAGGGGGTGGGGCATAGGGGGGTGAGGTGTGGGCGGGTGGGAGTGTGGGCGGGTGCGGGGTGTGGGCAGGTGCGGGGTGAGGGTGGGAATGTAGGGGGGTGAGGGGGTGGGGCATAGGGAGGTGAGGGGGTGGGAGGGTAAGGGGGTGGGGCATAGGGGGGTGAGGTGTGGGAGGGTGGGAGTGTGGGCGGGTGGGAGTGTGGGCAGGTGCGGGGTGAGGGAGTGGGAATGTAGGGGGGTGGGGGGTGAGGGGGTGAGGGGGTGGGAGGGTAAGGGGGTGGGGCATAGGGGGGTGAGGTGTGGGAGTGTGGGCGGGTGGGAGTGTGGGCGGGTGCGGGGTGAGGGGGGTGGGAATGTAGGGGGGGTGGGGGGTGAGGGGGTGGGGCATAGGGGGGTGATGGGGTGGGAGAGAAGCCAGTGCTCTGCGGTATCGCTTGTAATTGGAGAGTTCCATGTCCTTTCCATCTCTAGCCTTTGTCCATCCATCTTCCAATCAAATTCCGCTCACCTGTGTCCGCCTATCACTTGCCAGTCTTTGTCCCTCCCCACCTGATGACAAACTCCATAAGTCTAGACCTGAGCCGTCGTCCGTCTGTTTCCCACCCCAGATGCTGCCTGACGTCAGAGTTCCATCGGCAGTCCGTATCTTTGCTGACGTTTCCAGCATTTGCCGTTGCTTCAGTCTTATTGACTCACCCTCACAATGAGCGGCAGGTAGAGTTTGCAGCGATGTCATAGAAACATAGAAATTAGGTGCAGGAGTAGGCCATTCGGCCCTTCGAGCTTGCACCGCCATTCAATATGATCATGGCTGATCATCCAACAGTATACTGTACCTGCCTTCTCTCCATACCCCCGATCTTTAATAGTAAGATAAACGAGAACTTACCAGTTTGAAGTTTGATCTTGATTTTATGAGGAGTTACGTTGGTGATTTCGTGAAGAACCCAGTTCCGGCCGCATGCGCGTCAATCTTCAAAGCAGCGGTATGAAACTACAAATAACAAACACTGAAGTGACATAGTAAGATGCGTGACTCGAGAACTGCCAGATGATCTTTTATGAGAGAGGGTTGGGCGTGGAGGGCACGTAATTACCAACGTAACTCCTCATAAAATCAAGATCAAACTTCAAACTGGTAAGTTCTCGTTTAATCTTACTATTTTACTTCGGACTCACGTGAGTGATTCCGTGAAGAGTTCAAAGCTTTGTGATTTCATGCCGCAGATCGAAATCTCGGCGTCTCACTGCATCGACTGACACGGTGAGTGAATAATCAAATGCATTAGCATGATATTGATTCACATGTATTAATGGTTTACATTAATAAAGAAATCAATAGCAACCCCTGTAACTCAGGGGAGGCTAAAGTGGACACAAAACAGAATGGGCAAAACCCCGGGTCAGTAACCGGCCTATGGAAAAAAAAATTAAAAATCAATTTAGTTGACCATCCTGCGGTCGCAAGGATATGGTCAATGGGCATGTCCATTGCCCTGGCCGCTGACGTTGATGCTGACCTGGTGGAATGAGATATACAATCGTCAGTGTTAATACCTGTATAACCCAGAACCTGCTGCAGCCGCCTTGAAATAGTCTGAACCGACCTCCCTTTGTGTAGTTGTTTGTTGATTAATAAACAATGCTGATTCCACACTTCTTAGGATTCTGGTGGCCTTGATAACATAGACGTGAGACCGTGGGGTATCCGAAAATGATCTTAAATCATGCCACCCCTGGTCTACTCTGCTTGTGTCGACCAGAATGTAAAATGTAATGGCACCTGCAGCCAATTCCATCCTATCTAGCCACAGGGTTTGCAATATTTGCCGTCGTTGTGCTGATATTGGTGTCATAACTAAGGATGTAGCTGGAACCCCTTGGTGAAGTAATGCTCACACGTCTTCAATAACCAACTGCATAATCTTGTAGTGGGAGAACATTTTCGGAAGTTCATATGCCCGACACTCTTCATTCTTCACAATAACATGCCACTCCTGCCTTGTTCCATGGGTGGTTTGCCTGAGAACTTTGGCCCAATTTCCGAACCTTAATTTTAAAAATAACCCTGGCCATAATCCAAACTTGCTTGGAATGCTCCGACTGTGCCTCAACCAGATGTTTTTATCCTTTGTGTGTTGTACAAAACAAATGTAAATAATACAATTTGTGAACGGTGCACTTACCCATATTTTGGAAGCGCTAGACCCATTTTGTTGAGTAGGGCTGGTAAGGTGCATGGAATTTCTGAGCTATCATGCTGCCCCCAGCTCCAGTGAACCGCTTACTGCCGATGAGCGCCTGGGGTGCGTTCTGAAACGATGACCTTTGCCCGCCGTTGGCCTAATTGATTCATCTGCCAGGTTTTCTTCCTCTGTTGAATAGGCCTACCTGCATAACAGATTCAGCGACTGGCTCTCACATCCCCCTGTTGGCGCTGTTCACTGCCGGCACATATGTGCTTCAGTGTGTTCTATTGACGTCTTTAGAGCCTGGAGTCAGTTATATCTTGACCTTTTGCTCTTCCCTCCTCAGAGAGGGTGATTCGTAGGCAGCCCTAACAGGTGCTGCCGCGGGCCGCAGGATACCAATACTGATACGAACCCATTGGACTAATACCCAATAGAATATTCTGCTGGGATGGCAACTTTGTTGTCAGGAAAAAGGTACCTCTGACATGTGCCCTTCATCCCTTGGGGTATGCCCCACGGCCATACCCTGAGACTCAGTGTCAGCAGGATACTGACCTGTCTTGGTCTCTGCCTCCAAGAGGGAGACCTGTAGCAGCTCTGTCAACTGGAGCTGCTGGTGCGGCCTGCAGAGGTGGAACTTCTGTCTCAACCTTACCATCAGAGTCAGTGTCAGAACTAATCCTCATCTATGAAGGTGCTATCAAACAGTTCTCTACTAGATACTGCTGGCGCCTTTTTTGTTCAGGGTGGCGCTGACACTCCTCCTGTTGCCGTGTGCCCTGCTGTAGCACTGTACGCAACAGTTGCTGTATTTGGGATAGTCGTTTCAAACGTACTCTCCAGCCCCGGTGAGGAATTCATCCCCCCGACTCCGTGGGCCTTGCTATCCAGCCCCGGTGGAGAATCATCTCCCGACTCTCCGGGCATAGCAGATTATGTATGAACTTGAGCAACCCTGTCCCAGGCATTGCTGGCACCGCCCTTTGTAAAGGCCGGCGGTTTTTGACATGAACCAGCCCTGTACCAGGTGCTGCTGGCGCAGCTCTCTCGTAGGCCGGTAATGTTACAAATGAAACAGCCCTGTATCTGTGAAGAGAGGATCCTGCCTGAAAAACCCTGATAAGTAAAAAGAAACTTACCTCTAGGTTGAACTTACCGCTGGCAGGAGCTCTGTCCTGCCAGTCTGGTGCTTGCACCAGAGCGGCTGACGTACTGAATCGCGTGCGGCCTGGCGGGTCTTCTTCCCATGGAATCATTCACGTGACTCCGAAGTAAAATCTCTCCTGCACCTCCCCTTTGGGATCCAGGCCTCATTGTGTACAAAATAGCAGGGACAGGTTTGTTAGGTTACAGAGGTCTGGCCTGGCTTGTGGTGTGGTGCAACCTAGCCTTGTTTCGGGAAGTACATGTGGTGTAGCATGTTTGATCAATAATGTTTTATTATTACTGTTTAATGTTTTATGTGTCATTCCTGCCACTGTATGTTGTCACTTGCGGGCGGAGCACCAAGGCAAATTCCTTGTATGTGAATACTTGGCCAATAAACGTATTCATTCATTCAAGATGGAACCCAGACGTAGATTGTCAGTGATGCGGAGAAAGGCCTGCTACTAGACTTAAACAAATCGAAAAGTGCTGGAGAAACTAAGCAGGTCAGGCAGCATCTGCGGAGAGTCGGAACAAGGAACTGCAGGTGCTGCTTTATACTAAAGATGGACACAAAGTGCTAGAGTAGCTCAGCGGGTCAGCCAGCATCTGTGGAGAAAAATGATGGGTGATGATTCAGGGCGGGACTCTTCAGGGTCTTCAGAGATGCTGCCTGACCCTCTGGGTTACTCCAGCACTTTGTGTCTAGCATGTTTGGAGAGAATAGACCAATGACTTCTCCCCCACTTACACAATCAGCCTGAAGAAGATCAGTCCCGATCCAAAATGTGGCCTGTCCATGCCTTCCACAGATGCTGCATGGCCAGTTGTTCATCCGGTACTTTGCTCAAGATTACAACTTGTTTTAAACTTAGGCCGGGTATATTATTTCACCTGTACCGAGATATAGTGAAAAATGCTATTAAATCAAATCAGATATCGTACATAAACACAATCAGGTCAAACTCCAGTACAACAGGTGGAGCAAAGGGGAAGATACAGAGGGCAGGATATAGTTCTCAGCATTGTAGCGCATCAGTTCCACAGACAAGTCTAATGTCCGCAATGGGGTGGAGGTGAATCGGACAGTACCCTAGCTCATGGAAGGGCCGTTCAGAAGCCTGATAACAGCAGGGAAGAAGCTGTCCCTGAGTCTGGTGGTGCGCGCTCTCAAGCTTCTGTACCTTCTGCTGGACGGGAGCGGGGAGAAGAAGGAATGGAACAGGGACAGGGACAGGGACAGAGACAAGTCTCTGATGATGTCGGCTGCTTTTGTGTAGATGGAGTTGATGGTGGGGATGCCACATCTCAGGTTAGTTTAAGAAGGAACTGCAGATGCTGGTTTAAAATGAACTTTGTTCCATACGCCCACCACCCTTTGTGTAAAAAAGTTACCCCTCAGATTCCGACTGAAAACGTTGCTATTTATTGAATTAAATCCAGCTGTCATTGTAGCTTTCGAACAGAATCTGGTCCAGGGCTTTAGTTTGAGTACAGTGAGTCCTACATTCGGTATTCAACAGTGGTGTACAGCATTGCGTGGCGTTTAGCAAGGATTCTCCAGCCTGGGACCACAAATATGGGACTCATGTGTCTGACTGACGTTACACAATGGGATTCCTGCTTCCCTTCTAGAATAAACTGAAGTCATTGTGGTGTAACCGACTGTCAGGACAATAGACAATAGGTGCAGGAGTAGGCCATTCGGCCCTTCGAGCCAGCACCGCCATTCAATATGATCATGGCTGATCATCACCAATCAGTACCCCGTTCCTGCCTTCTCCCCATATTCCCTGACTCCGCTATCTTTAAGAGCCCTATCTAGCTCTCTCTTGAAAGCATCCAGAGAACCGGCCTCCACAGGAGAGAATTCCACAGACGGGTCAGGTCGGGGAGGTTCCCCCCGCCACGGGTACCATGTAATCCCGTGCTACCGGCTCCATGGTCGGATAGTCAGCGATCGCTGTCGTACACGGTATTGTAAGGAACGATGATAAAGCACACACACGCACCAGAATCCTGTACTTCCAGCGGCGGAAGTCCGCAGGAACTGGAGGACAGAGATGTGTGGTGCGTCCGTCACCGTTCCCGTCGGAAACCAGCGCCACTGTGTCGCTGATGATGATGGCGCAATTAAATGGAATGGGTAGTGTGGTCACGGTGGGGCAGGCGTAGAGTTACCGCCCTTACAGCGACAGAGACCCGGGCTATATCCCGACTACTGGTGCTGTCTGAAATCCTGATCTGGAAAAATGAAGGAATTCAGATTGGTTGTGAAAATCGGAAAATAAATATCTGCAGATGCTGTACGACTCGAGCGAGAATTTCCTGGGGATATTCAGCATATTCACAGAGGAACAGGGTTTATCATCTTCAGGCTGTTGTGGATTTCTGCTTCTCTTTGCGCAGACGCTGCATGGCCCACTCTGTGTTGCTGCCTCACAGCGCCGGAGACCCGGGTTCGATCCCAACTACGGGCGCTGTCTGTACGGAGTTTGCACGCTCTCCCCGTGACCTGCGTGGATTTTCTCCGAGATCTCACGCTCCAAAGACGTGCAGTTTTGTTGGTTAAATGTGTGAGAAGGAACAGATGCTGGTAAAAAGACAAAAAGCTGGAGTAACTCAGCGGGACAGGCAGCATCTCTGGAGAGAAGGAATGGCTGACGTTTTGGGTCGAGACCCTGAAGAAAGTTCTTGACCCAAAACGTCATCCATTCCTTCTTGCCAGAGATGCTGCCTGTCCCGCTGAGTTACTCCAGCTCTTTGTGTTTATCAACAGTTAGTTTAATTCACTTGGTTATTGTGCCAAGGTGCTGTCTTCTTCTTGTGTGTGGCATGCACAGCCTAAAGTTATCAGTCAACTTGGTCTATTTGATCTTGTTTGTGCATGTCGGGTTGATTGCATTAGTCCAAACAGGGCGGACCACGTGAAGGTTGCAATCTCCCACCCCACCAAGGGGCAGTGAAAGCTCTTGTTGCCGTTAAATAAATCAGTACACAAGATTAGAATCTACTGTAATGGATAAACGGTACATTGTCTATTGCAAGGTAAAGTACAAGATAGTTCAACAGTGGCCAAGGGAGGTCAGGACCGCTCTCTGGTTGGTGAGAGTACGCTTCAGTTGCCTGATGATAGCCGGGAGGAAACTGTCCCTGAATCTGGAGGTGTGCGTAATCACACTTCTCTACCTCTTGCCTGATGGGAGAGGGGGGGCAGAGGGAGTGGCCGCTCGGCCCGTGATGATGCTGCTGGCCGTGTGTCTCCGCCACCACACACGTCCACGGAACAATGACCGATCTTTGCTTCAGAGCATGATCCAGATCCCGCGCCATTTCCGTGCTTTGCTGTTTGCAGTGTTGTGGAAGTTACTAACCTTCTGATCTCTCCTTTATTTCAAACACGCTAACTTATTGTGAAGTGCTGAAGACTTGAATGGGTAAATGCATGCCTGCATTTCTGCATCCACTGTTGTGGGGGTGGGGGTGGGGGGGGAGTGGGGGGGGGGGATTTGTGACGCGTGTCTCCTGTAAATCCCCAGCCTCGGCAGGCTGGAACGTGGAGCGGCCATTACTACCCCCTCATGCCTGGCCGCTCCCTACTCCCCCCCCCCCCCCCTCCCCTCAGCACCTCATCCCCATGTCTGGGGATGTGTGGCAGCTTCCAACTACTGCCCGGCAGGGGGGAGCTGTGAGGGGGCTCCTTCTCTGCCCATCAGGCAGCCAGAGCCCCAGAGAGTGGGACCCCCCCCCCCCCCCCCCCCCACCCTCAGTGCAGTCGTGGGCAGTCATACCTCGTGACCAACTTCATCAATTTAAAAGTGATAGGAGCACAATTAGGCCATTCGGCCCATCAAGTCTGCTGCATCATTCAATCATGGCTGATCTATCTCTCCCTCCTAACCCCATTCTCCTGCCTTCTCCCCCTGACCCCTGACACCCGCACTAATCAAGAATCTGTCTATTTCTGCCTCAAAATTATCCATTGACGGCTTCCACAGCCGCCTTTGGTAACTTAACCCCACCAACACAAACAGCTTCTGAAGAATGGTCCCCACCCAAAACTGTGGCTGGCCATGTCCTCCAGAGATGCTGCCTGGCCCATTGTTACTCCAGTGATGCTGCCCGGCCCATTGTTACTCCAGTGATGCTGCCTGGCCCATTGTTACTCCAGTGATGCTGCCTGGCCCATTGTTACTCCAGAGATGCTGCCTGACCCATTGTTACTCCAGAGATGCTGCCTGGCCCATTGTTACTCCAGAGATGCTGCCTGACCGATTGGTACTCCAGAGATGCCTGCTGACCCATTGTTACTCCAGTGATGCTGCCTGGCCCATTGTTACTCCAGTGATGCTGCCCAGCACATTGTTACTCCAGAGATGCTGCCTGGCCCATTGTTACTCCAGAGATGCTGCCTGGCCCATTGTCACTCCAGAGATGCTGCCTGACCCATTGTTACTCCAGAGATGCTGCCTGACCGATTGGTACTCCAGAGATGCCTGCTGACCCATTGTTACTCCAGAGATGCTGCCCGGCCCAATGTTACTCCAGAGATGCTGCCTGGCCCATTGTTACTCCAGAGATGCTGCCTGGCCCATTGTCACTCCAGAGATGCTGCCTGGCCCATTGTTACTCCAGAGATGCTGCCTGACCCATTGTTACTCCAACACTTTTGTGTTTCACAAAGAAGGTTTAGGTTTATTATTGTCATGAGGGCCGAGGTACAGTATTTTACACACCATCCAAACCGATCAGATAATAACATGCGTAGATACAGGTACCACAGGTGGAGCAAAGGGGAAGATACAGAGTGCAGAATATAGTTCTCAGCATTGTAGCGCATCAGTTCCACAGACAAAGTCCAATGTCCGCAATGGGGTAGGGGTGAATCGGACAGCACCCTAGCTCATGGAAGGGCCGTTCAGAAGCCTGATAACAGAGGGGAAGAAGCTGTTCCTGAGTCTGGTGGTGCGCGCTCTCAAGCTTCTGTACCTTCTGCCGGACGGGAGCGGGGAGAAGAAGGAATGACCGGGGTGGGACAACGGTACATCGCAACTCTCCGACACGTGGCGCGTGATAAAACGTTGGTGTTTCAGCATCTCTCCGGCTTCCAATGTAACTGTGGCTTTTTTTTTCTTTTCCCCCCACACCCCCCCCCCCCCCCCCCCCCCGTCCGCTCCTCAAGATGTTGGCAGAAGACGAGCTGGTGAAAATCGCAGCTGAGGAACTCCCTGCACGTTTTCAGTGCCATCAGCGGAACGTACCGTGGCGCGTCTGGCTTCTCTCTCCGCTCCCTGACGCCGAGGCCAGGCCTCCGGAGATCAGAGACAACCCTGCCCTTGCTGCTCCAGGGCCGGGGTGGGGATGGGTTACTGGGGTACAGCGTTGGATTGGGGCGAGGACATCACCCGGGCCAGCCATTGGATACCTACCGCCACGGGCATCCAGTGCCCCGATCAGTCAAAGAGGCCGGTGACAATGCGGATATAGAACGGAGCACTGTACTCTCCACACATGACCCCCAGCCTTGCCCGACAGCGCGATGCCCTAAACTCCAGCTTCCTCAGCCCCGTGCACTTGATCCAGTTATTGACCCACAAGCTGACCGCTGACAGTGGCCTCACCTTGCCCAGGTGTACAGTATAAACCAGAACCAGTATCTCGCCTCCAAATGTCCCATTCTCATCTCAGACTGCTGTGTATCTAATTTGTAACTACACAGAACAGGCCATTGTGTGTAAAAAAAAAACCTTCAATATACGCATTGTTTTATATATTCTGTGTGGAGTTGGTGTGTTTTTGTGTGAAGGGACGTGCAAAGCTTCATGGCACAGTGAATCAAAAAGGCCCAACACCAGCCTCCTTGGTTTATTAAACTGTCTAATGATGTGAAACGTCAGATGGAATATTGATTTCTCTAACTGCAAGTAATCCTTGCATCCCCTCTCTCTCCGCCCCCCCCCCCCCCCCCTCCCCATCCGAGTCGCTGTACAAGGTTCAAAGTCACCTTGTTGAGTCTCATTGTCTGTAACTCGTTTTCACCTAGCCCACAGCTAGCAATGGCCAGCTTCCTTCATCATCGTTACTTTTCTGCATATCTTTCATTCATTTCTTCTATATCTCTCCTTTCCCTTCCCCCTGACTCTCACTCTGAAGAAGGACCGCAACGCTTCTTGATGTCTCGAAGGGTCTCGATGTTTTCAAGAGAGAGTTAGATTTAGCTCTTGGGGCTAATGGAATCCAGGGATACGGAGAGAAAGCAGGAACGGGGCACTGATTTTGGATGATCAGCCATCCAAAAACAGTTTAAGAATAAGGGGTAAGCCATTTAGAACAGAGATGAGGAAACACTTTTTCACACAGAGAGTTGTGAGTCTGTGGAATTCTCTGCCTCAGAGGCCGGTTCTCTGGATACTTTCAAGAGAGCTAGATAGGGCTCTTAAAGA
>OY740793.1:3787814-3947814 GCA_963514005.1 Raja brachyura
AGGGAGAGGGGGAGAGAGAGGGAAGGAGGGGAGAGAGGGAGGTAGCAGAGAGAGAGGGAAGGGGAGAGAGGGAGAGAGGAGAGAAGGAGAGAAGGAGAAGGAGGGAGGTGGCACAGAAAGAGGGAGGGCTAAGTGAGAGGGGAGGTGTAAGCAGGGGAGAGGGAGAAGGGGGAGAGAGAAGAGGGGAGGGAGGAGAGAGAGAGAGGAGGGAGGGAGGAGACGGGGAGGAGACGGGGAGTGGTTAATAGTTGCTCCTGTAACTGGTGAAGCTGTGAGTTGGGAAAGTGACGTGCGGGAGTTTGCAACTCCACCCCGCAGCGAGAGAGAGAGAGATAGAGAGAGAGATAGAAGGAGAGAAAGAGAGAAGGAGAGAGAGAGAGAGAGAAGGAGAGAGAGAAAGATAGAAAGAGAGAAAGAGAGAAAGAGAGCGAAAGAGAGCGAGTGGAGGGGGCGAGCGAGGGGGTAGCGGGGCATCAGCGGCAGCAGCGGCGGCGGGTCCGGGCCGGGCCGGCGGGGCCATGTAACCGGGGCCGGAGCGGGAGCGGAGACGAGTCGGGTCCGGGGTCGGGTCCGGAGTCGGGCAGCGGCGGCGGCCGGACATGGCGCAGTCTCCTCTGGCCGTGACCGTCCCGGGGATGCAGGTAAGGCCCGACCCCCCAACTAACTAACTAACTAACTAACCCCGTCCCCGACACGTCCCCGCCCGGACTAACCTCACCTGCCCAGCCCAGCCCAGCCCCGACTCACTCACACTCACACACACAGAGGGAGACGGAGCTCCCGGCCCGGCCCGCTCCGGCCCGTCTCTACCCGGGCAAGCGGCGGCAGCACGGGTCACTCTACCCCCTTCACCCAGACACCCCCCACTCACACCAGTGGTCACTCTACCCCCTTCACCCAGACACCCCCCACTCACACCAGTGGCCACTCTACCCCCTTCACCCAGACACCCCCCACTCACCCCCCAATGTCCACTCACCCCCCCAACACCAGTCCTTGCCCCTCCACCCCCCCATGCCCCCACCCCCCCCAACACCAGTCCTTGCCCCTCTCATCCCAGCCTCCCCCCCCCCCAATGCCCGCTCACCCCAGCACTCTCCTTAATCCCCCACCCCCTTCCCTTCACCCTCCAAGCCCCTGTTTTGACGGCCCACGTTGCCACTGCCCCCTCACACTGCCCCCTCACACTGCCCCCTCACACTGCCCCCTCACACTGCCCCCTCACACTGCCCCTCACACTGCCCCCTCACACTGCCCCCTCACACTGCCCCCTCACACTGCCCCCTCACACTGCCCCCTCACACTGCCCCCTCACACTGCCCCCTCACACTGCCCCCTCACACTGCCCCTCACACTGCCCCCTCACACTGCCCCCTCCAGCCCCTCACACTGCCCCCTCCAGCCCCTCACACTGCCCCCTCCAGCTCCTCCACCACTGCCCCTCCGGTCACCCCCACACCCGATGTACCTCCCTCTCACACCTGTAACCCCCACTCACCTCAGCCTCACCCCCACCATCCCTCTCCCCATCAACACTTAGTCACACAGTCACACAGCACGGAAACAGGCCCTTCGGCCCAACCTGCCCATGCCGACCAACATGCCCCTTCTACACTAGTCCCACCTGCCTGTGTTTATCCCTCTAAACCTACCCTATCCATGTACCTGTCCAAGTGTTGTGATAGTCCCAGCCTCAACTACATCCTCCGGCAGCTCGGTCCATACACCCACCACCCTCTGTGTGGAAATAAGTTGCTCCTCGGGTTCCAATTAAATCTTTCCTCCTCTCGCCTTAAACCGAAATCCTCTGGTGCTTTATTCCACTACCCTGGGCAAAGGACTCTGTGTATTCTACCCCCTTCATCTCAATAAGATCATCCATCAACCTCCGGCACTCCAGAGAACAAAGTTGCAGCCTGCCCCCCCTAAAAACCCCTCACCCACTCCTCATCTCTCCCCTTCACCTGCCCCCCCGCCAGGTCCTTTGAGCAGGGGAGCGTTGTTTGACAGACAATAGGTGCAGGAGGAGGCCATTCAGCCCTTCGAGCCGGCACCATCTTTCAATGTGATCACGGCTGATCATCCACAATCAGTACCCCGTCCCTGCCTTCTCCCCATATCCCCTGACTCCGCTATCTTTCAGAGCCCTATCTAGCTCTCTCTTGAAAGCATCCAGAGAACTGGCCTCCACCGCCCTCTGAGGCAGAGAATTCCACAGACTCGCAACTCTCTGTGTGAAAAAGTGTTTCCTCGTCTCCGTTCTAAATGGCTTGCCCCTAATGCTTAAACTGTGGCCCCTGGTTCTGGACTCCCCCAACATCGGGAACATGACTCACAACTCTCTGTGCACTTCCTGGCCACATGAAGTGTGGATTGTGTGTGTGTGTGTGGATGTTACCTGTGGACAGGCGCAGTAATACATAGCGGCCTGACGGAAGCATCAGCTGGTGGCACTGTGACGTTCCTCGAGGTTGCGTTCAAGGTGAACGTCCCTCTGCTTCTGGGGAGGTTAAACCAGGGCTGGCCTTGCTCAGTAAATGGCAGGAGAGTGTTGTGGAGATGACTGAGCCAGAGGTACAACAAGCATTGCCTACGTTACGCCAGCAACTTTGGGATTTGCTTTGGGTTTTTTGCACTGCATTGGCTTAATTTATTGAACGTTTTGTTTTGTTGTTATATTTAAGAAGGATGCTGGAAAAATCAAAAGTGGACAAAAATGCTGGAGGAACTCAGCAGGTGAGGCAACATCTATGGAGCGAAGGAATAGGTGACGTTTCTGGTCAAGGCCCAAAGTCTCACCTATTCCTTCGCTCCATAGATGCTGCCTCACCTGCTGAAATTCTCCAGTATTTGTGTCTACCTTTGATTTTTCCAGCATCTGCAGTTCCTTCTTAAACACTGTATCTGGAGGTGTGCGTTGTCACACTTCTATGCCTTTTGCCTGATGGGAGAGGGGAGTGGCCAGGGTGCGACTGGTCCTTGGTTATGGTGCTGGCCTTGCCGGGGCAGCGTGAGGTGTAGATGAAGTTGATGGAAGGGAGGTTGGCGAGTGTGATGGTCTGGGCTGCGTCCACAATTCTCCTCCTCGGTGGGACAGGTGCAGGGAGACTCGCCTGGCGGCTAGCTGGGCTTGTGGGCTTGTGTTACGTGGAGAGGTCGGTTACAGTTGGTCTCTTCCTGTGGAGTGTCGGAGGCTGAGGGGGAACGTCATTGAGGTGTACAAGATCATGAGGGGCATGGATAAAGTGGATGCCCACAGTCTTTTGCCCAGGGTAGAGGGTTCTAAAACTAGAGGGCACAGGCTTAAGGTGAGAGGTGAGAGATTTAGGAGGAACCTTGGGGTCACTCAGAGGGTAGTCTGTATCTGGAACGAGCTGCCAGAAGATGCCATAGAAGCCACTGAACGCCATTTGGATAGAAAGGATTTAGAGGGCGAAGGGACATAACCCCTATACCAACTTGGTCGGCATGGACAAGATGGGCCGAGTGGCCTGTTTCCCTGCTGTACAGCTCTATGTTGGGCAAGGTGGCCACTGAGGGGGGTTGGAGGGTGAGAGCTGTGGCGTGGAGGAGATTGTGCGGACCATTTTCTCTCTGCCCGACGGTTGTGTTTGTGCAGCTTCCCTCGGCCACTTGCCCAGACATTAACGTTCCTTCAGTACTTGATCTGTCAACTTTCCTCTGCTCTCTTTATTTGGCTGTGGTTTGTGGGCATCTTTGGCACGACGGGTCCCTGTGGTGAACGTACTTCCATGGTGCTGTTAGTGTTGCTGCGTCCAAACTCTATGTCCAAGTCTTGCACACGCACACGCACACCTACCCACACACACACCCCACCTACACACACACACCCCTACCTGCGCACACACCCCTACCTGCGCACACACACACTTACCTGCACACACACCCCTACACACACACCCACACACACACACACCCCCACACACACACACACCCCCACACACACACACACCCCCACACACACACACACCCCCACACACACACACCCCCACACACACACACCCCCACACACACACACACACACACACACACACACACACACACCCACACCCCCACACACACACACCCCCACACACACACACCCCCACACACACACACCCCCACACACACACACCCCCACACACACACACCCCCACACACACACCCCCACACACACACCCCCACACACACACCCCCACACACACACCCCCACACACACACACCCCCACACACACACACCCCCACACACACACACACACACACACACACACCCCTACACACACACACATGCCAACACACACACACACCTACCTGCGCACACACACCTACCTGCACACACACACCTACCTGCACACACACCTACCTGCACACACACCCCCACACACCCACCTACACACCCCCCCCCCCTCCCCCACACACACACACACACACTCTCAGAGTTGGGGAATTGAGGACATAGGTATGTGTCCTTATACTTATAAGGTATAAGTATATCTACCTTATATATATGGGGGGAAGATTTATAGGAACCTGAGGGATAACCTGGGTGTATGGAATGAGCTGCCAGACAGGGTAGTTGAGGCAGAAACATTGACAAGTATATGGATAAAATGCTGGAGAAACTCTGCAGGTGAGGCAGCATCGATGGAGTGAAGGAATAGGTGACGCTTTGGCTCCAGACCCGTCTAAACGTCACCATCCATGCTGCCTCACTGCTGAGTTTTTCCAGCGTTTGCAGTTCCTTCTTAAACGAGACGAGTATATGTGTATTTATGTGTAAAATACTGGTGAGATTTTGGGGAACCAAATTATTATTCCGTTATTCTTGCGCCGTGACACTGTTCTTAACGAATAAATTGGACAACTTCAAGACCGAAAGTCAAAAACCTTTTTCATGGCAGACAAATTTTCATCATTTGAAAAAAACTCCTGCACCTGCTGCCACCAATAGACAGCAGGTGCAGGAGTAGGCCATTCCGCCCTTCGAGCCAGCACCACCATTCAATGTGATCGTGGCTGATCATCCCCAATCAGTGCCCCGTTCCTGCCTTCTCCCCATATCCCCTGGCTCCGCTATCTTTCAGAGCCCTATCTAGCTCTCTCTTGAAAGTATCCAGAGAACCGGCCTCCACCGCCCTCTGAGGCAGAGAATCCCACAGACTCACAACTCTCTGTGAGAAAAAGTGTTTCCTCATTCTCCGTTCTAAATGGCTTACCCCTTATTCTTAAACTGTGGCCAAGAATATTTCATTCATAAATAAACTCCATATGGCCCCTCATACATATACGTTTTGATAATGATCTCGGGAAATATCTTCATCAATGCCAGGAGAAAAATCCAGTAGCATGTCTGGTAATCGGCCGAGCAAAGTTCCCGTGACGGTCGTTGTGCATGCTGTCCATCGTCACGACGTCCGTTATCCAGGTCGGTACCGCCGTTAGTTAAACCACGGAGGCCCCAAACCTCTACGGCATTTCACAAACCCCAACGAGGTATCCTTTGCGGGCGAGTTCATCATTTGATCGTATATTCAAATTTAATATATCAAAAACATCGTAGTGTCAAAAACGCAACCGGTTTATGATATATTTTGCGACTTTTTAAAGTCAATAAAAAAAAATTTGTGGGGCATGAATTGGTCGTCAAATCTATACAGGTTCAGAGGGATAAGGGCCAAACGCAGGCAGGTGGGACTAGTGTAGCTGGGACCTGTTGGCTGGTGTGGGCAAGTTGGGCTGAAGGGCCTGTTTCCACACTGTACCATCTGTGAGTCTATGATGATGGTACTTTTGGTTTTGTGGCATGTGAGGGTTTTTTAGACGGGCACGTGGATGTGGAGGCATATGGATGATATGCAGGCTGACATTTTGGGCCGAAGGGCCTGTTCCTGTGCTGTTCCGTGTTCCATGTACAGGAGGATACAGTGTGGTTTCACATCGCTTCCTGGAGAGCAGCGGCAATTAGATCGGCCTCCCCCTCTCATGCTCCTGCGGTTTAGTTCTCTGTTACCTGCCCAGCGACTCCCCCTTGTTTCCGTCTACTGTGAATCATCCAATTAACGGCATCCAATGAACCTACAAACCTGCACCTCTTTGGGATGTGGGAGAAAACCTACGCCGCCACAGGGTGAGCATGCAAACTCCATGCAGACAGCACCCGAGGTCGGGATCGAACCTGTGGTCTAACTAACTACTGGCCACAGGCCGTTGCTGTGTGTGTGGAGCCTGTGGGCGGTGGCGCTCCCCTGTGCCCGTTCTTGGCGCTGGTAGAGGTGAGGGGGGGGGGTTGGGTTGGGAGGCACTGGTGCATTGACTGCGGCGTTTTGCGGTGGGGCTGCAGGTTGCAGTGACTGCACCGGGCAGTGGGGAGGGTGCGGGCTGGTGTCGTACGCTGCAAGGGCCAGGGAGCGAGCAGGCAAGATCATCTCTGACCCCTCTCACCCTGGCCACAAACTCTTTGAATCACTTCCCTCTGGAAGGCGACTCCGGATTGTCAAAGCTGCCACAGCCAGACATAAAAACAGCTTTTATCCCACGAGTAGTTGCTCCACTCAACAGCCAAAAATCTGTAGCCTCCTTTTGCTCTGGTATTTTATTTAATTCACATGTTTTATCAATAATGTTTTATTATTAATGTTTAATGTTTTATGTGTCATTTGTAACTGTCACTATGTCGTTGTCACTTGCGGGCGGAGCACCAAGGCAAATTCCTTGTATGTGAACACTTGGCCATTAAACTCATTAATTCATTCGTTCAGGCCAGTGGTTGCCTGCAACAGCCCAGATTCATCCCTGATGGCTGATTCCTGGAAATCTCAGCCATCAAACTGGTGGAGATGGCTGGGAGAACTGCCCTACTGCAGAATCTCTCGGGTCTGCTTTGTGCATTCAGTGCGTTCATGTCAGGGTCCCTGAAACCTGTGTGGCGTTTTGCTTTTACATTGAAAGTGGAGGATTTGCTCACTCAATGTTCAGCCCTCTCAGTGTCTGGCGCCTCTGGGCTGCAGGTTACTGATGCCAGTTAGTTTAGTTTAATGGCAGCATTTCTGGAGAAAATGGATAGATGATCAGGAACTTTTAGTCCCAACTCAATACCACGGGCAGGTGGGACTAGTGTAGATGGGGCATCTTGGTCAGCATGGGCCAGTTGGGCTGAAGGGCCTGTTTCCATGCTGTGTGACTCTATGACGCCCAGGGAAAATCTCCGGGGTCACAGGGAAAACGTGCAAACTCCACACAGGGATGTGAGCACGTGCCAACGGCTGGCTAGTATTGCACTAACTCTTGCCTGGGTCATGGCTGCACTTGGTGGGTGGGTGGGTAGTTCGATGATCAACAAGGATATTTCACAAGCAGGGTTAAGAAACTCAGTCCGGAATGGTTTTGAGACAGTGACCACTGGTTCTCTAGGTGGGGGAAGAGGCAGTCTTAAAGTAGGAATGGGGAGGGATAGGGGGAGGGAGAGGGAGAGGGGACCAGTTAGCCTTACATCGGTAGTGGGGAAGATGCTTGAGTGGATTATTAAAGATGTTATAGCAGCGCATTTGGAAAGCAGTGACGGGATCGGTCAAAGTCAGCATGGATTAATGAAGGGGAAATCATGCTTGACTAATCTTGTGGAATTTTTTGAGGATGTAACCAGTAGAATGGATAAGGGAGAGCCAGTGGGTGTGGTGTATCTGGACTTTCAAAAAGCCTTTGACAAGTTCCCACACAAGAGATTAGTGCAAAATTAGAGAACATGGTATTGGGGGTAGGGTATTGACATGGATAGAGAACTGGTTGGCAGACAGGAAGCCAAGAGTAGGAATTAACGTATCCTTTTCAGAATGGCAGGCAGTGACTAGTGGGGTGCCGCAAGGCTCGGTGCTGGGACTCCAGATATTCACAATATATATTAACGATTTAGACGAGGGAATTAAATGTGACATCTCAAGTTTGCGGATGACACAAAGCTGGGTGGCAGTGTGAGCTGCGATGAGGATACTATGAGGCTGCAGGGTGCCTAGACAGGTTGGGTGAGTGGGCAGAAGCATGGCAGATGCAGTATAAGGGATAAATGTGAGGTTATCTACTTTGGTGGCAAGAACAGGAAGGCAGATTATTATCTGAATGGTGTCAGATTAGGAGAAGGGGAGGTGTAACATGACCTGGATGTCCTTGTACATTAGTCACTGAAAGTAAACATGCAGGTAGAGCAGGCAGTGAAGAAACCGAATGGCATGTTGGCCATTGTGAGACGATTTGAGTATAGGAGCAAGGAGGTCCTACTGCACTTGTACAGGGCTCTGGCGAGACCGCACCTGGAGTATCGTGTGCAATTTTGGTCTCCTAATTTGAGGAAGGACATTCTTGCTATTGAGGGAGTACAGCGTAGGTTCACCAGGTTAATCCCTAGGATGGCGGGACTGACAAATGATGAAATAATGGGTCTACTGGGCTTGTATTCACTGGAATTTAGAAGGATGAGAAGGGATCTTATAGAAACATACAACATTCTAAAAGTGGACAGGCTAGCTGCAGGAAAAATGTTCCCCTATGTTGGGTCACAGTTTAAGAATAAGGGGTCGGCCATTTAGGACTGAGATGAGGAAAAACCTTTTCACCCAGAGCGTTGTGAATCTGTGGAATTCTCGACCACAGAAGGCAGTGGAGGCCAATTCACCGGATGATTTCAAGAGAGAGTTAGATAGAGCTCTTAGGGCTAATGGAATCAAGGGATATGGGGAAAAAGCAGGAACGGGGTACTGATTGTGGATGATCAGCCATGATCATATTGAATGGCGGTACTAGCACGAGGGGCTGAATGGCCTACTCCTGCACCTATTTGTTTATGTTTCTAAGGGAGAGGGGGAGAGAGAGAGAGGGAGGGAGATGACAAGGAAGGATGAGTGAGTCATACAAAATGGAATCTGTAAAGCACGTGAGCAGTGAAAGGGTGATGAAAGGAAGACGGAGCGACCAGGGCCAAACATGGAGATATTGTTCTAGCCAGGGCAGTGCGTGAGGCACTTCATTAGTATTTTAATCGACGCCGAGGCAGCGAGAATTGGCTTATACAGCAGTGACATTGGATAAGACAAAAAATTGTAGAACAGATAGGCAGTCCTTAAAAGACACAGAGTGCTGGAGTAACTCAGCGGGTCAGGCAGCATCTGTGGAGAACATGGATAGGTGACGTTTCAGGATGCGACCCTTCTTCAGACTCTCCCCTGAGGCAGTCCTTGAACCCCACTCCCAATCCTAGCCCCTCCACTTCTCCCCAGGTCAGTGACTGTTCCTTCATAGAGTTATACAGCGCAGAAACAGGCCATTCGGCCCAACCCTTCCATATTGACCATGATGGCCCATCAATGCTCCCTCTACTTGTCCACAAGAGGTCTGAAATCTCCCACATATTTCTCCCGCTGCGGAACCTTTCCCCTTCCACCTTCCTCCCTTCTTTCAGGACAACTTTAATGCCCCGATGATCGTGACCCATAACCTCTGAACTGTTCCGTTAGCTACTGCAACCTGACCAATGGTTGCCTGATCGCTCTCTTGGATCAGCTTTACAGGGTTGGAGATGATCTCACTCACAAACACGATCTTAGTTTCAAGAAGGGTCCTGACCCAACAGGTTGCCAATCTGCCCCTTCCACAGATGCTGCCTGACCTGCTGAGTTACTCCAGCACTCTGTGAAACGTCACCTATCCATGTTCCCCACAGATGCTGCCTGACCTGCTGAGTTACTCCAGCACTTTGTGTTTTTCCGCAACACCCAACATCTGCAGTTCCTTGTGCCTAGTGTCCGTTAACATAGACATAGAAACATAGAATATAGGTGCAGGAGTAGAGGCCATTCGGCCCTTCGAGCCTGCACCGCCATTCAATATGATCATGGCTGATCATCCAACTCAGTATCCTGTACCTGCCTTCTCTCCATACCCCCTGATCCCTTTAGCCACAAGGGATCTAACTCCCTCTTAAATATAGCCAATGAACTGGCCTCAACTACCTTCTGTGGCAGAGAATTCCACAGATTCACCGCACTCTGTGTGAAAAATGATTTTCTCATCTCGGTCCTAAAAGACTTCCCCCTTATCCTTAAACTGTGACCCCTTGTTCTGGAGTTCCCCAACATCGGGAACAATCTTCCTGCATCTAGCCTGTCCAACCCCTTAAGAATTTTGTAAATTTCTATGATCCCCCCCCAATCTTCAAAATTCTAGTGAAACAAGCCGAGTCTATCCAGTCTTTCTTCATATGGAAGTCCTGACATCCCAGGAATCAGTCTGGTGAACCTTCTCTGTACCCCCTCTATGGCAAGAATGTCTTTCCTCAGATTAGGAGACCAAAACTGTACGCAATACTCCAGGTGTGGTCTCAACAAGGCCCTGTACAACTGCAGTAGAACCTCCCTGCTCTTGTACTCAAATCCTTAACGTCGGGCTCCTGAAAGTCGCGAGGTCGTGCACTCTGCCCCCTGTGACCTGGCTCTGACGTTGCTCGTACCTAGTGAGTGACCTATCGCTGGTTTATAATGATAGATTTAGACATTAGTCGGACGTCACTGAGCCGAGCCTCAAACCACGAACAGGATGTTGCATGTTATGGCGACCAGGAAGGAGGTTGCCGAGAATCATAGTGACTAAACACCTTGCGTGAAATGAAACTAACTTCCAGACCTATTGTTTTGTGCCGGGCCTGCCTGAGTTTGAAGCCGTCAGCTGAGGTTAAAACTAGAACTGCTTAGGCAGCGTCAGCTCAAGGTCATTAATCAAACGAGCGTCTCATCATCTTGGTATGAACACTCTGCCTCCACGTTACACCGTGTGAACAAGCCCTTCAGCCCAACTCCATGCTGACCCAAATGCCTCATCTATGTTGGTCCCACCTGCCTGCATTTGGCCCATATTCCTCCAAACCTTTCCAATCCATGTACCTAATGTAGCGTGCCTTTTCAATGCTTCCCTGGCACGCCAGAGGTTGTGGATAGAGGTTTATAAAACAATGAGAGGCACAGATGGGGGGGGGGGGGGGGGGGGGTTATACACACACACACACACACACACACACACACACACACACACACACACACACACACACACACACACACACACACACACACACACACACACACACAAAACACAGTATCACACTATAACACGTGTGTGTAACACTGCACTAGTAACACTGTGTGCGTGTGTAACAGTGTGTGTGTAACTGCGCGTGTGTGTGTAACAGTGTGTGTGTGTAACACTGTGTGCAACACTGCGTGTGTGTAACACTGTGTGCGTGTGTGTGTAACACTGTGTGCGTGTGTGTAACACTGTGTGTGCGTGTGTGTAACACTGTGTGCGCGTGTGTGTAACACTGTGTGCGCGTGTGTGTAACACTGTGTGCGCGTGTGTGTAACACTGTGTGCGCGTGTGTGTAACACTGTGTGCGCGTGTGTGTAACACTGTGTGCGCGTGTGTGTAACACTTTGTGTGCGTGTGTGTAACACTGTGTGTGCGCGTGTGTAACACTGTGCGCGTGGCTGTGTGTGTGTAAGACTGTGTGTGGGTGCGCGTGTAACACACTGTGTGTGCGTGTAACAGTGTGTGCGCGTGTAACTGTGTGCGTGTAAGACTGTGTGCGTGTGCGCCCCACACATCTCCTTGGAGCTACTAAATGGGACTAGCTTAGATGGGGCACCTTGGTCAGCATGGGTGAGTTGGGCTGAAGGGTCTTTGTCCGTGCTGCGTGATTCTATGACCAGTAAGTAGATGCAGGAGTGGGCTGTTTGGCGTTGCCGGGGGCCCTGGATTGAGGCGATGTGTGCCGGGCCCAGCCATGTGTCCCATGGTGAGATTGTTGTTGGCTGGGCCGGGCCGGGCTGGGCCGGGCGTTGCAGCTTCCTGGCAACAGGGCAGCCAGCGTATAGCGCTGGAGACTGGCTTGGAGCGGGCCGGCCCTCTCTCCCTGCACCAGGCCTGGTGTCTGCAGCCTCCCCTTTGTTGTGGATGTCACAGTGTTGCAGTCCCTGCCCACAACGCCAACGTTCTCAGCAGTGTAGCTTTGAACACCTCGTGGCTGGGTCTCTCCGCAGTTTACCTGTGACCTGTGCGTTTCCCCAGTTGTGTGTGTGTACACACACACACACACACACAGCTTCGCACAAAGAACTTGTCAACTTGCCAACTACTTCCGTGGCTAAAAAAAAACATTCAGTAAAAAACGCAACAAGACAAACCAGTTGGACCCGCTGTGTGGATTTGCTGTTCATCAAGTGTATCACAGACCAGGCACACTAGGAACTGCAGGTGCAGGAATTTTGCTTAGAGCGCAAAGTGCTGGAGTAACTCAGCTGGTCAGGCAACACCTCTGGAGAACATAAGATTGGTTGATGGAGAATGTGGCACGGTGGCACCGCGGTAGAATTGCCGCCTTACAGCGTCAGAGACCTGGGTTCGATCCCGACTACGGGCGCTGTCACAGTGTGGAGTTTGCACGTTCTCCCCGTGACCGCATGGGTTTTCTCCGGATGCCCCGGTTTCCTCCCACACTCCATAGACACGCAGGTTCGTTGGTTAATTGGCTTCTGTAAATTGTACAAATTGTCCCTAGTGTGTGTAGGATAGTGTTACAGTACGGCATGGACTCGGTGGGCCGAAGGGCCTGTTTCTATTCTGTACCCCTAAAGTCTAAAGGTGCTGTTTCTTCAGCCTGGTGATGATGTATCAGATTCACAGTGATCTATGTTTGCGAAGGAACTGCAGATGCTGGAAAAATTGGAGATCGACCAAAATCCTGGAGAAACTCAGCGGGTGGGGCAGCATGTATGGAGCGAAGGAATAGGTGGCGTTTTGGAGCGAGACCCTTCTTTAGACTGATGTGGGGATGGGGGAGGCGGAGACAGTGGGCCGTGGGAGAGCTGGGGAGGGGAGGGGAAAGAGGGAGCAAGCAAGGACGACCTGATTTAGAGTGATCTATCGTTACGTTGATCTTCAGCGATGTAGTGGATCCGACCCACCTTGAGCGCAGGGAGTGCAAGACCCCAGTTCATAACAGATAGGGGCAGAAACATAGACAATAGGTGCAGGAGTAGGCCATTCAGCCCCTTGAGCCAGCACTGCCATTCAATATAATCACGGCTGATCATCTAAAATCAGTACCCCGTACCTGCTTTCTCCCCATATCCCAAGAGCTAAATCTAACTCTCGCTTGAAAACATTCAGCGAATTGGCCTCCACTACCTTCTGTGGCAGAGGATTTCACAGATTCACAACTCTCTGAGTGAAAAAGTTTCTCCTCATCCAGGTCCTAAATAGCCTGCCCCTTATTCTTGAACTGTGGCCCCTGGTGACCATTCGGCCCATCAAGTCTACTCTGCCATTCAGTCACGGCTGATCCAGCTCGCCCTCCAAACCCAATCCTCCTGCCTTCTTCCCATAACCTCCGACACCTGTACTGATCAAGAATTTATCTGCCTCTGCCTTAAAAATTATATATTGACTTGTAAGAGTTTGGCTTGAAGAATGTAACCAAGTGCAGGATTGTGAAAGGCTTCCCGCTGTCATCACCTCTTCTACAGCTAACAATGGACCATTATGTGCTCCACCTTTCTTGACTCATCTGTGCCAGCTGTTTGTTCTGCATCTTTCATACCTCGAGCCTCCCTCCCCCTCGACTCTCAGCCTGTGGATCAACCCAAAACATCACATGTCCATGTTCCCCACAGATGCTGCCCGACCCGCTGAGTTACTCCAGCACTCTGAAACGTCACCTATCCATGTTCTCCACAGATGCTGCCTGACCCACTGAGTTACTCCAGCACTCTGTCTATCTTTGCTAAAGGCTAGTTGTGTTTTGCCTGACGTGATTGGATTTGATTTTCACTGAGGTTGCAGCGGTTTGGTAGCAAACTCCAGGAGTGTCTGCGTTGATTCATTCATGGTTGTGTGTACAGAGAGACTCTTTGTGCTGCCTGCGATCCAGGTGAATCATACTGTACGTGATTCATCAGAGAGTATAGAGTGCAGGAAGGAACTGCAGATGCTGGTTTAAACCGAATAGAGACACAAAAAGCTGGAGTAACTCAGAGGGACAGGCAGCGTCTCTGGAGGAAGGAGTGGGTGACGTTTCGGGTCGTGACATATAATGTTACAGCTACAAAGAAAGTGCAGGTTAAAAAAGTGCAAGGGCCTCAATGGTGTAGATTGGGAGATCAGGAATTCTCCCTTAGTTTGTTGGAGGTTGTTTTGGAAGTGTATAACGTGGGGGAATAAGCTGTTCCTGAATCTGGTGGTGCGTGCTTTCAAGTTTGGGGAAAGAGGGAATGACTGGTCGATGATTATGTCGGCAGCTTCCCCGAGGCAACGTCAGGAGTAGGCGGGGGGGCCGGGCGGGGGGGGGGTCTGGTCTGTGGGGTTTCCCCGTACAGCGAGGAAACGGTTCCTTCGGCCCACTGAGCCCACGTCGACCATCGATCATCCACACACTAGTTCTATGTTATCCCATTTTCTCATCCAATCCCTACACGCTGGGGACCGGTTATAGGGGCCAATTGACCTGCAAACCTGCACGTCTTTGGAGTGTGGGAGGAAACGGGAGCACCTGGAGAGAACCCACGTGGTCACAGGGAGAACGTACAGACTCCGTACAGACAGTGCCCGCAGTCGGGGTGGAAGCCGGGTCTCTGGCGCTGTGAGGCAGCAACTCTACCGCTGTGATGGGCTGGGCTACTCTGCGGTGCCTTGTGATGGACGTCGAGGGCAGAAGGCGTAACGTTCTTGCAACGTGACTGCTGCACTTGCTGTGGTGCAGACATGCATACGCCCAGTCAATGATCAAGGTCCAACCGCTGTCCAAACAAGCAATCTGTAATCAGCGAGAAGGATGGTACGTGATTGTGGGACGAAGCTCATCACAGGTTCAAGGTGAAGGGCAAATGTTCAATAGGAATCGGTGGGGTAACCTTTCCACACAGAGGGTGCTGGGCGTATGGAACGAGCTGCCAGAAGAGGTGGTTGAGGCAGGGACTATCCCAACGTTTAACAAACAGTTAGACAGGTACATGGGCAGCTCCTGCTTCAGTCTGGGCCGGTGACGGGTGACCGGTGCCAATGGCAGCAGCCAACACACCATGTACTGGCAGAGAGGGGTGAAGACAGCATGGGGAGAGAGGGGGTAGAGTGTGGCGGGGGGGTAGGGAGTGTGTGTGTGTCGTGGTAGAGGGCGTGTGTTGGGGGGATATAGAGAGGGCGGAGAGAGGGTGTGGGACAGTGCGGAGAATATTAGATCGGTCAGTATCCAAAAGTAACTCGTTCTGGTTTGCAACTGAAGTAATTTTAGACGTAAACGCTCAACGCCTTTTTGTGGTGAGCTGGGGCCGTTGTGTACACCACTCCCTGCCTCTACTCCAGTACACCACGTACTGGCACCAGCAGGGCCCAGGCCTTCTTCATTACCGTCTGCTCCTTGCGGGAGTGTGTGTGGACACTGGGGGGCCGGGGGGGGGGGGGGAAGCATTTATTTCGAGAAGACTAGAATAGAAAAACAAAGCTGGGCAGGCCGAATTTGGAACATTGTGAGCAGTTTTGGGCCCCATATCTGAGGAAGGATGTGCCGGCTCTGGAGAGGGTCCAGAGGAGGTTTACGAGAATGATCCCAGGAATGAGTAGGTTAACATATGATGAGCGTTTGTCGGCGCTGGGCCTGTACTCGCTGGAGTTTAGAAGAAAGGGGGGGGGAACCTCGTTGAAACGTACAGAATAGTGAAAGGCCTGGATAGAGTGGATGTGGGAGAGTCTAGGATCAGAGGTCGCAGCCTCAGAATTAAAGGACGTTCTTTTAGGAAGGAGATGAGGAGGAATCTCTTCAGTCAGAGGGTGGTGAATCTGTGGGATTCGCTGCCACAGACAGCTGTGGAAGCCGTCAATTGATATATTTAAGGCAGAGGTAGACAGATTCTTGATTAGTGCGGGTGTCAGAGGTTACGGGGAGAAGGCAGGAGAATGGGGTTGGGAGGGAGAGATAGATCAGCCATGATAGAATGACGGAGTAGACTTGATGGGCCGAATGGCCTCATTTTGCTCCGATCACTTATGTGCTGTGTGTGCATGGACTCCCAGTACAGGGCAGTGCATCCACTGTCTCCAGTAGCTGCCCACACACCAGCCTCCGGCCCCCACACCCAATAGTGATAGACCGTGACATTGTGCAAAACGTCATGAAGACTCAGCGGGTCAGGCAGCATCTGTGGAGAACATGGATAGCTGACGTTTCACAGAGTGCTGGAGTAACTCAGCGGGTCAGGCAGCATCTGTGGAGAACATGGATAGGTGACGTTTCACAGAGTGCTGGAGTAACTCAGCGGGTCAGGCAGCATCTGTGGAGTACATGGATAGCTGACGTTTCACAGAGTGCTGGAGTAACTCAGCGGGTCAGGCAGCATCTGTGGAGAACATAGATAGGTGACGTTTCGGGCTGAGTCCCGCTGAGTTACTCCAACACGTTGTGTCCGTTTGATCAGAAAGATCCCCTTTTCCTTGGGAATGGGATTCTTCCCAACTGTCATCAGGCAACTGAACGGTCCACTCACCAACTAGAGAGCGGTCCCATCTATGTCACTGGAGAACTTTGGACTTCACCTTGCACTGAACGATACTCCTGTTGTCGTCCTGTCCTGTATCTGTACACTGTGGACGGCTCGATTGTAATTGTGTGTAGCCTTTCTGCTGACTGGATAGCCCGCAACAAAAAGCTTTTCCCTGTACCTCTGTACACATGACAAGACATTAAACTAACTAAACAAAGTACTTTTGTGGATTAACCAGCATGTGTAGTTCTTTGTTTCTGCTGTGGTGATGATCAATGATGTTGCTAGGACTTGGGGCCTGAGCTACAGGGAGAGGTTGGGCAGGGCAAGTCACTTTCTCCAGCACATTTAAAAAAACAACTCTCGTTGGCCAAAGTGCGTTACATTGGTGGAGGTACTAACGTTATACAACAGTGGTTCATAGATTAAGTACATACATAAATACACACATATAGCCCTCCCTCAGAGATCGTCAAGAAAAGCTTGAGAGTAAAGATGAGTTTGAAGTCTTGACGGAAGAATCGATGGAGAGGGCAGTTCTGATGGGAAGAAGGATACTGTTCCACAGTCTAGGAGCTGCAACCGCAAAGGCGCGGTCGGTCGGTTGCCCCTCAGCTTATGCCCAGGATGTTCAGTAACCCCACGTCGGCTCAGACTCTGTTCCATGGAGAGCTGGAGGATGAGAGGTGATGTTCCAGAGGTGTATAACATCATGAGGGGTGCAAGCACAGTCTTACCCAGCATCAAGGATCAACCTCATTGGTGACCCTCGGACTATCTTTGATCGGACGTTGCTGGCTTTACCTTGCACTAAACGTTATTCCCTTCATGTATCTGTACATTGTGGACGGCTCGATTGTAATCATGTGTTGTCTTTCTGCTGACTGGTTAGCACGCAACAACAGCTTTTCACTGTACCTCGGTACACGAGAGAATAAACTCTGAATGAAGGTTGTGAATGTCCTCGTGTGCGTGAGTCCATTCTGGGTGTGTGTGTAGATCCGCTCCTGGCCACGCTCCCGATATTCCTGCCGTCTGAGCTTAAAATCATGAGATGATGCCCAGATGTCTCTGGCTCAGAGTAGGTGAATCGAGGTCCAGAGGGCATAGACTTAATGTGAAGGGGAAAAGGATTAATTGGAATCTGAGGGGTAACATTTTCAAACAAAGGGTGGTGGGTGTATGGAACGAGCTGCCAGAGGAGGTAGTTGAGGCTGGGACTATCCCAGCGTTTAACAAACAGTTAGACAGGGGCATGGATAGGACAGGTTTGGAGGGATATGGACCAAACGCAGGCAGGTGTAGCTGGGATATGTTGGCGGGTGTGGGCAAGTTGGGCAGAAGGGGTCTGTTGTCACGCTGTATCACTCTATGCCTCTGGCCCATGTTGTTGCCGTTCCCCGTGCTGGCTCTGGTAATGTGGGTGGAGTGACCACGGAGCCAGTACACACGTAGACACGCACACGCATACGCACACAGTTACACACACACACGCGCGCGCACACACACACACACACATACACACACACACACACAGATATGCACACACACGCGCACACACACAGATATGCACACACACACACACACACACACACACACACACACACACACACACACACAGATATGCGCACACACACACGCGCACACACACACACACGCGCGCACACGCACACACACACACACACACCTACACACACACACCCCCCCCACCCCCCCACCTGCCCATTGCTGTCTCGTACACTGCTCACTTCAGTCTCCGTCACCAGCTCTCCACACAGAGCCCTCTATGCTCCGAGCAAGGTTGAGGCCAAGTTGGCCGTGCCTTTGAAGCCCAGCCCAGCCCAGCCCAGCCCCATGTGGAGCACACATAGTGTGCATTGAGTAGTGCCGCTTGGTGGGACTTGGCGGGGAGGGTTAACAGGAAGGAAGGGCTGAGCCCTGTGGGCTTGTCAATACATCACAGGTTTGTGTCGGGCACATTCCTGGTTGCCCAGCTGTGTGGGGCCTTGCCCCGGCCGGCCCTCACAGTGCCAGGACTCGGTGCGCTGTCCAGCAGACCTGCCTCGGCCTCGAAGCCGCCCGCCCGCTTCCTCGCTGTCAGTCCAGCCACGCCTCGCAGTGGATGTAGGCTGGGTGAATGCACAGAGTGGTGTAGGTGGGTGGAAATATCGACAGCGTTAAGGTGAATGGGATAGCGTTTACCGGAGATGTGTGGGGCCAGTTTATCTACAGAGGGTGGTGGGTGCAGGTAGATTTAAGAGGCTTTTGGATAGACATGGGTATGGATCACATGTGGGCAGAGGAGATTCCTCCCAGTTTGAGGAAGGACATTCTTGCTATTGAGGGAGCCCAGCGTAGGTTCACAAGGTTAATTCCTGGGATGGCGGGACTGTCATATGCTGAGAGAATGGAGCGGCTGGGTTTGTACACTCTGGAGTTTAGAAGGATGAGAGGGGATCTTATTGAAACATATAAGATTATTAAGGGTTTGGACACGCTAGAGGCAGGAAACATGATCCCGATGTTGGGGGAATCCAGAACCAGGGGAAGCAGTTTGAGAATAAGGGGTAAGCCACTTCGAACAGAGACGAGGAAACACTTTTTCGCACAAGAGTTGTGTGTCTGTGGAATTCTCTGCCTCAGAGGGCGGTGGAGGCCGGTTCTCTGGATACTTTCAAGAGAGAGCTAGATAGGGCTCTTAAAGATAGCGGAGTCAGGGGATACGGGGAGAAGGCAGGAACGGGGTACTGATTGGGGCTGATCAGCCATGATCACATTGAATGGCGGTGCTGGCTCGAAGGGCCGAATGGCCTCTTCTCCTGCACCTATTGTTGAACCTGTGACCATGTTCGGCATGGACTTTGTGGCAGAAGGGCCTGGGGCTGTGTTGTGTTGGGTCAGGGGTGTGTGTGGCCTGGGGCTGTGTTGGGTTGGGTCGGGGGTGAGTGTGGGCCTGGGCCTGTGTTGGGGTGGGTCGGGGGTGAGTGTGGGCCTGTGTTGTGTTGGGTCGGGGGTGAGTGTGGGCCTGGGCCTGTGTTGTGTGGGTCGGGGTGAGTGGGGCCTGGGCCTGTGTTGTGTTGGGGGTGAATGTGGCCTGGGGCTGAGGCTGGGGCTGTGTTGGGTCGGGGGTGAGTGTGGGCCTGGGCCTGTGTTGTGTTGGGTTGGGGGTGAGTGTGGCCTGGGCCTGTGTTGGGTTGGGTCGGGGGTGAGTGTGGGCCTGGGGCTGTGTTGTGTTGGGTCGGGGGTGAGTGTGGGCCTGTGTTGTGTTGGGTCGGGGGTGAGTGTGGGCCTGGGCCCGTGTTAGGTTGGGTCGGGGGTGAGTGTGGGCCTGTGTTGGGTTGGGTCGGGGGTGAGTGTGGGCCTGGGGCCTGTGTTGGGTTGGGTCGGGGGTGAGTGTGGGCCTGGGGCCTGTGTTGGGTTGGGTCGGGGGTGAGTGTGGGCCTGGGGCCTGTGTTGGGTTGGGTCGGGGATGAGTGTGGCCCTGTGTTGGGTTGGGGGTGAGTGTGGGGCCTGTGTTGTGTTGGGTCGGGGGTGAGTGTGGCCCTGTGTTGGGTCGGGGGTGAGTGTGGGCCTGGGCCTGTGTTGGGTTGGGTCGGGCCTGGACATTGCTGACCTTCCTCTGGCCTGCTGATCAGGTGGAGGTACCAATGGGCGGGGTGCGGGGCCAGAACGGGACCACCCACCCACCCACATGGGGCCCGGAGCGAGCGTGTAAGCCTCTGGTCACTACCCCGGCACGGGTACTGCGGGCACTGCGGGCGTGGTCAGCGGGGACGTGGGCAAGGGTTGGGCAGCTTGTTGGGCGAAAGGAGTGAGAGAGCGGGGTGGGGGGGAGAGGTGTCGGGGGGGAGGGGGGGAGAGGGAAGAAAGTGGGGGGGAGGGGATAGAGGTTGGGGGGAGGGGAGGGATAGATTCGACTGCGCTGTGGAGGGGTTCATATGGGGGGGGTGGGATCGGGACGGAGTGAGTGGTGGGGGGAGGTGAGGGGGCCTGTGTGGAGTCGGGGAGCTGTGACCACACTCCTTCGCATTGAGCAGCTTGCTCTGTCCCGGACACTGCGGACATTGTTGGACTAGCAAAGCAAGCCGTGGGGTTTATTTTTGGTACTTGGTTGATGGCAGCGGCTGGAATCTCGCTTGCCAGGGAGGGCGGCGGCCAGAGAGTTTCCACACCACACTGAACCCATTCAATGCCTGTAGCTGCGGCCGCAGTTCTTTCCGAGACCCCTCCGGTGTTTGCGCTGAGGTTCGGCCCCACCTCATGAAACAAGGTCCCAGTGTGCAGGCAGTACATGTGCTGAGTAGCTCCAGCACAAACTGAAGCTGTGTCAAACTCTGATCTGCTAATCTTTAAGGAGGAACTGCAGATGCTGGAAAAATCGAAGGTGGACAAAAATGCTGGAGAAACTCAGCGGGTGAGGCAGCATCTATGGAGCGAAGGAATAGGTGACGTTTCGGGTCGAGACCCTTCCGGGTCTCGACCCGAAACGTCAACTATTCCTTCGCTCCATAGATGCTTTCGGGTCTCGACCCGAAACGTCACCTAGTCCTTCAGGGTCTCGACCCGAAACGTCACCTAGTCCTTCAGGGTCTCGACCCGAAACGTCAACTATCCCTTCGCTCCATAGATGCTTCCGGGTCTCGACCCGAAACGTCACCTTTTCCTTCGGGTTCTCGACCCGAAACGTCACCTAGTCCTTCAGGGTCTCGACCCAAAACGTCACCAATCCCTTCGCTCCATAGATGTTGCCTCACTCACCGAGTTTCTCCAGCATTTTTGTCTACTTTCGCTGCTAGTCTTTGGAAACATAGAAACATAGAAAATAGGTGCAGGAGGAGGCCATTCGGCCCTTCAAGCCAGCACCGCCATTGTGATCATGGCTGATCGTCCCCAATCAATAACCCGTGCCTGCCTTCTCCCCATATCCCTTGATTCCACCAGCCCCGAGAGCTCTATCTAACTGTCTGTTGAATTCTCTGCCTCAGAGGGCGGTGGAGGCAGGTTCTCTGGAGGCTTTCAAGAGAGAGCTAGATAGGGCTCTTAAAGGTAGCGGCGTCAGGGGATATGGGGAGAAGGCAGGAACGGGGTACTGATTGGGAATGATCAGCCATGATCACATTGAATGGCGGTGCTGGCTCGAAGGGCGAAATGGCCTCCTCCTGCACCTATTGTCTATTGTCTAACTCTCTCTTTGGGTCTCGGCCCGAAACATCACCCATTCCTTCTCTCAAAAAAGAAGTGATTTTTCAAATGGTGCCAATTACTAAGGGTGCAAATTATCTGATATTATGGTATTGTGCAGAGAAGGAATGGGCGACGTTTCAGAGTGCTGGAATAACTCAGCGGGTCAGGCAGCATCTGTGGACAACATGGATAGGTGACGTTTCACAGAGTGCTGGAGTAACTCAGCGGGTCAGGCAGCATCTGTGGAGAACATGGATAGGTGACGTTTCACACAGTGCTGGAGTAACTCAGCAGGTCAGGCAACATCTCTGGAGATAAAGGCTGGGCGATTTCTTTCGGGTCGGGACCCTTCTTCAGACGGAGCCGGCCTGCTGAATTTAAGAAGGCCCCTTTTTCTCCAGAGATGCTGCCTGGGATGCCGTGTTACTCCAGCACTGCTTCCAAAAGAAACAGGCAGACAGTTTTTGGGGCGGGGCACTGAAAGTAGAAGAACGAAACTAATGGAGAATGAACAACATTGCTGAAACTCATTGTGTGTGTGTGTGTGTGTGTGTGTGTGTGTGTGGGCCTGGAGATGGGTGACAGTGACCGAATAGTGAAGGGCTTGGATAGACTGGATGGGAGAGTCTAGGACCAGAGGGCACAGCCTCAGAATTAAAGGATGTTCCTTCAGAAAGGAGATGAGGAGGGATTTCTTTAGTCAGAGGGTGGTGAATCTGTGGACTTCTTTGCCACAGACGGCTGTGGAGGGCAGATCAGTGGATATTTTTAAACCAGAGATAGATAGATTCCTGATTAGACAACAGGTGCTGGAGTAGGCCATTCGGCCCTTCAAGCCAGCACCGCCATTCAATGTGATCATCCCCAATCAGTACCCCGTTCCTGCCTACTCCCCATATCCCCTGACGCCGCTATCTTTAAGAGCCCTATCTAGCTCTCTCCTGAAAGTGTCCAGAGAACCGGCCTCCGCCGCCCTCTGAGGCAGAGAATTCCACAGACTCTCATCTCTCTCTTGTGTGAAAAAGTGTTTCCTCGTCTCCGTTCTAAATGGCTTACCCCTTATTCTTAAACTGTGGCCCCTGGTTCTGGACTCCCCCAACATCGGGAACATGTTTCCTGCCTGTAGCGTGTCCAAACTGTTAGTAATCTTATATGATTCAATAAGATTCAAACAAGAGGGCATGACATGAGAATTAAGGGACAGAAGTTTAGGGGTAACATGAGGGGGAACTTCTTTACTCAGAGAGTGGTGGCTGTGTGGAATGATCTTCCTGCAGAAGTGGTAGAGGCAGGATCGATTTTAACATTTAAAAGTAAAGTGGATAGGTATATGGACGGGAAGGGAATGGAGGGGTATGGTCTGAGTTCAGGAGATGGGACTAGGGGAAAATGAATGGTCGGCACGGACTGGCAGGGCCGAGAAGGCCTGTTTCCGTGCTGTAATTGTTATATGGTTATATGGTTATAGACCGGCCATGATTGAATGGTGGAGTAGACTTGATGGGCCGAATGGCCTAATTTTGCTCCTGTCACTTATAAGCAGTTGGCAGATGCTAGGGGTGTGGACGCACCTTGGAACCGGTGGAACTGCCGGAGCCCTGGGCTGGGATCACATGGGGCCAACATCATAGCCGCTGGCACAACAGGGTGGGTGCTGTGCTTTGTAAACCCTGCTGCCAAGCGAGTGATCGGCCCTCCCTGCAACCTCTGGGCTCTGGAATGCAAGACTGTGTTTGAAGGTGAGGTGTGGAACAGAGTGAAATGCGGACTCCACCTCCAGTTAAAACTGCCCCTCCGGTTGCTGGATAATCAGTGTGGGACCCGGCCATTCACACTGCCTCTGTGCAGACATGTCACGGACAATTCCCTCATTTTACCGAACTACACTGTTAATTCAAAACATCGACACAAAATGCTGGAGTCAAGGGCCTGTCCCACTAGCGCGACCTTTTCGGAGACTGCCGGCGCCCGTCGTAGGTCGCCCGAAAAATTTCAACGTTAAAAATTCAGCAGCGACCTTAAAGATGCTACCACTCTTTGGAGACCTCTCACGACCATAGGAGACCTCGCGCGACCATACAGGCTGTAGGATCGTGAGAGGTCTCCTATGGTCGTGAGTAGCCTCCTCGGTCGCCCAAAGAGTCGTAGCGTCTTTCTGGTCGCCGATGAATTTTCAACATGTTGAAAATTTTCGGGTGCCGGCAGTTGCCGAAGAGCTCGCGTAAGTGGGACAGGCCCTTTACTCAGCGGGACAGGCAGCATCTGTGGAGAGAAGCAATGGCCGATGTTCCAGGTCGAGGCCCTTCTTCAAACCTTCCTTCCCACTTTGAATTCTCCTCTTCCAGGTAATTCTACGTAAACCCGTCCCACTCTCCCTCTTTCCCCCACATACCCCTCCTTCCTCCCTTCACCCCCTCCCCTCTTTCTCACCTCCATCCCTCTCCCCCGTTTCCCACCTAGGCTCGCACCTATTTCTCCCCTCCCCCTCCCCCAACATTCCGACCTTGAGCTTCACAATTCGCAATCCCTTTGACTCGCACCTTCTCTCTTTTCATCACCGGCCTTTGTCCAGCCCCTCCCATCTTCCTGCCCCACCCCCAACCATCAGTCTGAAGCAGGGTCCCCACTTGAAACGTCACCTATCCCTGTTCTCCACAGATGCTGCCTGACCCGCTGAGTTACTCCAGCACTCTGTGAAACGTCACCTATCCATGTTCTCCACAGATTCTGCCTGACCCGCTGAGTTACTCCAGCACTCTGTGAAATGTCACCTATCCATGTTCTCCACAGATGCTGCCTGATGTTTAACAGAGTGCTGGAGTTACTCCAGCACTTTATCTTTTTTTTGTAAACTAGCATCTACAGTTCCTTGTTTCCTCATACCATAATAATCAGTAATATGAGGTCACCATAATAAAACGAAATCCCTAGAGCATGCAAGGCCACAGTCCACAGAAGATCACAGTTGCTGGGGTCAGTGTCGTGCGGTGTTCAAGAGCCTGATGGTTGTTGGGAAGAAGCTGTTCTTGACCCTAGAGGTCACGGTTTTCAGGCTCCTGTACCTTCTTCCCCATTGGAGCAGCGAGATGTGAGCGTGGCCAGGGTGGTGTTGGATCTCTGATGATGCTGGCTGCCTTCTTGAGGCAGCATCTGTGGAGTGAAGGTCCAGATGCAGCAGCTCCACTGGATGTCGTTATCTGCTGCGAGTTGCAACCTGTTCACTATTTGCATGAATGACGTGGGGGGAAGATTTACGAGTTTGCCGATGATCCAAAAGTAGGTGGAAGGTCAGATTGAAGCTCGGGCATTGTGAACCGGCACGGTGGCGCAGCGGTAGAGTTGCTGCCTCACAGCACCAGAGACCCGGGTTCAGTCCTGACTACGGGCGCTGTCTGTACATTCTCCCCGTGACTGCGTGGGCTTTCTCCAGGTGCTCCGGTCTCCTCCCACACTCTAAATACGTGCAGGTTTGTCGGTTAATTGGCTTGGTGAAATTGTGAATGGTCCCGTGGGTGTAGGCTAGTGTTATTGTGCAGAGATTGATGGGCCGAAGGGCCTGTTTCCGTGCTGTATCTGTAAACTAAACCAAGCAGGGGGTAGATAGATAGATGGGAATTACCGGGTGAACAAAATGGCAAATGGAGTTTAACTTCTACGAGGGTGAAGTCATGCGCTTCAATAAAAGGAATGAGAAGGCAGATTCTATCCCCACTAGAGTGCGCAGCTTTAAGGTGAGAGGGGGAAGGTTTAACAGGGATTGGTTTAGAGATGTAGCATGGAGACGGGCCCTGTGAGTCACTGAGTCTGTGCCGACCAGCGATCTCCTGTTCTATAGTTCTATATGATCTCACTTTCCCGTCCACTCCCTACATGTACAGAGGGCCAGTTAACATACAGAGCTGTACGGAGCAAGTTCACCTTTACAGAGGGGTGCCTGGAGCGCGCTGTCAGAGGTGGCGGTGGAGGCGGATAGGATAGTGACCTGGAAGAGGCTTTATGTTTAAGAAGGAACTGCAGATGCTGGAAAAATCGAAGGTAGACAAAAATGCTGGAGAAACTCGGCGGGTGCGGCAGCGTCTATGGAGAGAAGGAATTGGTGACGTTTCGGGTCGAGAACCTTCTTCAGTGATGTGGGGGGTGGTGGGAAGAAGACAGGAAGAGGCGGAGACAGTGGGCTGTGGGAGAGCTGGGAAGGGGAGGGGAAGGAGGGAGAAAGCAGGGACTACCTGAAATTGGAGAAGTCAATGTTCAAACCGCTGGGGTGTAAACTACCCAAGCAAAATATGAGGTGCTGCTCCTCCAATTTGCACTGGGCCTCACTCTGGCCATGGAGGAGGCCCAGGACAGAAAGGTCGGATTCGGAATGGGAGGGGGAGTTGAAGTGCTGAGCCACCGGGAGATCAGGTTGGTTATTGCGGACCAAGCAGAGGTGTTGGGCGAAGCGATCGCCAAGCCTGCGCTTGGTCTCACCGACGTAGACCAGCTGACACCTAGAGCAGCGGATGCAATAGATGAGGTTTCAGATGGGCACGCGGATATGCAGGGAATGGAGGAGTGTGGATCGCGTGTAAGCAGAGGAGGTTAGTCTCGCTTGGCATGATGTTTGGCACGGGCATTGTGGGCCAAAGGGCCTGTTCCCGTGCTGTACTGCTCTCAGAGAGACTGCCTGAGTGAGGTTGGGAGGGGTCGAGGAGTTCCAGGACGTGAGTCACTCATTAGCCGTCTGGTCTGACGGGTGGAGGCAGGCAGGCAGGGAGGAAGCAGCAACGAATGCAAATGAGTCAAAGTCAATTTTATTCATCACATGATCTTTCGTTACAGTTTTAATTCAGTTTAGTTCATTGTCACGTGTAGCGAGGTACAGTGAAAAGCTTTTGTTGCGTGCTAACCAGTCAGCGGAAAGACAATACATGATTACAATCGAGCCATTTACAGTGTACAGATACATGATAAGGGAATGACGTTTAGTGCAAGGTTTTAGATTTAGAGAAACAGCGCGAAAACAGGCCCTTCAGCCCACCGAGACCGCGCCGACCAGTGATCCCCGCACACTAACACTACCCTACATTCATTAGAGACAATTTTACATTTATACCAAGCCAATTAACCTACAAACCTGCACGTCTTTGGAGCGTGGGAGGAAACTGAAGATCTCGGAGAAAACCCACGCGGTCACGGGGAGAACGTGCAAACTCCGCACAGACAGCGCCCCTGGTCAGGATCGAACCTGGGTCTCTGGCGCTGTGAGGCAGCAACTCTACCGCTGTGCCACCATGCCGGCGGGATTTGTACTTGAAGAATTGGAAGGTTTTGTTCCAATTGTACAGACGTTCGGGTGTCGGGGTTATGGGGAGAAGGCAGGAGAATAGGGTTAGGAGGGAGAGTTAGATCAGCCATGATTGAATGGTGGAGTAGACTTGATGGGCCGAATGGGCCATCACTTATGACCGTATGAACCTTCCACCCAAATCCCTCTCTTCATCTTCACATTCTACTCGTCTCTCCGTATCTGACATCCTTTTGTCTCCGTCCTGTTCACCTCCAGCCTTTGTCACTTACTCCACCCATCTGCCAAACCCCACCTCTATCCACCTATCACTCGCCGGGCTGTGTCCCACCCGCATCTCTCTTCTCCAGCTTTCTCCCCCCCCACCCCACCCACGCCATCGGTCTAACGAAGTGTCCCGGCCAGAAGCGTCGCCTGTCTATTCCCTCCATGGATGCTGCCTGACCCGCTGAGTTCCTCCAGCACCCTGTGTTTTGCTAAGTCCTCTCTGCATCTTGCCCACAGCTCTGCTACTTTCTGCAGCAGAGGCATTTGGAGGCTTGGTCTGTTTTGGTAAATAAGATCAGATTGGTGCTTCAGTTTGGGCCACGCAAAGTGTGGAGTGTGGGAGTGTGGACATCACTGGGAGAGTGTACACAACCCACACTAATAACCAGTAGTGCCACAATGCAGTCATGATAGCCATGGAGATGTACAGCACGCACACAGGCCCTTCAGCCCCGCTTCTCCATTCCGTGGGTCGGCACAGTCTCGATGGGCCGAACAGCCTGTTTCAGTATAGTTCATTGTCATGTGTACCGAGGTACAATGAAAAGCCTTTCTTTCTGCTGTGTCTCTAAAGTCAGAATACTGGAGTGAGATCTTGTAGACAACAGGTGCAGGAGTAGGCCATTCGGCCCTTCGAGCCAGCACCACCATTCAATGTGATCACGGCTGATCATCCCCAATCAGTACCCCGTTCCTGCCTTCTCCCCATATCCCCTGGCTCCGCTATCTTTAAGAGCCCTATCTGGCTCTTTCTTGAAAGCATCCAGAGAACCTGCATCCACCGCCCTCTGAGGCAGAGAATTCCACGGACTCGCAACTCTGTGTGAAAAAGTGTTTCCTCGTCTCTGTTCTAAATGGTTTACCCCTTATTCTTAAACTGTGGCCCCTGGTTCTGGACTCCCCCCAACATCGGCTGATCATCCAAAATCAGTACCCCATTCTTGCTTTCTCTCCATAATCCCTTGATTCCATTAGCCCCAAGAGCTAAATCTAACTATTGGAAAAAAACCATCCAGTGAATTGGCCTCCACTGCTTTCTGTGGCGGAGAATTCCATAAATTCACAACTCTCTGGGTGCAAAAGTTTTTCCTCGTCTCAGTCCTAAATGGCCGAGCCCTTGTTCTTAAACTGTGACCCCTGGTTCTGGACTCCCCCAACATTGGGAACATTTTTCCAACATCTAGCCTGTCCAATGCCTTTAGAAGTTGGTATGCTTCTATAAGATCCTTCCAAATTCCAGTGAAGACAAGCCCAGTCGACCCATTCTTTCATCTGATGTCAGTCCCGCCATCCCGGGAATTAACCTGGTGAACCTACGCTGGACTCCCTCAATAGCAATAAATGTCCTTCCTCAAATTCCTTAAATGTCCTTCCTCAATTAGGAGACCAAAGTTGCACACGATACTCCAGGTGCAGTCTCACCAGGGCCCTGTACAACTGCAGTAGGACCTCCTTGCTCCTAAACTCAAATCCTCTTGCAATGAAGGCCAACATGCCATTGGATTTCTTCACTGCCAGCTGTACCTACATTGGCTCATCGGCCGAATACTGCCCCTAGTGTCGGGAGGTGATGGTGTCGCCAGCATGGCATGAGATGGCAGCTTCACCAGGGCGGTTGGCATAAACCAAGATTTAAAAGGAGGTTTTATTCAGAGTTAACAAGGTTGCTGGCGGCACAGTGGTGCGGCAGGTAGTGCTGCTGCCTCAACGGCACAGACCCGGATTCGATCCTGTCCTCGGGTGCTGTCTATGTAGAGTTTTCACGTTCTCCCTGTGACCGAATGGGACTCCCCCATGTGTAATAGAGTCTTGGTCATTAAGTACGGAAACAGGCCCTTTGGCCCAACTCGTCCATGCTGGAAAAAGTGCCGGATTTTCGCTGGTGCCACCTGCCGGCTATGTCTCATATCCCTCTAAGCCTTTCCTATCCTTAAACCTGTGCTGGGTTTTTTTGAAATGCTGCGATAGTACCCGTGATAGTTGGGGGAGTCCAGAACCAGGGACACACACACAGTTTAAGAATAAGGGGTAAGCCATTTAGAACGGAGACGAGGAAACACTTTTTCTCACAGAGAGTGGTGATTCTGTGGAATTCTCTGCCTCGGAGGGCGGTGGAGGCCGGTTCTCTGGATACTTTCAAGAGAGAGCTAGATAGGGCTCTTAAAGATAGCGGAGTCAGGGGATATGGGGAGAAGGCAGGAACGGGGTACTGATTGGGGATGGTCAGCCATGATCACATTGAATGGCAATGCTGGCTCGAAGGGCCGAAAGGCCTACTCCTGCACCTGTTGTCTATTGTCTACCTGGGTTTTTTTTAGGTTAATTGGTGTCTCTAACTTGCCTCAAACGTGTAGGGAGTGGATGAGAAAGTGTGATAACATAGAACTGGTGTGAACGGATGATCGATGGTCGGAGTGGACTTGGTGGGCCGCTGGCGAATACAGAACATAAAACTGTACAGGGTTACACAAAAAGCTGGAGAAACTCAGCGGGTGCAGCAGCATCTAAGAAGCGAAGGAGATGGGCGACGTTTCGGGTCGAGACCCGAAACGTCGCCTATCTCCTTCGCTCCTTAGATGCTGCTGCACCCGCTGAGTTTCTCCAGCTTTTTGTGTAACCCTCGATTCTCCAGCATCTGCAGTTCCTTCTTTAACATAAAACTGTACAGCACAGGAACAGGCCCTTTGGCCCACAATGTCTGTGCTGGGCATGTGAGCACGGCCTAGACTGGAAATGTACACAAAGAAAATTGGTCCAATTTCCCCACCGGAACGTCGTAGAAACACAGAGTGATACAGTGTGGAAACGGGCCCCTCGGCCCAACCTGCCCACACCGGCCAACAATGTCCCAGCTACACTAGTCCCACCTGCCTGCGTTTGGTCCGTATCCCTCCAAACCCGTCCAACTGTTTCTTAAACAGTATCTCAGCGTTGCCATCTTTCTGTTGTCAGAATTACCGAGCAGATCCTGAGGGGCTCTTCACCAAGCTGGAGCGGATCGGGAAGGGGTCCTTCGGTGAAGTCTTCAAGGGAATTGACAATCGGACTCAACAAGTGGTGGCCATCAAGATCATCGACCTTGAGGAAGCCGAGGATGAGATTGAGGACATCCAGCAGGAGATAACTGTCCTCAGTCAGTGCGACAGCCCTTACGTAACCAAGTATTACGGATCATATTTAAAGGTAAGCAATAAACCTGTCGACTGTCACAATATAATTAACATCACAGAGACATACAGCACGGAAACAGGCCCTTCGGCCCAGCCAAGGTGCCCTTCTACACTAGATCCACCTGCCTGCGTTTGGCCCATATCCTTCTCAACATTTCCTCTGCATGCACCTGTCCAGGTGTCTTTGAGATGTTGTGATGGCACCTGTCTCAACGGCCTCCTCTGGTGGTTCATTCCGTAGACCCACCACCCTTTGTGTGGACAAAGTTGCCTCTTGTGTTCCGATGAAACCGTTCCCCTCTGTTAACTGTCCACTTCCCTCACAGACGCTGCCTGGCCCACTGCGTTCCTCCAGCACTTTGCATTTTGCTGGACATTCCAGCATCTGCAGTTCCTTGAGTTAGCGTTGGTATCTACTGTACAGAGGGGTTGGGGGGGGGGGGAGGGGGAGCAGAGGCGGGAGTGGGGAACCAATTGGGGAGGGGAGCAGAGAGGGGGGCAAAGGGACCACCACGTTACTGATGTTTTTGACCATATGAAGAAGGATCCCAATCCAAGACGTCACCCGTCCATGTTGTGGAGGGATGCTGCCTGAGCCACTGGCTGAGTTACTCCTGCACTGTGTGTCTATACTTGTTTCCCCAGCTGCAGAAGGCCAGCATGCCAAGTGTCTTCACCACCCCCACAATCAGTGTCCCTGAAACATCGTTAAAACATGCAATGGAGTTTCCACCCCCAAGACCGTCCTTCATGAGGGTGGTGCAGCTGATATACGTGCAGGAAGGAACTGCAGATGCTGCTTTACACCGAAGATCGACGCAAAATGCTGGATTAACTCAGCGGGACAGGCAGCATCGGTGGAGAGAAGGAAAGGGTGGCATTTCGGGTCGAGACCCTTCTTTAGATGAGACCAGAAGGGCCTCTTACCCGAAATCCAGAGATGACAATAGACAATAGGTGCAGGAGTAGGCCATTCGACCCTGCGAGCCAGCACCAACCATTCAATGTGATCATGGCTGATCATCCCCAATCAGTACCCCGTTCCTGCCTTCTCCCCATATCCGCTGACTCCGCTATTTTTAAGAGCCCTATCTAGCTCTCCCTTGAAAGTATCCAGAGAACCGGCCTGAGGCAGAGAATTCCACAGACTCACAACTCTCTGTGTGTGAAAAAGTGTTTCCTCGTCTCCGTTCTAAATGGCTTGCCCCTTATTCTTAAACTGTGGCCCCTGGTTCTGGACTCCTGCAATAACAGGAACATTCCTGCCTCTACCTTGCCCAAACCCTTAATAATCCTATATGTTTCAATAAGGTCCCCTCTCATCCTGCCCACCTGTCCCGCTGAGTTACTTCAGCATTTTGTGTCTATCTTCAGTGCAGTTGATGTAGTCTACATGGTCCACACCTGGTCCAAAACATTGGCTGCCAAGGATTGAAGGTATCGGCAGATCGGAGCCACTCTTGGCGTGGTGATGCAGGGTAGATATCGATAACCATATAACCATATAACAATTACAGCACGGAAACAGGCCATCTCGGCCCTTCAAGTCCGTGCCGAACAACTTTTTTCCCTTAGTCCCACCTGCCTGCACTCATACCATAACCCTCCATACCCTTCTCATCCATATGCTTATCCAATTTATTTTTAAATGATACCAACGAACCTGCCGCCACCACTTCCACTGGAAGCTCATTCCACACCGCTACCACTCTCTGAGTAAAGAAGTTCCCCCTCATGTTACCCCTAAACCTCTGTCCCTTAATTCTAAAGTCATGTCCTCTTGTTTGAATCTTCCCTATTCTCAAAGGGAAAAGCTTGTCCACATTAACTCTGTCTATCCCTCTCATCATTTTAAAGACCTCTATCAAGTCCCCCCTTAACCTTCTGCGCTCCAGAGAATAAAGACCTAACTTATTCAACCTATCTCTGTAACTTAGCTGTTGAAACCCAGGCAACATTCTAGTAAATCTCCTCTGTACCCTCTCTATTTTGTTGACATCCTTCCTATAATTGGGCGACCAAAATTGTACACCATACTCCAGATTTGGTCTCACCAACGCCTTGTACAATTTTAACATTATATCCCAGCTTCTATACTCAATGCTCTGATTTATAAAGGCTAGCATACCAAAAGCTTTCTTTACCACCCTATCTACATGCGATTCCACCTTCAAGGAACTATGCACGGTTATTCCCAGATCCCTCTGTTCAACTGTATTCTTCAATTCCCTACCATTTACCATATCGATGGTGCGGGTTGACTTTGTGAATGGAGATCTGTGAGCCAACGGAATGATCACACAGTAGCTGATCACACCGGAGCCCGTGGTGTTATTGATAGTGAGGAGGAGAGTCTTGGCTTACAGGAAGCTATTGATCTGTGAGCTGAATAGGAAGAGCCTGGTAGATGGAATTTAATCCTGATAACTGCAAGCTGATACACTGTGTGAGGGTTAATAAGGGTAGGACATTGGGATGAAGGGCCTGGGGGAGTTATAGAGGCAAAGCGCTTAATGGCCCCGTTATTGAAGGACATCAAGTATCCATCATTTCCCTCTTCATCTGCCTCCACCTATCACCTACCAGCCCTGTCTCCCCGTCTGCCCCCCTCCCCTCCCCCACTGGCCCCACCTCCCCCCCCCACCTCCCCCCCCCCCCCCCCCCCCCCACCCACTGGGGACGATTTAACCAAGGCAAATTAACCTACCGACTCCACACTAACAGCACCAGAGGTCAGAATCGAGCCACGGTCGCCTGAGCTGGGAGTTAGTTGCACAAACTACACTGCCATTGATCATTTGATTGCCCAGATCTTTTGTGTGTGAGCGTGTTTGAGTGAGTGTTGCGTGAACGTTGTGTGAGTGAGTGTGTGCGCGTGTGAGTGTGCCGATCACCTCCTGAAATCTATGTTAACTCATCACGGTGATTGGCTGGTGAGGCCACCAGTTATTCTTCCGAGGTCAGCTCCACATTCCTGATAGTTTCTCAAAGCCCCTCCCAGCCGAGGTAGTGGGATCTATCTCTACAGTCCAGTTCAGTTTATTGTCACGTGTACCGAGCTACAGTGAAAAGCTTGTGTTGCGTGCTAACCAGCCAGCGGAAGGACAACACATGATTACAATCGAGCTGGAATGCCATTGTCCTACCTGGGACACATGACAATGAACTCTCTTGCCTGACTTGCCGTTTACAGTGTATAGATACATGATGAGGGAATAACATTTAGTTGAGTTTTAGTTTAGAGATACAGCGTGGAAACAGGCCCTTCAGCCCATCGGGTCCGTGCCGACCAGCGATCCCCGCACACTGACAATATCCTACAGCCAATAGGGACAATGGTTTTTAACATTTGCCAAGTCAATGAACCTATAAACCTGTATGTCTTTGGAGCAAGGAAACTCCAGTAAAGTGACCAGTGAGTTCAGCTCTCTACAGGCAAGGTCTCGAACCCCAGCTGCCATTCCCAGCGCCTGGCCCCTCCTGCCCCCCTCCCCTTCAACACCCTCCCCCCCCTCACCTCTCCCAATGGCCCTAAGGCACAGCCTGTGTGAATCCAGTGAATAGTCACTCATTCTGGTGTCAAAGATCGCCAGATTGTTGATCAGTACGGGTGTCGGGGGTGAAGGCAGGAGAATGGGGTAGAGAGGGAGAGATGGACCAGCCATGATTGGATGGCGGAGTAGACTCGATGGAATCCACTAACTCTGCACCGTATGAGCTTATTGAGCCATCCACAGGATAAAGGGTGTAACATTGATTGCAAGATGAAGTCCGATTACACACAGCTGCCTGACCCGCTGAGTTCCTCCAGCACTTTGCAGAATCTGCAGTTCCGTGTTTCTCGTGTTCCTCTCTGTCCTGCGTTCTATGTAACCTTACTCCGATCAATAATGCCGAGATCAAAGTCACCGATACGACTGCACGGCCCGACAACGACTCTAGTTTCACCGCAGGTTTGAGCCTTGCCCTACCAGAGATCTGGAGAACATTCTGCATCACATCACCTCCCTGGTCCATCCTGTCCTTGGTTACTCGATGGGATTAGTACGGATAGGTGCAGGCCATGATGGGCCAAAGGGCCTGGTTTGTTCATGTTCATTTGTGATGGGAGCAGAATTGGGCCATTTGGCCCATCAAGCCCACTCTACCATCCAATCATGGCTGATCTATCTTTCCCTCTCAACCCCATTCTCCTGCCTTCTCCCCGTACCCCTGGACACCCGCACTGATCAACAATCTGTCCATCTGTGCCTGAGAAAACATTAATTGATTAATTCCACAGATTCACCACCCTCCGACTAAAGAAATTCCTCCTCATCTCCTTGTAAAGGAACGTCCTTTAATTCTGAGGCTGTGACCTCTAGTCCTAGACTCTCCCACTGACGAGTGGAAACATCCTCTCCACACTCCTAGCCCTTTCACTGTTTGTTTTGTGCTGTCTGTCCTGCCCTTTCTATCGTCATTAGTCAGTCCTCTCAGCTCGCGTGTGATCTGCTGCCTTTATCTGCAGTGACCACCTTGTGCCCAGGAGCATTCTAGGCCAGCCCGGCCCTTCTGTACCCCGCTAATGTCATCAGCGGTCACCACCTTCCCACTGCCTTCCTCTGCCCGCTTGGCTCATTGCTGTTCAACGTCTGTCAGGACAGATAAGAGACAGCAGGCGGTGAAGAAAGCGAATGGCATGTTGGCCTTCATCGCAAGAGGAGTTGAGTACGGGAGCAAAGAGTTCCTTCTGCAGTTGTACAGAGCACTAGTGAGACCACACCTGGAGTATTGTGTGCAGACTTGGTCCCCTAATTTGCGGAAGGACATGCTTGCTATTGAGGGAGTGCAGCGTGAGTTTACAAGATTAATTTCCGGGATGGCGGGACTGTCATATGCTGAGAGAATGGAGCGGCTGGGCTTATACACTCTGGAGTTTAGAAGGATGAGATGGGATCTTATAACATATAACAATTACAGCACGGAAACAGGCCTTCTCGGCCCTTCCAGTCCGTGCCGACCATTTATTTTCCCCTAGTCCCATCTACCTGCACTCAGACCATACCCCTCCATTCCCTTCCCGTCCATATACCTATCCATTTTACTTTTAAATGTTAAAATCGATCCTGCCTCCACCACTTCTGCAGGAAGATCATTCCACACAGCCACCACTCTCTGAGTAAAGAAGTTCCCCCTCATGTTACCCCTAAACTTCTGTCCCTTAATTCTCATGTCATGCCCTCTTGTTTGAATCTTATTGAAACATATAAGATTACTAACAGTTTGGACACGCTAGAGGCAGGAAACATGTTCCCGATGTTGGGGAAGTCCAGAACTAGGGGCCACAGTTTAAGAATAAGGGGTAAGCCATTTAAAACGGAGACGAGGAAACACTTTTTCACACAGAGAGTGGTGAGTCTGTGGAATAGGGCTCTTAAAGATAGCGGAGTCAGGGGATATGGGGAGAAGGCAGGAACGGGGTACTGATTGTGGATGATCTGCCGTGATCACATTGAATGGCGGTGCTGGCTCGGAGGACCGAATGGCCTACTCCTGCACCTATTGTCCAAGGAGAAAATTCACCCAGTTGCTGAAAGTCCCATTGGGTCAGGTACAGGCGACGTGGACCCTCCACTGGACGATGTGGACCCTCCACTGGACGATGTGGACCCTCCACTGGACGATGTGGACCCTCCACTGGACGATGTGGACCCTCCACTGGACGATGTGGACCCTCCACTGGACGATGTGGACCCTCCACTGGACGATGTGGACCCTCCACTGGACGATGCGGACCCTCCACTGGACGATGTGGACCCCCCACTGGGCGATGTGGACCCCCCACTGGGCGATGTGGACCCTCCACTGGGCGATGTGGACCCCCCACTGGGCGATGTGGACCCCCCACTGGGCGATGTGGGCCCCCCACTGGGCGATGTGGACCCCCCACTGGGCGATGTGGACCCCCCACTGGGCGATGTGGACCCCCCACTGGGCGATGTGGACCCCCCACTGGGCGACGTGGACCCCCCACTGGGCGACGTGGACCCCCCACTGGGCGACGTGGACCCCCCACTGGGCGACGTGGACCCCCCACTGGGCGACGTGGACCCCCCACTGGGCGACGTGGACCCCCCACTGGGCGACGTGGACCCCCCACTGGGCGACGTGGACCCCCCACTGGGCGACGTGGACCCCCCACTGGGCGACGTGGACCCCCCACTGGGCGACGTGGACCCCCCACTGGGCGACGTGGACCCCCCACTGGGCGACGTGGACCCCCCACTGGGCGACGTGGACCCCCCACTGGGCGACGTGGACCCCCCACTGGGTGTTGTGGACCCTCCACTCACTTGAGCATTGTAGGAAGTGAATTTTCGCAGTTGTAGACACGGGGCAAAGGTTGGTTCTGCCGGCTTCTTTGTGAATCGCAGAGCAAAGTGGAAGCACTGAATGTCCGACCCCACCCCTGTTTCTTGTGTTCTCGTGTGGATCATGAGTTGGACAGGTTTAGCAAGATACACGGGTGTGGGTAGACTCACAATGCTGGAGGAACTCAGCGGGTCAGGCAGCATCTGTGGAGAACATGGATAGGTGACGTTTCACAGAGTGCTGGAGTAACTCAGCGGGTCAGGCAGCATCTGTGGAGAACATGGATAGGTGACGTTTCACAGAGTGCTGGAGTAACAACAGTGCTGAAATATATTGTTACACCGTTATAGTGTTGCACTTTCAAAGAAAAGTGCAAGGCCTGCAATCGGGTAGGTTGGAAGATCATGACTAACTTATGGGAGAACCGTTCACAAGTCTGACAACAGAGGGAAAGAAGCTGTTCCTAAGTCTGGTGGTGTGGGGGGGGGGGAGCGCAGTGGGTGAGTGGTCCTTGATTTTGTTGGCTGCTTCCCCAGGGCAGAGTGAAGTGTAGATGGGAGCTAATTTGGAGGAGGCTGGTCTGTGTGAAGAACAACCTCCTTATTCATAGCAAAAGGATTTGAGTATAGGAGCAGGGAGGTTCTACTGCAGTTGTACAGGGTCTTGGTGAGACCACACCTGGAGTATTGCGTACAATTTTGGTCTCCAAATCTGGGGAATTACATTCTTGCCATGGAGTACAGAGAAGGTTCACCAGACTGATTCCTGGGATGTCAGGTCTTCCATATGAGAAAGAATGGATAGACTTGGCTTGTACTCGCTGGAATTTATAAGATTGAGAGGGGATCTTATAGAAACTTACAAAATCCTTAAGGGGTTGGACAGGCTAGATGCAGGAAGATTGTTCCCGATGTTGGGAAGTCCAGGACAAGGGGTCACAGTTTAAGGATAAGGGGGAAATCGTTTAGGACTGAGATGAGAAGATCATTTTTCACTCAGAGAGTGGTGAATCTCGGGAATTCTCTGCCACAGAAGGTAGTTGAGGCCAGTTTGTTGGCTATATTTAAGAGGGCGTTAGATGTGGCCCTTGTGACAGGGGGTACGGGATCAGAGGGTATGGAGAGAAGGCAGGTACGGGATACTGAGTTGGATGATCAGCCATGATTCTATGTTTCTAACGAGGCAAGCCTGTGGTACAGCATTGAAACAGGCCCTTTGGCCCAACTCACCCATGCTAGCCAAGATGCCTCCTTGAACTCGTCCCATCTGCCTGCATTTGGCCCCTTTCAATCTTCCCCTCATGTTGTAGGTGATCAAGGCATCCAGGACAGAAAAAGACCCTTCGGCCCATCAACCACCAATTCATATTGATCCCACTGCATTCCCCCTCACTCCTGTCAATGCCCCCCCCCCCCCCCCTCCCCCTCCCCGCCCCGGATTAGAACCCTCAGCCACAACGCATAGGCAATTTCCAGAGTATAGGAGCAGGGAGGTTCTACTGCAGTTATAGTACTGGCATACTGCGCATGTTGTTCCATTGTTTAAAAAGGGTTCAAAGAATAAACCTAGCAATTATAGACCTGTTAGTTTGACGTCAGTGGTGGGCAAATTAATGGAAAGGATACTTAGAGATAATATATATAAGCATCTGGATAAACTGGGTCTGATCAAGAACAGTCAACATGGATTTGTGCCTGGAAGGTCATGTTTGACAAACCTTCTTGAATTTTTTGAAGAGGTTACTAGGGAAATTGATGAGGGTAAAGCAGTGGATGTTGTCTATATGGATTTCAGTAAGGCCTTTGACAAGGTTCCCCATGGAAGGTTGGTTAACAAGGTTCAATCTTTGGGTGTTAATGGCGGAGTAGCAAGATGGATTCAACAGTGGCTGAATGGGAGATGCCAGAGAGTAATGGTGGATGGCTGTTTGTCAGGGTGGAAGCCGGTGACCAGTGGGGTGCCTCAGGGATCTGTGTTGGGTCCACTGTTGTTTGTCATGTACATCAATGATCTAGATGATGGGGTGGAAAATTGGATAAGTAAGTATGCAGATGATACTAAGATAGGTGGTGCTGTGGATAATGAAGTAGATTTTCAAAGTCTACAGAGAGATTTGGGCCATTTGGAAGAGTGGGCTGAAAGATGGCAGATGGAGTTTAATGCTGATAAGTGTGAGGTGCTACATCTTGGCAGGACAAATCAAAATAGGACGTACATGGTAAATGGTAGGGAATTGAGGAATGCTGTGGAACAGAGGGATCTAGGAATAACTGTGTATAGTTCCCTGAAGGTGGAATCACATGTAGATAGGGTGGTAAAGAAAGCTTTTGGTGTACTGGCCTTTATAAATCAGAGCATTGAATAATGGAGTAGGGAAGTAATGTTAAAATTGTACAATGCATTGGTGAGACCAATTCTGGAGTATGGTGTACAATTTTGGTCGCCTAATTATAGGAAGGATGTCAACCAAATAGAGTACAGAGGAGATTTACTGGAATGTTGCCTGGGTTCCCGCAACTAAGTTACAGAGAAAGGTTGAATAAGTTAGGTCTTTATTCTTTGGAGCGCAGAAGGTTAAGGGGGGACTTGATTGAGTTGTTTAAAATGATGAAAGGGATAGACAGAGTTGACGTGGATAAGCTTTTCCCATTGAGGGTAGGGAAGATTCAAACAAGAGGGCATGACATGAGAATTAAGGGACAGAAGTTTAGGGGTAACATGAGGGGGAACTTCTTTACTCAGAGAGTGGTGGCTGTGTGGAATGATCTTCCAGCAGAAGTGGTGGAGGCAGGATCGCTTTTAACATTTAAAAGTAAAGTAGATAGGTATAGGGAAGGGAATGGAGGGGTATAGTCTGAGTGCAGGTAGATGGGACTAGGGGAAAATAAATGGTCGGCACGGACTGGAAGGGCCGAGAAGGCCTGTTTCCGTGCTGTAATTGTTATATGGTTATAGTAGAATTGCCACTGAACTGTGGACAACAGAATGGAATTTCACTCTGCTTGTGTAGAGACAGTGGCGTTGGGCCAAAGCCCAGACTCCTGGACGGAGAGGGCGGTGAGGCAGTGGGCCCTGGGGAGCCGGGCGGTGAGGCAGCAGGCCATGGGGCGCCGGGCGGTGAGGCAGCGGGCCCTGGGGCGCCGGGCGGTGAGGCAGCGGGCCACGGGGCGCCGGGCGGTGAGGCAGCGGGCCACGGGGCGCCGGGCGGTGAGGCAGCGGGCCACGGGACGCCGGGGGGGGGGTGAGGCAGCGGGCCACGGGGCGCCGGGCGGTGAGGCAGTGGGCCATGGGGCGCCGGGGGGTGAGGCAGCGGGCCACGTGGCGCCGGGCGGTGAGGCAGCGGGCCCTGGGGCGCCGGGTGGTGAGGCAGCGGGCCATTGGGGGCCCGGCGGTGAGGCAGCGGGCCCTGGGGCGCCGGGCGGTGAGGCAGCGGGCCACGGGGCGCCGGGCGGTGAGGCAGCGGGCCCTGGGGCGCCGGGCGGTGAGGCAGCGGGCCCTGGGGCGCCGGGCGGTGAGGCAGCGGGCCCTGGGGCGCCGGGCGGTGAGGCAGCGGGCCATTGGGGGCGCCGGGCAGTGAGGCAGCGGGCCACAGGACGCCGGGGGGTGAGGCAGCGGGCCATTGGGGGCCCGGCGGTGAGGCAGCGGGCCCTGGGGCGCCGGGCGGTGAGGCAGCGGGACATTGGGGGCCCGGGCGGTGAGGCAGCGGGCCACGGGGCGCCGGGCGGTGAGGCAGCGGGCCATTGGGGGGCCCGGCGGTGAGGCAGCGGGCCATTGGGGGCCCGGCGGTGAGGCAGCGGGCCACGGGGCGCCAGGCGGTGAGGCAGCGGGCCATGGGGCGCCGGGCGGTGAGGCAGCGGGCCATTGGGGGCCCGGCGGTGAGGCAGCGGGCCACGGGACGCCGGGCGGTGAGGCAGCGGGCCGCGGGGCGCCGGGCGGTGAGGCAGCGGGCCATTGGGGGCCCGGCGGTGAGGCTGCGGGCCACGGGGCGCCGGGGGGTGAGGCAGCGGGCCACGGGGCGCCGGGCGGTGAGGCAGCGGGCCATTGGGGGCCCGGCGGTGAGGCAGCGGGCCACGGGGCGCCGGGGGGGGTGAGGCAGCGGGCCATGGGGCGCCGGGCGGTGAGGCAGCGGGCCATGGGGCGCCGGGGGGTGAGGCAGCGGGCCACGGGGCGCCGGGCGTTGAGGCAGCGGGCCATTGGGGGCCCGGCGGTGAGGCAGCGGGCCACAGGGTGCCGGGGGGTGAGGCAGCGGGCCACGGCCGCCACCACGTGGTCCCCGCCTACAGCGCAACGTTTCAGCGCTCGTCCACGGATGGCTCTAACACATCAACCTTGCTTCTCTCTTCACAGGGGACAAAGTTGTGGATCATCATGGAATATCTGGGAGGAGGCTCGGCCCTGGATCTGGTAAGTGTGAATCCATCCATAAGCCCCCCCCCACCTCCCAACAGTTAGTCACAGATCTAACAGTGTGGAAACGGGCCCTTCTGCCCAACTTGTCCACACCAGCCAACAATGTCACATCTTCACCAGTCCCACCTGCCTGCATTTGGCCCATAACCTCTGTGTGAAAAAGTTGCCCCTCATATTCGCCTTAAATATTTCCCTCTTCACCTTAAACCTGTGTCTTTTCTTCAGACTGAGAGTCAGGGGAGAGGGAGACAGAGATATGGAAGGTTAAGGTGTGAAAAAGGAAGCAAAAGGAAAATGTATAATAGACCATTATTAGCTCGGGGAAGTTGACAACGAATATTACAAAGATCAAATGTAACTCTTTGGCAACTTGCTAATTGACTCATTCTTCAGGACCGTGACATTGTGGGTTGCTCCCTGGGTGGGTGACGGGGACGGGCGGACAACCATACATTGTATCTAGCATCTACATCGCGCTCTGCATCGGTGAGACCAAGCGCAGGCTTGGCGATCGCTTCACCCAACACCTCCGCTTGGTCCGCATTAACCAACCCGATCTCCCGGTGGCTCAGCACTTCAACTCCCCCTCCCATTCCCAATCCAACCTTTCCGTCCTGGGCCTCCTCCACAGCCAGAGTGAGGCCCACCATAGATTGGAGGAGCAGCACCTCATATTTTGCTTGGGTAGTTTACACCCCAGCGGTATGAACATTGACTTCTCCAATTTCAGGTAGTCCTTGCTTGCTCCATCCTTCCCAGCTCTCTCCCACAGCCCACTGTCTCCGCCTCTGAAAGGAATTCATCTTCCACACTCCCACATCAGTCTGAAGAAGGGTCTCGACCCGAAACGTCACTTATTCCTTCGCTCCATAGATGCTGCCTCACCCGCTGAGTTTCTCCAGCATTTTTATCTACCTTCGATTTTTCCAGCATCTGCAGTTCTTTCTTAAACATCGCAATGTTTAAAAAATTATTTAGACAGGTACATGGATAGGACGGGTTTAGAGGGATATGTGGGCCAAGCGCAGGCAGGTGGGATATGTTGGTCGGTGTGGACAAATTGGAATGAGGGGCCTGTATCTAATGGGCCTGTCCCACTTTTTCGGTAACTGTTTCAGCGACTGCCGGCACCCGTCATAGGTCGTTGTGGGTCAGGAAAAATGTTCAACATGTTGAAAACCCAGCGGCGACCAGAAGGACGCTACGACTCTTTGGGCGACTGAGGGGACGACTCACGACCGTACAGGTGACATGTCGCGGGGTGAAGCCCGTATGGTCGTGAGTAGTCGCCCAAAGAGTCGTACCTTGTTCTGGTCGCCGCTGGATTTTCAACACGTTGACAATTTTCGGCGACCTATGACGGGTGCCGGCAGTTGCCGAAAAAGTCGCGTAAGTGGGACAGGCCCTTAAGACTCTCTAGAAATCTAAATTAGCCAGAGAATGTCGTCAGCAGGCCGGGCCGGGCCGCTTCTGGAGAAGAGGGAAGGAATGAATGGAGGGGGGGGGCCGGAGTACGTAGCAATCGCACCGTGCCAATCAGCACCCGGCAGCTCAATCTCCCAGTCTCCTCCGCCCCGTCACTAGGGGCGTCTCCGTTCCACATTCCTGCCCACCCCTGCAACTCTCCACACTCCCCCTCTTCCCGAAGTACATCTAAAGACTCCGATTCCATTTCCGTGTGTGTGTGCGAGGGGGGGTGGGAGCGAGGGAGAAAGAGAGAGAGAAAGAGAGCACAAAAGAGAGAGAGAGAGAGAGAGCAAAAGAGAGAGAGCGCGCGAGTGAGTGCATGTGAGAGAGAGAGAGACAGACACACAGACACACACACAGACACACACACACATGCTGGAGTAACTCAGCGGGACGGGCAGCATCTCTGGAGAGAAGGAATGGGTGACGTTTCGGGTCGAGACCCTTCTTCAGGCTGAAGACTCGACCGGAAACGTCACCCACTCCATCTCTCCAGATGCTGCCTGTCCCGCTGAGTTACTCCAGCATTGTGTGTCTGCCTTCAGTCCACAATGCCTGCGCCCAACATGATGCAGAGATGGACCACTCCTCTGCTGCGCTGCATTGCCTGCATATCCATGCGCCTATCCTATCCCCCAGTATGGTATTTGCCTCCACCAGCACCCCTGGCCGGTGGAGGCAAACCAGCCACCCACCACCCTCTGTGTAACACAATCTTCTCAACACACACCTGCTTTAAACTTCCCCCCTCTCACATTCAAGCTATTCCCTCTAGTCTTTGATATTTGCACCCTGGGGGTAAAGGTGATGAAGTATTGACGCGCGGTGTCTCCTCGGGTGTCACCGATGGATTTTGAAATGTTGGAAATGCAACGGCCCCATCAGTCAATGATGTAAAAATCCGGAGAACCGGCCTCCACCGCCCTCTGAGGCAGAGAATTCCACAGACTCACAACTCTCCGTGAGGAAAAAGTGTTTGCTCGTCTCCAACATGTTCCCGATGTTGGGGGAGGCCAGAACCAGGGGCCCCAGTTGAAGAATAAGGGGTCGGCCATTTAGAATGGAGGCGAGGAAAAAACTTTTTCACACAGAGGGTGATGAGTCTGTGGAATTCTCTGCCTCAGTGACGGGTACTCTGGATACTTTCAAGACAGAGCTAGATAGGGCTCTTAGAGATAGTGGAGTCAGGGGATATGGGGAGAAGGCAGGAACGGGGTACTGATTGGGGATGATCAGCCGTGATCACATTGAATGGCGGTGCTGGCTCAAAGGGGCCGAATGGCCTCTCCTCCTGCACCTGGTGTCTATTGTTCCCGAGCTGTTTGGAAGTGACTCCAGATCTTGGTGAGGCCACAGTTGGAATCCCGCATGGAGCTGAGGTCTCCGTGCTGTGGGGAGGATGTGGTTTTACGCCGGGCGGGATGAAGGCGAGGCTTACGTGGGTGTTCGTGTGACCATCGTTTGTCCGGCAGCTGCGGGCCGGCCCCTTTGACGAGTTCCAGATCGCCACCATGCTGAAGGAGATCCTGAAGGGCCTGGACTACCTACACTCCGAGAAGAAGATCCACAGAGATATCAAAGGTGGGGTGCAAGGTGACTCCGGGGTGGGTGGGTGGGGGCTGGGGCACACTGCCCGGGGGGCGGGGGTGGGGGTGGGGGGGAGACGCAGGAATGTTCACTATGTTTGAACGCAATCCACACAGCCATCAATGGAGGACAGTGGGCCAGCGGGTAGAGCTGCTGCCTGGTTGGATCCTGACCTTTGCTGCTGTCTGTGTGGAGTGTGCACGTTCTCCCTGTGGCCGCGTGGGGGCTCCGGGCGCTCCGGTCTCTCGCCACGTCCCAACGACGTGCGGGTCTGTAGGTTAATTGGCTTCTGTCAATTGCCCCTGGTGTGTCGGGAGTGGACGAGAAAGTGGGATAGCATGGAGCTAGAGGGATCAATTGTCCCTGTGGGCTTCTGGCCAACACAGCACAGAAGCAGGCCCTTCGGCCCACAATGTTAATGCTGTGCACGCGGCTTGTGATCACGACGTAGCACCAGAGTTTGCGGGTGATTGGTGGTCGGAATGGACACGATGGGCCGAAGGGCCTGCTTTCCACGCTCATCTCTAAAGCTAAAACCATTACAGGTGCCCACTTCAGCGGCACGGTGGCGCAGCGGTAGACCCGGGTTCCATCCTAACTACGGGTGCTGTCTGTACGGAGTTTGTCCCTTCTCCCCGTGACCTGCCGTGGGTTTCTCCAGGTGCCCCGGTTTCCTCCCATAAGGTTATAAGGGATGGGAGAAGAATTAGGCCATTCGGCCCATCGAGTCCACTCTGCCATTCAATCAAGGCTGATCTATCTCTCCATCCTAGCCCCATTCTCCTGCCTTCTCCCCGTAACCTCTGATTTAGTTTAGAGATGCAGCGCGGAAACAGGCCCTTCGGCCCACCGGGTCCGTGCCGACCAGCGATCCCCGCGCACTAACACTATCCCACACCCACTAGGGACAATTTTTACATTTACCAAGCCAATTAACCTGCAAACCTGCACGTCTTTGGAGTGTGGGAGGAAACCGAAGATCTCGGGGAAAGCCCACGCAGGTCACCGGGAGAACGTGCAAACTCCGTACAGACAGCACCCGTAGTCGGGATGGAACCGGGGTCTCCGACGCTGCATTCTCTGTAAGGCAGCGACCCTACCCCTGCTCCACCGTGACCGCCCTGTACCTGTACTGAGCAAGAAACGTCTACTAATTAAGGCTCCCACACTGGGAAGGGGCGGTTTTGTAGGTTAATAGGTTTTGCAAAAATTGTAAGTTGTCCCTAGCGTGTGAGTGTGAGATAGTGCTAGTGGACGCTGGTCGGCACGGTCTCGGTGGGCTGAAGGGCCTGTTTGTGCATGGCATCTCTCCAGTGTCCAGTGGTGTGTGTGTGTGGAGTTGTCACCCTCTCTCTCTCTCCCCCCCTCTCTACACAGCGGCCAATGTCCTGCTGTCGGAGCAGGGCGAGGTGAAGTTGGCGGACTTTGGCGTGGCGGGGCAGCTGACCGACACGCAGATCAAACGCGACACCTTCGTGGGCACGCCATTCTGGATGGCCCCCGAGGTCATCCAGCAGTCTGCCTACGACTCCAAGGTAAGGCCACGCCGCCCGGTACTGAGACCATTCTGCACCTCGCCTCCATACTAGCCCTTTGCAATGCGCAGACAGAAGTAATCTGCAAAACACACCGTGAATTTAAAGTGAAGATACACAACGTCTGTCTCTGAATCAGTTCCCCGTTCCTGCCTTCCCCCCAGATCCCCCTGACTCCGCTATCTTTAACAGCCCTATCCGGCTCTCTCTTGAAAGTGTCCAGCACCACCATTCAATGTGATCATGGCTGATCATCCCCAATCAGTACCCCGTTCCTGCCTTCCCCCCAGATCCCCCTGACTCCGCTATCTTTAACAGCCCTATCCGGCTCTCTCTTGAAAGTGTCCAGAGAACCGGCCTCCACCGCCCTCTGAGGCAGAGAATTCCACAGACTCACCACTCTCTGTGAGAAAAAGTGTTTCCTCGTCTCCGTTCTAAATGGCTGACCCCTTATTCTTAAACTGTGTGCGGCCCCTGGTTCTGGACTCCCCCAACATCGGGAACATGATTCCTGCCTCTAGCGTGTCCAAGCCCTTAACAATCTTATATATTTCAATGAGATTCCCTCTCATCCTTCTAAACTCCAGAGTGTACAAGCCCAGCTGCTCCATTCTCTCAGCATATGACAGTCCCGCCATCCCGGGAATTAACCTTGTAAACCTACGCTGCACTCCCTCAATAGCAAGAATGTCCTTCCTCAAATTAGGGGACCCAAACTGCACACAATACTCCAGGTGTGGTCTCACTAGGGCACGATGTGTACGATGCGTATCGTGCTGCACTGTGTTACAGCCTCATGTATGTCCCACTGTGCTGTGTTGCAGTTCCCCCGTGTCACACTGTCTCTCTCTCTCTCTCTCTCTCTCCCCCCCCCCCCCCTCCCCAGGCTGACATCTGGTCTCTGGGCATCACGGCCATCGAGCTGGCCAAGGGGGAGCCCCCCAACTCCGACATGCACCCCATGAGGGTCCTCTTCCTCATTCCCAAGAACAACCCGCCCACGTTGGGGGGAGAGTTCAGCAAATCGTTCAAGGAGTTTATCGATGCGTGTCTGAACAAGGACCCCTCCTTTGTAAGTACCGGAGCTGGGCACTGACGCAACTCTGGGTTTTGGGGGGGGGGGGGGGGGGGGGTCTGGGCCGATGGCAACGTTTGCTCCCAGCGCTGTGGGTACATGGAATGAGCTGCCAGAGGAGGTCGTTGAGGCATGTACAATAACATGTAAAACACATTTGAACAGGAAGACAAAAGTGCTGGAGAAACTCAGCGGGTGCAGCAACATCTATGGAGCGAAGGAATAGGTGACGTTTCGGGTCGAGACCCGGAAGGGTCTCGACCCGAAACGTCAACCATTCCTTCGCTCCATAGATGCTTCCTGTCTCGACCTGAAACGTCACCTATTCCTTCGCTCCATAGATGCTTCTGGGTCTCGACCCGAAACGTCACCTATTCCTTCGCCCCATAGATGCTGCCTCACCCGCTGAGTTTCTCCAGCATTTTTGTCTACCTTCGATTTTCCAGCATCTGCAGTTCCTCCTTAAACATTTGGACAGGTACATGGATAGATACATAGATACATCAACAATAGGTGCAGGAGTAGGCCATCCAGCACTGCCATTCAATATGATCATGGCTGATCATCCTCAATCAGTACCCCGTTCCTGCCTTCTCCCCATATCCCCATAACCTACGCTGCACTCCCTCAGTAGCAAGAATGTTCTTCCTCAAATTAGGGGACCAAAACTGCACACAATATGCCAGGTGTGGTCTCACTAGGGCCCTGTACAACTGCAGAAGGACCTCTTTGCTCCTATATTCGATTCCTCTTGTTATAAAGGCCAACATGCCATTCGCTTTCTTCACTGCCTGCTGTACCTGCATGCTTACTTTCATAGACTGATGAACAAGGACCCCCAGATCCCGTTGTACTTCCCCTTTTCCCAACTTGACGCCATTTAGATAGTAATCTGCCTTCTTGTTTTTGCTACCAAAGTGGATAACCTCACATTTATCCGCATTAAACTGCATCTGCCATGCATCTGCCCACTCCCCCAACCTGTCCAAGTCACCCTGCATTCTCATAGCATCGTCCTCACAGTTCACACTGCCACCCAGCTTTGTGTCATCTGCAAATTTGCTGATGTTACTTTGAATCCCTTCATCCAAATCATTGATGAAACATTTATCCGCATTCAGCGGGTGATGGATGGAACTGGGGAGTTGGAACTAGGGCTAGTGTTAGTGGTCGTGTAAGAAGGAACTGCAGATGCTGCTTTACACTGAAGATAGACACAAGATGCTGGAGTAACTCAGCGGGTCCGGCAGCGTCTCTGGAGAGAAGGAATGGGTGACGTTTCGGGTCGAGACCCTTCTTCAGACTGGTCACCCAGTCGAAACGTCGCCCATTCCTTCCCTCCAGAGATGCTACTGGACCCGCTGAGTTACTCCGGCATCTTGTGTCTATCTGTGGTGTTTCGGCTCGGTGTTCTGCTGGCAGTCCGTAGTTCTGGAACCTTCCGTCAGTCTGCGTTCCTCAGACTGGGCCGGTAGTGACTGACCATCATTCTGTCTGGTTCCGCCCAGCGGCCCACAGCCAGGGAGCTTCTCAAACACAAATTCATCCTGAAGAACTGCAAGAAGACCTCGTATCTAACGGAGCTGATCGATGGATACAAGCGGTGGAAGGCCGAGGGTCACAGTGATGACGACTCCAGTTCGGACGAGTCCGACTCGTAAGTAACGCCTGCACCGCAACCCCTCGATCAATGATCCACAGGTTTAGTCTAGAGATACAGCGGCGAAACTGTCCGCGCTGACCAGCGATCCCCGCACACTAACACCATCCTACACGCACTAGTTTACAGATACAGCGCCGAAACTGTCCGCGCCGACCAGCGATCCCCGCAAACTAACACCATCCTACACGCACTAGTTTAGTTTAGAAATACAGCGCCGAAACTGTCCGCGCCGACCAGCGATCCCCGCACACTAACACCATCCTACATGCACTAGTTTACAGATACAGCGGCGAAACTGTCGCGCTGACCAGCGATCCCCGCACACTAACACCATCCTACACGCACTAGTTTAGTTTAGAAATACAGCGCCGAGACAGGTCCGCGCCGACCAGCGATCCCCGCACACTAACACCATCCTACACGCACTAGTTTACAGATACAGCGGCGAAACTGTCCGCGCCGACCAGCGATCCCCGCACACTAGCACTATCCTACACGCACTAGTTTACAGATACAGCGGCGAAACTGTCCGCGCTGACCAGCGATCCCCGCACACTAACACCATCCTACACGCACTAGTTTAGAAATACAGCGCCGAGACAGGTCCGCGCCGACCAGCGATCCCCGCACACTAACACCATCCTACACGCACTAGTTTAGTTTAGAAATACAGCGCCTAAACAGGCCCTTCAGCCCATCAGGTCCGTGCCGACCAGCGATCTCCGCACACTAACACCATCCTACACGCACTAGTTTACAGATACAGCGGCGAAACTGTCCGCGCCGACCAGCGATCCCCGCACACTAACACCATCCTACACGCACTAGTTTACAGATACAGCGGCGAAACTGGCCGCGCCGACCAGCGATCCCCGCAGACTAACACCATCCTACACGCACTAGTTTAGTCTAGAGATACAGCGCCTAAACAGGCCCTTCAGCCCATCAGGTCCGTGCTGACCAGCGATCCCCGCACACTAACACTATCCTACACACACTAGGGACAATTTACACTCATACCAAGCTGATTAATCTACAAACCTTCACATCTTTGGGGTGTGGGCGGAAATCGAACATCTCAGAGAAAACCCACGCAGTTCACGGGGAGAACGTACAAACTCTGTACAGACAGCACTTGTGGTCAGGATGGAACCTGGGTCTCTGGCGCTGTGAGGCAGCAACTCTACCCACTGCGCCACCGTGCCGGTGTGGGGATAGTAACTGTTCGAAATCTTCAACAATTCACGCAGCATCTGCAGAGAGGGAGAAATGGTATGTTCTGGACAGTTCTGATCACTGGCCTCAACTGTTAGTTCCTGCCCTTTGTTTCCTCCGCGGCAATGTCCAGTTAAAAATAGCTCTGCTAATCAAGGGTGTGTTTTGTTCCTGGGCTGGAGACTGCTAGTTCCGTTATGTGAGTGAGAGTGAGTGAGTGAGTGAGAGTAAATGAGTGAGTGAGAGTGAGTGAGTGAGAGTGAATGAGTGAGAGTGAGTGAGAGTGTGGTGACTGTGAACATAGACTCCCGCTTGCCCAGTTATTCCTGGCCGTGCAGTCATGCGCGGTGCAGCTTTGATTCGGATTTATTGCTGGTGCTGGCCGCTGCCCAGGAATCTCTCGCTGACCCCGGCCGAGCGAGCCAACTATTCACAGTGACGATCGTTGCAGGGTGACTTGTAGCCGGGACTTCATCCAGATATCTCCTCTAAATAGCACAGTGCAACGCGAGTCCAGCTCTCAATATAGAACAGCACGGAGTATCTCAGCCGGTGCGTGACGCCCATTCCTTCTTCCCAGAGGGGCTGGCTGCCTCACCCGCTGAGTTACTCCAGCAGTTTGTGTCTAAAAAAACAGCATCTGCATTTCTTTCTTACACACGGAACAGAACCAGGCCCTTCGGCCCACAGTGCCTGTACTAGACATGTTGCCAAATTACAATAATCTGATCCTGAATGGAGGAGCAGCGTCAGTGGGCAGAATGGCTATATCCACTCCTCTGTCTGATGGGCTGATGATGGGCTGAAGGGTCTGTGTCTGTGCTAGCCCCTCTGTGACTGACCGAGTTGCATCGCACTGCTGGAGGGCAAGGCTTGTTTAGTTTCATTTAGACACAGACGCACACACAGGCACACACAGGCACACGCACGCACAGGCACACACAGACACAGACACACACACGCACACATGCACACGCACACAGGCACAGGCACACACGCACAGACACACACACAGGCACACACACACAGACACACGTGCACACACACACACACACACACACACAGACGCACACAGATACACACACACACACACACAGATGCACACGTGCATACACAGATACACACACAGATGTGCACGCACTCGCACTCACACTGTCACACTCACACTGTCACACTCACACTGTCACACTCACACTGTCACACTCGCACCCGCACACAAACACACTCGCACCCGCACACAAACACACTCGCACCCGCACACAAACACACTCGCACCCGCACACAAACACACTCGCACCCGCACACAAACACACTCGCACCCGCACACAAACACACTCGCACCCGCACACAAACACACTCGCACCCGCACACAAACACACTCGCACCCGCACACAAACACACTCGCACCCGCACACAAACACACTCGCACCCGCACACAAACACACTCGCACCCGCACACAAACACACTCGCACCCGCACACAAACACACTCGCACCCGCACACAAACACACTCGCACCCGCACACAAACACACTCGCACCCGCACACAAACACACTCGCACCCGCACACAAACACACTCGCACCCGCACACAAACACACTCGCACCCGCACACAAACACACTCGCACCCGCACACAAACACACTCGCACCCGCACACAAACACACTCGCACACAAACACACTCGCACTCGCACACAAACACACTCGCACTCGCACACAAACACAAACACACACAGTCACAGTCACACTCTCTCTCACACACACGCAATATTAGCCTACAAACCTGCACGTCTTTGGAGTGTGGGAGGATACTGGAGCACAGTGTCACGGGGGGGGTGGGGGTCCCACCAGCATTGTACGTCACTGGGGTGAGGTTCGGCCCTGAACGTGGGTGTGAGAGCTCCCACGGGGGGTTGGGGGGGGGGTAGATAACGCAGGGCCATATGTGACCGTGTCTGACCCCTGCCTCTCTCCCCCCCCCCCCCCCTCATCCAGCAGCAGCAGCAGCGACAAGGAGAACAGAGGGGCCAAGCCCATCGAGTGGTCCTTCACCACCGTCAGGAAGAAACCTAACGCCAAGAAGCTGCAGAACGGCACGGTGAGTGGTGGGGCAGAGACCCCGGCCCCCGGGCAGCTGCTGCCATCCTCTACTGCAGCCCGGTGCACTCCCCAACACCCCCCCCCCCCCCATGCTGAAACATCCTTTCCCCATCCCCCTCCCGCACCACCACCTCCTGCCTGTGCTCTCTACCCCCCCCCCCCCCCACAGTCTGGTGCCCTCCCCCACTCTCTCTAACTCTCCCCTAATCCCGGTACATCCTCCAAGCACCGCCACCACTCTCCTCCCGCCCCCTCAGTCCTCCATCACCCCCCCCTCCGACCACCCATCTACCTCGTCGAAGACCCTCGGACTATCTGTGATCAGACTTTACCTTGCCCTAAAGGTATCTGTACACTGTGGGCGGCTCGACGTAACCAACCTGATCTCCCGGTGACCCAGCACTTCATCTCCCCCTCCCATTCCCATTCTGACCGTCCTGTGCTGGGCCTGCCACATTGTCAGAGTGAAGGGCCCGTCCCACTTGGCGAATTTTTTTCGGACTCGTCAAAATATTTTGAACATTTCAAATTCACGCATTGACAACAAAAGCGTTGCGGCACTTGAGGAAACACCGCGCGTCGATACGTCGTCACGTCGCGACCTTTTCCGGTGACCTTATACGTCAGTCAATGATGCCAACAGTCACCGAAAAAATCAGCAAGTGGGACAGGCCAGTGAGGCCCAGCACAAATTGGAGGAACAGCGCTTCATATTCCGCTTGGGCAGTTTACACCCCAGCATTGACCCCACCCCAGGAATGAACATTGACTTCTCTAACTTCAAATTGCCCTTGCTTTCCCTCTCTCTCTCTCTCTCTCTCTCTCTCTGCATCCCCTCCCCCTCCCCCTCCCCCTTCCCAGTTCTCCCACCAGTCTTAAGGGCCTGTCCCACCAGCATGCAACTCTATGCGATGAGCGCGACCTAACGTGGTCGCTTGAGCCGTCCGGCGTCGCGGGGCCGGTCCCACTTCGATCGCCGGAGTCGTGCGGAATTGTGCGGAGTTCGTCCCGACATCGCGCGGGTCTCCGAAAAACTGACCATGTTCCAAAATTCCGCGCGGCAACGGCTTGTCGGCTCGCAGTCGCCTCGACGCATTACACACCTCCCCGACGTCGTGCCTCCGTGACCCTCTCTGTAGGTGCCTCCGTGGCCCTCTGTGTGTGTGCCTCTGTGCCCCTCTCTGTGTGCCCCTCTCTGTCCTGGTGAACTTACCTTAGACTTCGCTCCAAGTTCGCCACACTTTGCGCCGCGTTGCGCCACTCACCCGACCTCCGCGCGGCCCCTGCTGCCGGTTTGGTCGCGTTCATCGCATAGAGTTGCATGCTGGTAGGACGGGCCCTTTACTGTCTCCGACTACATTCCATCTCTGTCCCGCCCACTCCCCTGACATCAGTCTGAAGAAGGGTCTCGACCCAAAACGTCACCCATTCCTTCTCTCCAGAGATGCTGCCTGTCCCGCTGAGTTACTCCAGCTCTTTGTGTCCACCTTCGATTGTAATTGTGTGTGTGTTGTCTTTCTGCTGACTGGCAAAAGGCTGTTTGCTGTACCTCGCTCGGTACACGTGACGATGAACTAAACACAGCGGGTAACGCAGCTCTCTCCTTGTGTAGGACGAGGAAGACAAGAAGTTATCGGCCTGTCTGTCCACGGTGATAGCTCCGCTCTTTGCCCAGGTGAGTGGTCTCAAGGCTGGCACCTTGCAGCAGCGGGCACAGCAGCACTGGTGCCCCCGCACGCTGCCCACCAACAGGGTCCGGGCCGCAGCCCCCTATCCACACCCCTGCAATAGTCCCCGTGCAAATGTGCAGCAGCTGACTGGTGCAATGTCTGGAAAACCCAGTAGAGCTACAGGGGAACGAAAGAATGAATAAGCTTATTGGCCAAGTATACACATACAAGGAATTTGCCTTGGTGCTCCACCCACAAGTGACAGTTAGGAATGACACATAAAACATTAAACATTAATAATAAAACATTATTGATTAAACATGTGAATTAAATGAAATACCAGAGCAAAAGGAGGCTACAGATTTTTGGTTGTTGAGTAGAGCAACTACTCGTGGGATAAAAACTGTTTTTATGTCTGGCTGTGGCAGCTTTGACAGTCCGGCGTCGCCTTCCAGAGGGAAGTGATTCAAAGAGTTTGTGGCCAGGGTGAGAGGGGTCAGAGATGATCTTGCCTGCTCGCTTCCTGGCCCTTGCAGTGTACAGTTCATCAATGGCGGGAAGGTTGCAGCCAATAACCTTCTCTGCTGATCGGACGATTCGCTGCAGCCTCCGGGTGTCGTGCTTGGTGGCTGAGCCAAACCAGACCATGATGGAGAAGGTGCGGACAGACTCTACGATGGCCGTGGAGAATTGGACCATCATTGCCTGTGGCAGATTGTGCTTCCTCAGCTGCCGTAGGAAGTACATCCTCTGATGTGCCTTTTTGACTGTGGAGTCGATGGTAGCCGCATCGATGATCGATAGTTGATAGAGAGAGAAGAATTTTATGGAAGAACGGTGGTGTGTGCGTGTGAGAGGGAGGGTGAGGGAATGAGGTAATGGTGTGTATGGACTGTGGGAGCGTACGATACGATGAAACTATGTTCATCCCCGGAGGGAAATTGTTCAGCCGACAGACACAACACACAGCAAGGTACGCGAAAACGTGCAATTAAAAGTGAAAACAAAAAGACAAGAGACTGTTGTCTGGCTGCCATGTGCGCAGCGCCATCACCGGAACGCACAAACAAACAAACAAACGCACAAACAAACGCAGGCTTATCCCCTGGGCAGAGGATTCTAACCTAGCCCCCTCCCCCACGCTGGGTCCCCATTGTCTTCGCCCCCAATGACCGTTGAACGTGGGTCGACCGCGAGGCCTCGCTACCGCCGAGGCTCCCATCGTAGCCTCCGCTGAGGCTCCTACAGCCCAGGCAGGAGTCGCCGCCCGGCTTCTCCGCAGTCCCCTGGGAGGCCTGTGGGGCGAGTGGGGCCTACCCCGGGCACGGTCTGGTCGGCCGGGGGATCGGGCCCGTGTGACATCCCGGGACACTGGGGACACAATTAGGCCATTCAGCCCATCAAGTCTGCTCGAGCACTTGATCATAGTTGATGTAACATTGATTCTCAACCCAATTCTTCTGCTTTCTCCATGTAACCTTTGTCGCCCGTACTAATCACAAAGCTGTAAATCGTTTTATAAATAGCCGGGCTTCAGCGAGTGGGAGGGAACCGGGGCGAGGGAGACAGAGAGAGTAACACTGAACCAGTGCAAACTCCAAATGGCCAGAGGGCTGGTTGTCAACATGTCCCTGTACCTGGGAGAGTGTGGGTGTGACTCACCTGGGGGAGTGTGGGTCTGACACACCTGTACCCAAGAGAGTGTGAGTGTGACACACCTGTACCTGGGAGAGTGTGAGTGTGACACACCTGTACCTGGGAGAGTGTGTGACACATCTGTACCGGGGGGGAATGTGGGCGTGACACACCTGTACCTGAGAGAGTGTGAGTGCGACACACCTGGGGGAGTGTGGGTCTGACACACCTGTACCTGAGAGAGTGTGAGTGTGACACACCTGTACCTGGGAGAGTGTGGGTCTGACACACTTGACCCTGAGAGAGTGTGAGTGTGACCCACCTGTACCGGGGGGCATGTGGGTCTGACACACCTGTACTGGGGGGAGTGTGGACATGACACACCTGTACCTGGTGGAGTGTGGGTTTGACACACCTGTACCTGAGAGAGTGTGAGTGTGACACACCTGTACCTGAGAGAGTGTGAGTGTGACCCACCTGTCCCAGGGGGCGTCTGGGTCTGACACACCTGTACTGGGGGGGGAGTGTGGACATGACACACCTGTACCTGGGGGAGTGTGAGTGTGGGTTCTCACACCTGTGTATCTGCCCCACCACAGCTGAAGGAGCAGGATGGAGACAATGTGGAGAAGGCAGCAGTGATCGACGCGCTGGAGACGAGCCTGGTGCGGGCGGAGGCTGGCTACCCCGGTATCACCGAGAAGATGATTCAGAAAATCCTCGAGAGGTTCCAAAGGTCAGTCTCTGTGTGCTTGACGTGCGGGTTCCTGCTCTGCTACATTTGCTTTAGTTTAGTTCCATAAGTGATAGGAGCAGAATTAGGCCATTCGGCCCATCAAGTCTACTCCGCCATTCAATCATGGCTGATCGACCTTGCCCTCCAAACCCCATTCTCCTGCCTTCTCCCCATAACCCTCTAGTTTACTTTCTAGTCACGTGTGCAGAGGTACAGTGAACAGCTTTTATGTTGCGTGTTAAAACTTACTTTTGTACAGTCACACAGCGCAGAAACTGGCCCTTCGGCCCACCTTGTATGTGCCAACCACAATTTGGACCTTTCTCCCATCCTTTGGCCCACTGAGTCCGTTGACCATGGACCTCCCCCGTGGAGAGGAACTGCCCCCTCTGCCTTCACTACCAGTTTCTGACGGCACATTTGATCGTCCGTGCGTTTGTCGGCACTCGGCCTGTACTCGCTGGAGTTTAGAAGGATGAGGGGGGACCTCATTGAAACTTACAGAATTCTGAAAGACTTAGCTAGCTGTGTAGATCTCTTGTATAACTGTAATGAGACGGGCAGAACGGCCTGTTTCCCTGCTGTGTGACTCGATAAAACACTGTCAGCTGAGTTATGAATGTGCTGAGGATAGACAACAGGTGCAGGAATAGGCCATTCGGCCCTTCGAGCCAGCACCGCCATTCAATGTGATCATGGCTGATCATCCCCAATCAGTATCCCGTTCCTGCCTTCTCCCCATATCATATAACCATATAACAATTACAGCACGGAAACAGGCCTTCTCGGCCCTTCCAGTCCGTGCTGACCATTTATTTTCCCCTAGTCCCATCTACCTTCACTCAGACCATACCCCTCCATTCCCTTCCCGTCCGTATACTTATCCACTTTACTTTTAAATGTTAAAATCGATCCTGCCTCCACCACTTCTGCAGGAAGATCATTCCACACAGCCACCACTCTCTGAGTAAAGAAGTTCCCCCTCATGTTACCCCTAAACTTCTGTCCCTTAATTCTCATGTCAAGCCCTCTTGTTTGAATCTTTCCTACCCTCAATGGGAAAAGCTTATCCACGTCAACTCTGTCTATCCCTTTCATCATTTTAAAGACCTCAATCAAGTCCCCCCTTAACCTTCTGCGCTCGAAAGAATAAAGACCTAACTTGTTCAACCTTTCTCTGTAACTTAGTTGCTGGAACCCAGGCAACATTCTAGTAAATCTCCTCTGTACTCTCTCTATTTTGTTGACATCCTTCCTATAATTAGGCGACCAAAATTGTACACCATACTCCAGAATTGGTCTTACCAATGCCTTGTACAATTTTAACATTACTTCCCTACTCCTATATTCAATGCTCTGACTCCGCTATCTTTAAGAGCCCTATCTAGTTCTCTCTTGAAAGTATCCAGAGAACCGGCCTCCACCGCCCTCTGAGGCAGAGAATTCCACAGACTCACAACTCTCTGTGAGAAAAAGTGTTTCCTCGTCTCCGTTCTAAATGGCTTACCCCTTATTCGTAAACTGTGGCCCCTGGTTATGGACACCCCCAACATCGGGAACATGTTTCCTGCCTCAAGCGTGACCAAACCCGTAACAATTATAAAAGGACTGGACAAGCTAGATGCAGGAAAAATGTTCCCAATGTTGTGCGAGTCCAGAACCAGGGGCCGCAGTCTTAGAATAAAGGGGAGGTCATTTAAGACTGAGGTGAGAAAAAACTTTTTCACCCCGAGAGTTGTGAATTTATGGAATTCCCTGCCACAGAGGGCAGTGGAGGCCAAATCACTGGATGGATTTAAGAGAGAGTTAGATAGAGCTCTAGGGGCTGGTGGAGTCAAGTGATATGGGGAGAAGGCAGGCACGGGTTGTTGATAGGGGACGTTCAGCCATGATTACAATGAATGGCGGTGCTGGCTCGAAGGGCCGAATGGCCTCCTCCTGCACCTATTTTCTGTTTCTAATCTTAAAATGTTTCACTGAGATTCCCTCTCATCCTTCTAAACTCCAGGGTGTACAAGCCCAGCCGCTCCGTTAATGGTGACTGCGGGCAGGGATTGTTCTCTGCAAAGTGACGCTCATTGTTTAATTTCTCTTCCTCTTCCTGCTCCAGGTTTTCTGCCACTGAAGGTTGTTAGAGGACCTGGCCCGCCCTCCTCACACTCCCATAGGTCCCGACGCACCCAACGCTGTACACACCCCCTCGCACACCCCTACCGCCCACTCTCAAGGAGAGGGAGGGGGGGGGTCTGTAGAGCAGACCTCCTCATTTCCCTCCCTCCCACTTTCCCCACTCTTCCCCGTTCCACCGATCCCTTCTTCAGTCACGTCAGCGAGATGGAAGCACCGCACCGCGCCGCGTGAAGCTCGGAGGCTGAGCGAGGGACCGCTGGATGGATTATCCTGCCGTCTGGCAGGGCTGAGGATTCGCCGTTCCTGCACCACTCTGCTGATGTATCATGAGTATTGGTGGGCAGCTGGCACTGTTGGTCACGTTGGCAACATCTCCAGTCAGCGCCGCTCCACGACTGGATCTAAGGAAGCAACAAACTCCTTGGATTTGAGGTGCTACAGTGCAGATTGGAGACGGGGTGTGGGGTGGGACGTTACGGGTGGTGTCTGCAGTCCAGCTGTTGCATACATCTGGATGCGGCTGGACGATGGGGTTTGTTGGTAGAAGCAAGGAACTGCAGACGCTGGCTTCTACCAACGATAAGACACAAAGTGCTGGAGTAACTCAGCGGGTCAGGCAGCATCTGTGGAGAACATGGATAGGTGACGTTTCACAGAGTGCTGGAGTAACTCAGCGGGTCAGGCAGCATCTGTGGAGAACATGGATAGGTGACGTTTTGGGTCGGGATCATCAAATAAAGAAGGTTCCCAGCCTGAAACGTCATCTATCCATGTCCTCCAGAGATGCTGCCTGACCCACTGAGTTACTCCAGCACTCTGTGAAACGTCATCTATCCATGTCCTCCAGAGATGCTGCCTGACCCACTGAGTTACTCCAGCACTCTGTGAAACGTCACCTATCCATGTTCTCCACAGATGCTGCCTGACCCGCTGAGTTACTCCACCACTCTGTGAAACGTCACCTGTCCATGTTCTCCACAGATGCTGCCTGACCCGCTGAGTTACTCCAGCACTCTGTGAAACGTCACCTATCCATGTTCTCCACAGATGCTGCCTGACCCGCTGAGTTACACCCGCACGTTGTCTCTGATCGATGGGAGCGAAGGCGTGCGTTAGTACGAGGAGAGGCAAAGTCCCACCACTGTACCTGGCCACTCGAGGCTACTTGGCAAAGGCCTCCTGTTGCCACTTCCAGTGGCGGGCAAGCCAACAACACTGAGGTCTCACACACCCCCACCCCTGTCCGCCCACCCCCAGCTCCGCCTCCCTCTCCGCATTGACTTGCCTATTGGGATTACCATGGGGCCGCTCCCAATCCTGGTGCAGGGATCCAAATACGTGATGCTGTCGGTAAATAGGAATGCCGATACTGCGCCCATCCCAGTCACCTCTGAGACTCGCCCGTCTACCTTCCAAAGGCCACCGCTTCCAAAGCGCTAGTTATTATTGCCAGCTGCTCTGCATAAAGATGATGTTACACTGGGCCAGTGTCCGTCTGTATGTCCGTACCAATACAGCCACCACACCAGGGCTGCAGTGACGCAGGCATTCTAGTTTAATGGCCCACCAATACATTCTAGGGTGCCTGTGAACTGTGGTGCAGAGAGTGTGTGTGGGGGGAAGGGGGAAACATCAATGCTGAAGCCCACTGCTACTGTGCACCACGTCTGACAGAAGGGAGCAAAGCTTTTCTCAAAAGAAACCTCTCCCAGTAGATGTAGCCGACACTCTTGTTTGCCTTGGCTGCGGTGCCTTCAGATACTTGCCCCTGAAGGTTGAACGTACTTGTATTGTGAACACTGCCCCAGCTCCCGTGGTGTGGAGCAGGGAGGGGAGGGCTTGCTCTGTGTGGTAAAGGAGTTGCTGGCTGTGGTCCTGGCTTCTGGACCTCTGTCTGGCCCCGTGTCCTCTCCTGTGGGCTTGGGGCCAAAGTCCGTGGGGAGAGAGAGCGGACCTTGCTGGACATCCCCGTCCACTCTAGTCAGGCCCAAAAGACAGGGACCACCTCCAGACTATATTGTTGGGCCAGTGGATGGGGGGGGGATGTGGGGAGAGGAGACTCTGGATGTTGTTCAGAAGCTGGATGCCATCTATATGCTTTGTCCATCTGCGGCCGTTGTTCAGGATGGGGAGCAGCGTCAGGGAAGATATGCCAGAGTTTATTCAATAGGAGCCCACTGGTCACTCCATGGGTCTGACCTGGTGCCTGCACCAGATTCCCGTGCAGAGTGTGCAGGAGGGAACTGCAGATGCTGGTTTACACCAAAGATAGACACAAATTGCTGGAGTAACTCAGTATCTTTGGAGGAAAAGGATGAGTGAAGTTTTGGGTCGGAACCCTTCTTCAAGGAAGTAGGTTCCCAAACCGAAACGTCAAGGAAGAAGGGTCTGGACCTGAAACGTCACCTATCCATGTTCTCCACAGATGCTGCCTGACCCGCTGAGTTACTCCAGCACTCTGTGAAACGTCACCTATCCATGTTCTCCACAGATGCTGCCTGACCCGCTGAGTTACTCCAGCACTCTGTGAAACGTCACCTATCCATGTTCTCCACAGATGCTGCCTGACCCGCTGAGTTACTCCAGCACTCTGTGAAACGTCACCTATCCATGTTCTCCACAGATGCTGCCTGACCCGCTGAGTTACTCCAGCACTCTGTGAAACGTCACCTATCCATGTTCTCCACAGATGCTGCCTGACCCGCTGAGTTACTCCAGCACTCTGTGAAACGTCACCTATTCATGTTCTCCACAGATGCTGCCTGACCCGCTGAGTTACTCCAGCACTCTGTGTCTATTCCCCAGTCTCCTCCTGCCCACAGATAGTGTGTTTATGAAACTCCCTCTCCTCAAATCCACCCCGCCCAGCTTGTAAATTGTGGGTGAATATAAAAGGACATAAATCCCAACTTGGACACCCTCTGATTCCTCCCCCCCCCCCCCCCCCCCAACGTTCCCACATTCCCAAAGCTACACTGTACCCCCTCCCAATCTCACCCCCTCCCTGCTCCCCACCAAGTGCCCCCATTTCTCCAGCCCCAGCAATAACCTTGGCCTCTGGGCTCAGCCCCATTTACCACAAGCAATAGCCTCCTCGAGTCTCGTCCCGTGACTCTCTGTGTCTCTGTCTCTCTCTTTCTCCCCAGGGTACCAGGACAGAACAGCCCTCCACATCCACGCGTACACACGTTGTCCACAAGGTTCTAGTCTCCTCAGTCGCCCAAAGAGTCGTAAGCGTCTTTCTGGTCGCCGCTGAATTTTCAACATGTTGACATTTTTCGGCGACCTGCAAGGACCAATGACGGGTGCCGGCAGTCGCTGAAAAAGTTGCGTACGTGGGACAGGCTCATACGTGTACACTGTGCACGCGTGTGTGTGTGCGTGCGCGTGCGTGCACGATGTTATGCCAGAATCTTGCATTCTTTACACACACTGTACGTCAAGACATCTTTTCAATATACAGATTACATATAAATTAATTTTGCCAAATCTGCAAACATGTATGCCATGGTGGTTACTCTTCCAGGGGTCTTGCCCTATCTACTGTTTCATCCAGTGTTGGTAGTGCCAGGCGGGGGTTAGAAAGCCAATATCCTGTACCTGATATCCTATCTACCGCCTAGCTTTCCAACCTCATGCATTGGGGCCTTCTTTCACGATTGAAAATTGTTTTATTTCTGGGGTATTTTTGAAAAAGCCACAATTGATGTCTTGATTTAAAACGATATTTTTCTAAGTGTACAAAAGAAGATAGTGATGTAAATATAAGTTAGAATCTAGTAGAGAGAGCAAGCTATGCTAGTTAGGTCTGTGGCCACCAGTTAGGACATAAATCTTTTTTGTAGATAATGTTTTGTTATTCATAGCTCTGGGGTTTGAATGGTTTTATGAATAAAATATTTAAATCATCCTTGTGTGTGGCTTAGCAAGTTTATTTTTGATCAACTGGAACAGGCCCTTCGGCCCACAGTGTCCATGCCGGCCGTCAACCCACCTGTTCGCACTGTAGACAATAGGTGCAGGAGTAGGCTACAATATGTTACTCCATTATCATCCACTCCCTACACACTTGGCGCAATTTGTAGAGGGCCGATTAGCCTACCAACCCACACGTCTTTGGGATGTGGGAGGAGACCCACGCGGTCGCAGGGACAGCGTGCAAACTCCGCACAGACTGCGTCTGTTATGAATGGAAGCCAGGTCTCACAATCTTGTTCTTGAACCTGGAGCCGTGTGTGCGTCTGGTTAGTCTGTGCGTCAGAGCCACTCTGTTTACACTGTAGTCGTAATGAGTGTGTTTGTAAATGTCATTCATTATCATTAACTCTGTTATATCCACCTTGTTGCCTCCATAATCCCCAGGAGTCAGGAATGTTTTATTGTCAAGTGTCCCAGATAGAAGAATGACAATCTTACTGGCAGCAGCTGAACCAAATATGTAAACATAGTACACCGTAAACAATATAATAAATGAGAAATGTCCTGTGTGTATATGTGTATATATATATATATATACACATGCATACACAAACACATGCATGCGTACACATGGATGCAAACACACACATGCATGTTTACAAACGTGTGCATACACATACGCACACACATGCATGCATACACACACGCACACACAAATGCATGTGTACACATAAAAAACAAAGTACCAATAATAACAATAATAGTCTAGTTCAGAGCTTATTTGAGGTTGTGTTTAATAGCTTAATGGCTGTAAGGACACTGTTCCTGAACCTGGCCATTACAGTTTTCCGGCTCCCGTACCTTTTCCCGATGTCAGAGGTGAGATGAGCGTGTGGTCAGGGTGGTGTGGGTCTCTGATGATGCTGGCTCTAATGCTTCTACTCAGCGGCTGTGGAAAGCATCTTGTCCGGGAACATTACAATGTGGTTTGGGAATTGCTCTGCCCAGGACAGGAAGGCTCTGCAGAGAGTAGTGCATTCGGCCGAACGGCCTATGGCAACTTCTCTCGCCCCTCTGCAGGAACTATACATCAGGAGGTGCAACTCCAGAGCCAATACAATAATGGGAGACCCCTTCCACCCCTGCAACGTACTGTTCCAGCTGCTACGGCCAGGCAAACGCCTCCGTTGCCGTGCCGTGAGAACGGAGAGGATGAGAAGCAGTTTCTTCCCATTCGGACTGTAAACTCCTATCTCACCAGGGACTAACTCTACTAACTTACTGTACCACAGTACCGCCCACAATATTTAATATGAAAAAGAACATGTGATTCTGTTCCATTGTTTGTAGTTTGTTGGTTGTTTGTTTTTTGCACAAAGTCCGCGTGCACGGCCACTTTTCATTTCACTGCACATCCCGTATGTGTATGTGACGAATAGACTTGACTTGACTTGCCTGCCTTTTTGACGCAGTGACTGGTAAATCCCTTCGACGGTGGGGAGGTCAGAGCGGTGATGGACTGGGCAGTGTTCACAACTTTTGGCAATGCTCAAAACCCTTGGCAACTAAACCTCACCTATGTCTCATCTCTCTTCCCACTCCTCTGTTCCAGCTTTCTCTCCCCTACTCCATCCGTCTGAAGAAGGATCCCCCCCCCCCCCCCAAAGCCTGCCCGTCCATTTCCTCCACAGATGCAGCCTGACCTCCTCCAGCTCTTTATACTTTGTACCTGTGACAATAACGCAATGTTGGCCATTGACCCATGCAACCCCAAGCTGGAATTTTCAAGAGGAGTGTGCTGCTTCACATCCTCAGTGACCCTGGTTCAAGCCTGACCTCCGGCGCTATGCGTGTGGAGTTTGCGCGTTCTCCTCTGAGGCAGAGGATTCCGCAGACTCACAACCCTCTGTGTAAAAAAGTGATGCCACTCTATATCCCGATAGGTTCATGCACAAATCCTTCCTGCTCTACACACAAGGTCCTGACAATCTGACAAACTTTGTATGGAGTACAAACTGCAGATGCTGGAATCTTGAGCAAAAATAACAAACCGCTTGAGGAACTCAGCGGGTTAGGCAGCATCTGAGGAGGGAAATGGACAGTTGATGTTTCGGTTTGGGACCCCACTGTCTTATCTGCTGTGGACAATCCAAGGACTAATCCTCGAGACCCTATCTTGCAGAGACCATCGATAGTCCAGTAACCAGTCTCTTACCTTGTGGAAACTATTGACAGTCCTCTGGTCCCTGTTTTTCAACCTCCATGGACAGTCCAATGCACCAGTTGCCAGCCCACCACCTTGTGGAGACCATGGATACTCTGCAGATCTATCCCTTGTGGTGACCATGTACATTCCTGGGCTTCCTCCCTTATGGTGACCATGGACATTCCTCGAATCTCTCCCTTGTGGATAGTCCTCGGGTCCATGCCTTGTGGAGATCACGGGCATTCCTCAGCTTCCTCCCTCATCAAGACCATGGACAGACAAGGTTCTCATTCCCCACCTTGTGCAGACCATGCACGGACAAGGCACAGGATCCCAGGTCCCTGTCTCCTGGGGACCATGGGCACTCCTCAGGTTACCATGGAAAATCCAATAGACAATAGGTGCAGGAGTAGGCCATTCGGCCCCTTCGAGCCAGCTTAGCCATTCAATGTGATCATGGCTGATCATCCACAATCAGTACCCCGTTCCTGCCTTCGCCCCATTTCCCCTGACTCCATTATCTTTAAGAGCCCTATCTAGCTCTCTCTTGAAAGTATCCAGAGAACCGGCCTCCACTGCCCTCTGAGGCAGAGAATTCCACAGACTCACAACTCTCTGTGTGGAATAAGTTTTTCCTCGTCTCCGTTCTAAATGGCTTACCCTTTATTCTTAAACTGTGGTCCCCGGTTCTGGACTCCCCCAACATCGGGAACATGTTTCCTGCCTCCAGCGTGTCCAACCCCTTAATAATCTTATATGTTACAATAAGATTCCCTCTCATCCTTCTAAACTCCAGAGTATACAAGCCCAGCCGCTCCATTCTCTCAGCATATGACTGTCCCGCCATCCTGGGAGTTAACCTTCATCCAAGGCACTCTCCTGGGTCTCCGCCTGGTGGAGACGATGGACATTCCTGAGATCCCTGCCTTATGAAGACCCTGGCCCAGTCCAAGGCACCAGGTCCTTGCCTTGTGGAGACCAGGGCCAGCTGCAGGCCCTGTTCAGGGGTCGCTGCCATGTGGGGCGGAGGGTTGGTCAGTGCTGAGCTCTGGCATAGAAAACATTAGAAAAATAGGGGGTTATACAAAAAGCTGGAGAAACTCAGCGGGTGCAGCAGCATCTAAGGAGCGAAGGAGATAGGCGACGTTTCAGGTCGAGACCCTTCTTCAGACTGGTTCATTAGAAAAATAGGTGCAGGAGTAGGCCATGCAGCCCTTCAAGCCAGCACCCCCATTCAATATGATCATGGCTGATCATCCAAAATCATTATCCCGTTCCTGCTTCCCGTTCCAATATCCCTGGATTCCGTTAGCCCGAAGGGCTAAATCTAACTCTCTCCCGAAAACATCCAATGAATTGGCCTCCACCGCCTTCTGTGGTAGAGAATTCCGCAGATTCACAACTCTCTGGGTGAGGAAGGTTTTTCATCATCTTAGTCCTAAATGGCCGACCCCTTATTCTTAAACCGTGACCCCTGGTTCTGGACCAGTTTCCCGGGATCATTTTTCCCGTCATTTTCTAGCGTGTCCAATCCTTTAAGAATGTTATATGTTTCTACAAGATGCCCTCTCATCCTTCTAAATTCCAGTGAGTATAAGCCGAGTTGCTCCATTCTTTCGTCATATGTCAGTCCCGCCATCCCGGGAATTAACCTTGTGAACCTACGCTGCACTCCGTCAATAGCAGGAATGTCCTCCCTCATTAGGAGACCAGATGAGGGTTTAGATGAAGTCAGTGTAGAGGGTGAGACGCCGCCCACCGCCCACCAGCCAGGGGCGGAAGAAGGCGCTGATGATCTCAGAGTCAGAGTCGCTGGACTCGGTGCCGCCACTGCTGACCCCGCCCCTATCGGCCACTCGGCCCCTCGGCGCCCGCCTAGCCCCCGCCACCGCGCTCCCATTGGCCCGCCAGCCCCATGGCAACTCGGCGGCCAATGGCGGTCCGCCGCCGCCCGAGCCCTCCCATTGGCCGAGCCGCTGCCGGGGGCGTGGCGGCGGGACCCCGCCGTCCGATTGGCTGCCCCCCGTCATGTGCGGGGGGGCCGGGCCGTGATTGGGCGGCAAGCTGATTGGCCGGGCCAGGCGGGACGGCCGCCGTTGGGCGGGAGCTCGTGGCGGGAGAGCGGGCAGTCCGGCGCCGGCGGGCGGCCGTGCGGCCGGTGTGAGGGCGGAGCTCCGCCGGACCGCGGCCCCGACAGCGGCCTCAGGCCCCGGGCTCTTCGCCAGCTCCCAGCCCCGGCCCCCCGCGCAAAGAGCGGCCTCCTGCGGTGTCTCCGCCGCCGTCTCTGCCCACTGCCGCCCGCTGACCACTCGCTGCTCCGGCCGCCCGCTGACCACTCGCTGCTCCGGCCGCCCGCTGACCACTCGCTGCTCCGGCCGCCCGCTTACCACTCGCTCCCGGAGCTGAAGGGAGGAAGATGAGAGTTGAATGCAGTCACCAGGAGGGTTATGGGGGAGAATGGGGTTGGGAGGGAGAGGTGGATCAGCCATGATTGATGGGGGAGTAGACTTGATGGGCCGAATGGCCTAATTCTGCTCCCATCACGTACGAGCATCTATGAGGCTTGAACTGCTCTGATTGCGGACGCGAGGAGCTGCAGATATATGGTTTATAGATATATAGTGCTGGAGTAACTGCACCACTGTGTGTCTTTCATTGATGGAAACAGATCCTTCAGTCCACGCCGATCACCCGTTCACACTAATTCTATGTTGTCCCATATCCCCCCCTCCACTGCCTGCACACTAGGGGCAACCTACGAACCCACGCGTCTTTAGGACTCAGGAGGAAACCCACGCAGTGACGGGGAGAACATGCAAACTCCACGAGCACAGCACCCAAGTTCACGATTGTACACGGGTCTCCAGCGCCATGAGGCAGTGGCTCTACCAGCTGCACCACAGTGCCGGGCTTTAACTGGAGTCCATTCCGTCCTGCGATCACACTAGTGCTATGTTACTCATCTCCCTACACGCTAGGGTCAATTTACAGAGGCCAATTAACCTACAACCACACATGTCTTTGGGTCAGAACCTATTTTCCAGAGTAGAAATGTCCAATACTGAAGAACATAGCTCCAAGGTGAGAGGAGCAAAGTTTGACTTTTTTACAAATAAAGTGGTGGGTGCCTGCAATGTGATGCTAGGAATAGCAGCATACAATGAATTAAAGAGGCTTATGGATAGGCACATGAATGTGGAGGGATACAGACCGTGTGCAGGTAGATATGAGTTGGTGTTGACATTATGTTTAACAGAGGCATTGTGAGCCGGTTACTATGAGTGAGGTTAGCGCGTTCCTGTGACTGACCTGTCTCTGCTCTCCTGGAGCTGACTCTTCCCCCGATGATGCGTTGCACGGCCTCCTGCAGAAAAACCAAGCCATTTGATGGAAGAATAATTTAGCAAAGGAACTACAGATGCTGTTTTAAACCGAAGATAGACAAAATGCTGGAGTTACTCAGCAGGACAGGCAACATCTCTGGAGAGAAGGAATGGATGATGTTTCTGAAATGTTACTCCAGCATTTTGTGTCTATCTTTGAAGAATGATTTATGTTCATCCAACATCAGCGCTGTACTGCTCATCGGAAAGAATTACCTTGGGAAGTGTCTCGCCACTCAGGACTGCCCTGGAGGGTGTGGAATAGCGCAGGACTGCACTGGACGATGTCGAACATCGCAAGATGGCACTGGAGGTTGTGGAACACCTTAGCACTGCACTTCAGTGTGGAACAGCGTGGGACGACACTGGAGGTTGTGGAAATGGACTGCACTGGCGGGTGTGGAGCATCCTGGGACTGCACTGGAGTGTGTGGAGCATCTCGGGACTGCATTGGAGGTTGCAGAACACGGACATCATTTAATGCCTCCTCGGGACAGCAATGAAGGGTGTGGAACAGTCCAGGACTGCACTGGAGGGTGCAGGACTGTGCTGGTTGTGGAACAACCCTGGACTGCATTGGTCGGCGTGGTAGCCCATGGAGGGCATGTAACGTCTCAGACTGCACTGGAGAGTGGAACTACTCATGGTTGCGCTGAAACGTGATCTTGGGAAATGTGCTCAAGTTACTGGCAAGTGGCTTTAATATAACTTGGAGCCACTCTAATGTCATACTAAGGGATACAGCCCACCAAGTCCATGCCAACCGTCAACCACCCATTTACGCTAACCATTCATTAATAACATTTCAGTTTCTACATTATCCGCACACACTACAGGCAATTGCTGTGGACGATTAATCCGCAGGTCTTGGGTTGCATGGAAAACATGTAAACTCTACCGAGACAGTGCCAGTGACCAGAATGAACCCGGTTCTCTGGCACCATGAACCTGGACTGTTGCCAGTTGTGCCACCCACATCTAGTACAAAAGGCAGGGAGATGATGTGGAGACCAAATGCTGGCACTTGGCCTTCTTTCTCTGATTCTGCGCAAGAGAAAAAAATAGGGGTTGGCTTTTTCAGGCGGGGAGTTTGTTGAACATCACCTCTCGAAGATGGCCTTCTTGAAATCTCCTTTGCTCATGTACTCCACCAGTTGCTTCTGAGTCCTTCCACTGAAACAGGAGGTAAAAGTACAAAAGACAAGTTGCATAAATGGATGATCAGCCATGACCATATTGAATGGGCCAAATGGCCTACTCCTGCACCTATTTTCTATGTTTCTAAATGTAGCACCTCGCGGCCTCAGCGTGTCCCAAAGCAAATCCGTACACAGCAAATGTCCCAACACAAGCGTGGCATTGAGCGAATGATTTCTAACACTGCAGATGGTCAAAAGAAAGATTTTGGACGGTGATGCTGGAAGGACGGCCATCTAGCTTCAAGTGGAATCGAAGATCAGCGCAAAAAGCTGGAATCTCCAAAGCTGCTGTCTGACCCACTGAGTTACTCCAGCTTGTTGTGTCTATCTTCGGGTTAAACCAGCATCTGCAGATCCTTCCTACAGATTCATGTGGAATCACCTGGACCCAAGATCCCGACCCTTGTGCCTCACTTGCACAGCACTCTGCACTCCCTCCTCACCATGGTGACTGTAATCCTGTGTTAGGACCAGCTGCTAATGCTGGAATCTTGTGCCGGCGTAATTCAGTGGGTCGGGCAGCAACTGAGGACGGGAAAGGACAGACGACATTTTGGGCAAAGACCCTTCCTCAAGAATTCCTCAACATCTCTAGAAATATGTGCTTGTGCGGGGAGCTGGTGTGAACCCAAGACTTTTAGATTCATCAGGCAGGTGCCCCACCCGGTAACTCACTCTTCACCCCTTCCCAATCAGGCAAAGCTACAGCAGTGTGAAAACACACAACTCCAGGTTCAGGAACAGTTTCTTCCCAGCTTTTATCAGGCAACTGGACTACCCTATCAACAGCTAGAGAGCAGTCCTGATCACCCATCTACCTCCTTGGTGACCCTCACACTATCTCCAATCTGGACTTTAACTAAACATTATCCCCTTCATCCTGTACGTGTACACTGTGGACGGCACGATTGTAATCATGTGTAGTCTTGCCACTGACTGGTTAGCACGCAACAAAGGGATTTTCACTGTACTTCGGTACACGTGATAATAAACTAAGCCATCAGCCATCAACCCGTCCACGATGGACAGGACAGACCAGCCGCGACTGTGGACATAAAGTTACCCAGTTACTTGAATCCGCTCCCGTGAACTAACAGAGTGAGAAGAAGTATCCTGAGGGATGTTACCTGTAGCGAAAGCAGGATCCCCTGCTGTACAGTAAGGGCTTGGCTTTCGATCTGGGCTCCTCTGGCAGCCGAAAGAATGCATGATACTCAACACACGTCTTCCAGAAGTGTTTGCACGTGTCACGGCTTTCCATCAGGAATTCCAAGGAGTCCTTACAGGAGGATGTCTGCGAGGTTCAAAGTCGAGGGGGTGTCATTGGATAACGCGTGACCAGAGCATTAATCTTCAACTGTTTGGGGGAAGCTTAAAGGCAACTTACAAAGATGTTGGAGTGCAGTTTGATCAGGAAATACTTCTTCTTGAAGCTCAGTTTGCGTATCTTGGCCCAGTTGAACGTATTGATCTTAATTTTGCCCTAGAATGAGAGGAGGTTTAGCGTTGATCCAGCCTCCTCAACTGGAGGCTTCATCAGTCTCAACAATTCATCCCGGCACTGCACATGGGCAAGGACCCACACAACAGGCGATGGACCGAACCCTCGATCAAAGAGGGAGATCTCAAGCAGAATTGTCACGACTGGAAAGAGCGCAGCAGAGAAAATGTACGAGGATGTTGCCAGGACAGGGGGGGAATGATTTGTGGGGAGAAGCTGAGTAGGCTTGGACTTCATTCTTTGGACCGCTGGAGGTTAGGAGTAATCTTATGGAGGTGTATAAAATCATGGAGGGCTCAGATATGTTGAATTCCCACGTTTTTCCCAGGGAAGAGGGTTTAAGTTGAGTGAAGAAAGATTTGATAAGAGCTGAAGGGCAAGTGTTTCATACAGTGGGCAATGGATATATGGAATGAGCTGCCTGCGGAAGTAGTTGAGGCAGTTTCAATAACGGCAGTGTTTTCAAGATTACGTAGCTTCTCCCTGGTGGGAGAAGATGGTATGATAGGGGTGTTTTCCCAAGGCAGCGTGATGTAGACGGATTGGATAGGGTGAATCTGGTTTGTGCGATGGACTGGGCAGTGTCCACAGCTCTGCAATTTCTTCATTTCTTGGGCACAGCAGTTGCTGTACTAAACTGTGCTGCAGTGGGGTAGGATGCTTTGTATGGTGTATCTAGAAATAGGTATGAGTCATTGGATACACGCCAAATTTCCTTAGACTTCTGAAGAAGGGGAGTATTCCCTGTACCCCGACAACATATTCTCCCCCTCATCAACACCCTGATTGCGTCTGTTGTTTACAACACAAAAATGAAAGTAAGCATGCAGGTACAGCAGGTAGTGAAGAAAGCGAATGGCATTTTGGCCTTTACAAAAAGACGAGTTGAGTATAGGAGCAACGATGTCCTTCTGCAGTTGTACAGGGCCCTATTGAGACCGCACCTGGAGTACTGTGTGCAGTTTAGGTCCCCTAATTTGAGGAACGACATTCTTGTTATTGAGGGTAGGTTTACAAGGTTAATTCCCGGGATGGCGAGACTGTCATAGTCTGAGAGAATGGAGCGGCTGGGCTTGTATACTCTGGCGTATAGAAGGATGAGAGGGAATCTTATTGAAACATATAAGATTTTTAAGGGTTTGTACACGCTAGAGGCAGGAAACATATTCCTGATGTTGGGGGAGTCCAGAACCAGGGGCCACAGTTTAAGAATAAGGGGTAAGCTGTTTAGAATGTAGATGAGGAAACACTTTATCTCGCAGAGAGTGGTGAGTCTGTGGAATTCTCTGCCTCAGAGGGCGGTGGAGGCCGGTTCTCTGGATACTTTCAAGAGAGAGCTAGATAGGGGTCTTAAAGATAGCGGAGTCAGGGGATATGGGGAGCAGGCAGGAACGGGATATTGATTGGGGATGATCAGCCATGATCACATTGAATGGCGGTGCTGGGTCGAAGGGGCGAATGGCCTCCTGCACCTATTGTCTATAAGGAACAACTTACCACGGTCATATCATCCACCTGTGGGATGTGTGGCGAAAGCAGAGCACCCAAAGAAAACCGATGTGGTCACCTAGAGAAAGAGTGAACTCTGCGCACACACACAGACAGGACCTGATGTTGGGATTGAACTGGGCACCCTACCGTCCTGAGACAGCAGCCCATCTGATAGTTTTACCATGCACCGACCAGTGGGTCTGCCCGGACACTCCGATCTCTCTTCCCATGTCCCAAGCAAGTGCTGGTACGATCCTTGGCCACCGGAGACTCTTTGCATCCACCCAGAGGAGGATCCACGACCATCTGACACAAACACATTATTTTACATACTTTTTCTACGTAGATCTGGCACCATTCCTAAATGTTCGAATGATATTTTCTAGCAAAGCAAAACTTCTCACTGTATTTCAGTACACGTGACAATAATAAACCTAAAGCTACAACAGTGACCAGGTTCTGACATACCTGAAAGACCAAGATGCCCATGTGGGAGATGGCCAGGTTGATCAACGTCCCCTCTCCATCATTGGCCGGGTGCAGCCTGATGCCGTACATGTCCAGCTTGCGAGCTGTTTCCAAGAGACGGGAGTCACACTCAGCTGAGGTCAGCCCGCTGTGTGAAGACAGAATCATCACTCACTGACTCCCAGGAAAATTATCCAGAATCCCGGCAGTTGTCAGGCCTCATCATGAACGGAATATTGAACCAAATATAGTTTGGGTTAAAAGTCGCGGCCATCCAACATTCAGTGGTAGATTTATTTTGGATCAAAGCTGACTTTGACATCGCGGAGCCTGGGATCTCTGGTCGAGGTCGCCAGCATTAAATCTCGGCCAGTGGACTTCGGGAGTCGCGGTCTCCGGTAGGAAGCGGTCGATTCGGAGGCTCCGGGCCGCTGAAAGCGTTCTTCCGTTCGAGGGCCTGAAACATCGGGCCTCCGTAGCGGCGACTGCGGAGGCCTCAATAGGCCCCGACCACGGGTGAACAGAGGAAGTGGACTGAACTTTGGTGCCTGCTCTCACAGTGGGAAGCGTTGATTCCGCTGTGGGGGAATGTTTGTTATGTTTTATGTTAAATTCTAAGGTGTTAGGTGTATCTTATTTGTGTGCTGCATGGTAACTCAAACTTCACAGCACCAATTGGTGTACGTGACAATAAATGTCCTTTGTCCACTTGGCCAATTAGGATCCCTGCAAGGAGTTTTAAAAAGTAATTTGTGGGAAGAGAGCATTCCCATAACTAATTGTACTGCAAGTGCTGATGGGTCTTCCTGAACCATTGACCAGCACGTCCTTGAGCTGGCCGTGCAGCGGACGTCGTCCTGAGGTGCCTCGGTCGTGGTGCCCTCCTGGAAGGACCTGAAGCCTCAGCGTGGCTTCCAACAGTCTCGGCGGTCAGCGGGACCCACCTGAAGGCTTGGTAGACAGCAGGACCGGGAACCCGCCCAAAGACTTGCCGGACGGGGACTTCCAGCCAAAGGCATGTAGACAGCATCATTAGGAACCTGCCCGAAGGCTCATCGGTCGGTGGGACCGGGAGCCCACACGATAGCTCATCGGACAGCGGGAACCCGCCCAACGTCCCGCCGGCTCGGCCGACGGGGACCGCAGACCTGCCTGAAGGATCGGCAACTGGTGGGAGCTGGAGACATTGGACATGAGAACTAGCCACTAAGATGGAGCCAGGAGAGGAGAGGGACATCAGTTCACGGGAACTGCTCCAGTACATCGAGCACACGGGCCGACTGGACTATGGAAATGGTGGCACCTGCATGTGTAATATATAAACAGAGTCACCGTGCAGTTGCACATGTGACAAATGAAGCACCATTGCCCTAAAGTCCCCTGAAAGTGGTGACACGGGGAGACAGAGTGGTGTGGAAGGTGTACGGCATGTTTGCCTCCATTGGCTGAACCATTGAGTATAGGAGTTTGAACATTATGTCACACTTGCACAAATAGTTGGTGAGACCACACATGAAGAATTTGTGGTAGACAAAAATTTAAATAACATTTAAATAAACTAAAACAAAATAAGGTAAATTGATATTTCAATTGTCATCTCTGGCATTGTATAAACTGAGATAGACAGGAAAAACCGAGTCCACGCAAACCATCAAGCATTCATTTACACTATCTCCCCACATTCCCCACGTTCCCATCACCTGCACCCTGATTTTACCTCACCAACATACTAGGGCCAATTTACACCGGCCAATTAACCCAGCAACCGCACGTCTTTGGCATGTGGTACAAGACCTGAGTACCTGGAGGAAACCCACGCGGTTACATGGAGAACATGCAACTTCCACACAGCACCAGAGGTAAGAATTGAACCTGGTTCTCTGGAACTGTGAAGCAGTGGTGTTACCCACTGCGTCACCCCGTATCAGGTATATTCTTCACCAAAAGCAGATGGTGTGTCTTTGAAACAGTGCCGCTTCATTGAACTCCACAAGGAATTGAATATCAGGCACAACCGGTCATCGCAGGATATGAGAAAGGATGTGTTATCCTGAGAGAGGTTAGGGTCGACTGCTGAGGGAACATTGGCGAAGATTCCATCAGAATATTCCAAATGAAGCTCGATAAGTATCGGAAACCAAGGAGCTTGCAGCGTTTAGGAGAATGGTCCTAGCTGAATTATTCTTGTACAGGGATAGTATGGATTTGATGGGCTGCATGGCCGTGTTAACATGCTGTGCTGCGTTCTTGAGAGACATCAAGAGTACTCCAGACCATCAAGCTTCAACGTGATACGCAAAATATAATCCACACAAGAGCACCCTACAAGACGTGAGCAGTTGTTGGACCAACTTTACTGAGGGACCAGTATTGCCAGAACATCAAGGAGAATTCCCCAGGGCTTTTAACGGTAGTGATTTATGGGATCTATAGTAACCATTGGAGAAACATTCCAAAGCTAACACCCTGAACTCTGCAGCTCTGTCTCTTGTTCTCTGACAGTGGCAACTCAGATTGGTGTCCAATTCATAGAGAACAGTTTCCATAGGTCTGTGAGGGAGGAAAGGTTTAATAGGAACCAGAGGGGCAACATTTTTTACACAAAATGTGGTATGTATACAGAACAAGCTGCCAAAGGAGAGTTAAGGCAGGTACTAACAAACTGAAAAACCTTTGGACAAGAGAGGACATGTTTAGAGAGCTAGGGGCAAAATGCCGGCAAGTGTGTCTGGTGTAGATGGGGCATGTTGGTCAGCGTGGGCTGAGGAGCCTGTTTCTGTGCTGGATTATGATTATAATTCTATGGCACAGGATTCAAACTCGGAGGCAAGTGTGTTTCAAACCAAACCAAGGGAAATCACTCCACGATGATTTCTGTAATCACTTTGCCGATCACTGTGACACTTACACGAGCTTCTGGTGGAACTTCATGATCTTGTGACTCAGTAGTTCCTGGGTTGGGAAGTATACCTTGGATCGTAAATGCTTTTGGTCCAAATCCTCATCAAAGTTACCCACCTCAGCTTGGGGAGAAGGAGGCAAGTATTCAAACAATTATTCAACAATGGGAATAGAAACAAAACAGAAACAGGAGTTCATTCAACAAGGCATTTAACAAAATTGTGTATAATGCAGAATAAATAGCTCGTCTTCTCAGACTGGCTGATCATGGTCAAAAACACAAAATGCTGGATGTCAGGCAGCATCTGTGAAGGGAAGTGGGCAGACATTTCTGGTGTGGAACCTCCAGGATGATTAAGTAGAGGGGAGGCTGATGGAAGTGAGGGGAGAGAGCGGGCAGGAGGTGGTGAGTAATAGGTGGATCCCAGGTGAGGCAGGGTTGATTAGAAGATGAGTCAGATGGGGGAAGGTGGAGTAAACTGGAGGTGGTGTTGATGGTTCAATCGGATTGGATTCATGGCGTTTAATCTGCCACATAGCTCCAGATCAACTGTGATATAGTTAATCCACAGCCCTTTTGATCTGTGCCAGTGAATCTGAGTCATACATGTTAAGGGCCTGTCCCACACGCGACCTTTACAGGCGACTTCCGGCACCCGTAGTAGGTCGCCGAAATGTTCAACATGCTGAAAATTCAGCGGCGACCAGAAAGATGCTACGACTCTTTGGAGACCTTTCACGACCATAGGAGATTCCTCACGGCCGTACAGGTGACCCCTGGCAACATGTCGTGGGTGACCTTTCACGACCATAGGAGACCTCCCACTACCACACAGCCTGGATGGTCGTGAGAGGTCTCCAAAGAGTCGTAGCGTCTTTCTGGTCGCCGCTGAATTTTCAACATGTTGAAAATGTTGGCGACCTATCACGAGTGCGGCAGTCGCCTGTAACGGTTGCGTAAGTGGGACAGGCCCTTTAGGTTTCTTTTCATATTCATTCTGATTAATGAATACGGTGAACATTTGTGGAATCTGCGGGTGCGTCATGTGAGGATCTACTTGATAAGACAACATTAACTCTCGGAAAATGAGCAGAAGTATGAAGCCCTGGATCTGCCCAGAGCCCAGTGGGGACGTTAGATGGCCAACAACCAACCATCCCCAACTCCACTACTACTGTTAGGTGGCCTGTACACAACTGCCACTAGCGTTTTCTGCCCCTTAGTGTTTCGCAGCTCTACCCATATCAATTCCACATCCTCCAAGCTAATGTCCTTCCTTTCTATTGCGTTAATCTCTTCTCCAACCAGCAACGCTACTCCACCTCCTTTTCCTTTCTGTCTATCCCTTCTGAATATTGAAGAACATAGACTGAAGCTGAGTCCAAGGCAAGGCTGGGAAAGTACGGCCAGCGTGGCCCAGGGTGGTGCAACCACATGAGTGGCAGGGGAAGAAACGCAGGTGCCATGTGGCCTGGGTAATGCCCCCAAAAACATCAGAGAGGACATTGAAGGTGTGTGGAATGGAAGAGGTGAGCTGTGTGGTGTCAGGTTCAGAGAGTTATTGAACACAATCCACCCGGTGCCAAATAATGGCAGTTCTGTGGAAGGATCACCCAGTTGGACCACTGTGCGACTCTATGAAGCCGAACGGCCAGTACAACCGGAGGGTAGAGGGTAATGTAGGTGCAACTCACCCTGGATGATGAGGGACAGTATCAGAGCAGCGCTGTTGTCATTGCAGATGAGTCGCCTGGAGACCAGGTCCCTTTTGAGTTGCTGAGCAAACAGATACCTGTGGAGGTACAGAGTTGGCGAGACTGAGCAGTATGTGTGCACGAGGGCAGGGGCCAGCAGTCAAAGGGATGAGACTACTCAGCCCATCACTTGTGTGCCAGTCTGAATCAAAGGCTTATGGGTTCAAGCATCACTGGAGTGTGGGAGGAAACCAGAGCACCCAGAGAAAACCCACGCGATCACAGAGAGAATGTACAAACTGTACAGACAGCACCCATTGTCAGGATCGAACCCGGGTCTCTGGCACTGCGGGGCATCAACGCCACCGCTGCCCCACTGTGCCACCCTGTGTCTTTGGCTTTGGTGTTGCCCCTGCCAACAGGGCCCCATGTTTGGAGGAGGCCAGTTGGAACCTGCAGTGTGGTCATTCAGTAAACACCCTGGTGACCCGGCCATCATCGAACCTGGTGCGGCAGCAAGGGGGTGCCACTTCAATGGGATATTAACACAAGGCTCTCTCAGGCCTTATGAAAGATTCAATGGCGTTCTTCATGCAAGAGTGTGGGAGCCCAAACTAGAGCCCGGGCTCAGTTTCAAGGTCCCTGGAATTCTCTATCCCAAAGGATTCGGGAGGCTGGATTACTGGGGGCATTTAATATGGAAGCGTGGACTTTTGAATAGATCGGGGGTTTGAGAGGGATGGGGAACTGGAACAGTGGTGGAGATGAGGCCTGGGGTCGAACAACCATGGTCATATTGGTGCAGCGGTAGAGCTGCTGCCTCACAGCAAAATGCAGCGCCAGAGACCCGGGTTCGATCACGACTACGGGTACTGTCTGTATGCAATTTGTACGTCCTCCCCGTGATCTGCGTGGGTTTTCTCCAAGATCTTCGGTTTCCTCCCACACTCCAAAGACTTACAGGTTTGTAGGTTAATTGGCTTGGTAAATGTAAAAATTGTCCAGTGCTGAGTGATGCTCGACCTAGAGCTTTTCAGTGTACAACATCCAGATCCAGATATTGAACGGTAGGACAGGCTGGGAGGGCTGAGTGGCCTATATCGGCTCGTAGTTGAAATCCACCACCCCAGATTCCCCTGCCCAACAGCAGTGAAACCCTCCCTGGTGGGCTGAGAACTTGACCACCCTTCGACAAGAGATGGACGCACTAACACATCCAAGATTTGACAAGGTTCCCCATGGAAGGTTGGTTAAGAAGGTTCAATCTTTGGGTGTTAATGGTGGAGTAGCAAGATGGATTCAACAGTGGCTGAATGGGAGATGTCAGAGAGTAATGGTGGATGGCTGTTTGTCAGGTTGGAAGCCGGTGACCAGTGGGGTGCCTCAGGGATCAGTGTTGGGTCCACTGTTGTTTGTCATGTACATCAATGGTCTAGATGATGGGGTGGAAAATTGGATAAGTAAGTATGCAGATGATACTAAGATAGGTGGTGCTATGGATAATGAAGTAGATTTTCAAAGTCTACAGAGAGATTTGGGCCATTTGGAAGAGTGGGCTGAAAGATGGCAGAGGGAGTTTAATGCTGATAAGTGTGAGGTGCTACATCTTGGCAGGACAAATCAAAATAGGACGTACATGGTAAATGGTAGGGAATTGAGGAATGCTGCGGAACAGAGGGATCAAGGAATAACTGTATAGTTCCCTGAAGGTGGAATCGTATGTAGATAGGGTGGTAAAGAAAGCTTTTTGTGTGCTGGCCTTTATAAATCAGAGCATTGAATATAGGAGTAAAAGTGTTAAAATTGTACAAGGCATTGGTAAGACCAATTCTGGAGTATGGTGTACAATTTTGGTCGCCTAATTATAGGAAGGATGTCGACAAAATAGAGAGAGTACAGAGGAGATTTACTAGAATGTTGCCTGGGTTCCAGCAACTAAGTTACAGAGAAAGGTTGAACAAGTTAGGTATTTATTCTCTGGAGCGCAGAAGGTTAAGGGGGGACTTGATTGAGGTCTTTAAAATGATGAAAGGGATAGACAGAGTTGATGTGGATAAGCTTTTCCCATTGAGGGCAGGAAAGATTCAAACAAGAGGGCATAACATGGGAATTAAGGGACAGAAGTTTAGGGGTAACATGAGGGGGAACTTCTTTACTCAGAGAGTGGTGGCTGTGTGGAATGATCTTCCTGCAGAAGTGGTGGAGGCAGGATCGATTTTAACATTTAAAAATAAAGTGGATAGGTATATGGACGGGAAGGGAATGGAGGGGTATGGTCTGAGTGCAGGTAGATGGGACTAGGGGAAAATAAATGGTCGGCACGGACTGGAAGGGCCGAGAAGGCCTGTTTCCGTGCTGTAATTGTTATATGGTTATATGGTTAAGATGGATGATCCGGACAGCAGGTGAACGTTGGCAAATGACGGACCTGGAGCTGCTAAGCAGATGGGGTTGCAGAGGCCGGGAGACACACTGTACCCACCTTGTCTGTTCCTCCTGCAGTTGGCCGGGATCAGGTGGAAAGAACTTCACCACAAACTGGAACAGGACATTCTTCACACCTGTCCAAGACAAAAGAGACTTCACCGGCCAGGCAATGACGATCGAGAGGCTTAGTGGACAAAGCAGGTGATTAAAGACAGAGTTCTTCACTCAGTGGTGATTCATTATTAGAAAGGTACAGACGGAACAACACAGAAGCTAGTGACAGGCACACAATGGATATAACCAGACATAAAGTTACATACATACAGCCAGACATAAAAACAGTTTTTATCCACGAGTAGTTGCTCTACTCAACAGCCATAAATTTGTAGCCTCCCTTTGATCTGGTATTTTGTTGGTTCACGTGCTTGATCAATGGTGTTTTATCATTAATGTTTTATTATTACTAATGTTTAGTGTTTTCTGAGTCATTTGTAACTGTCACTGTATGTCATGTTGTTACTTGTGGGCGGAGCACCAAGGCAAATTCCTTGTATGTGAATACTTGGCCAATAAACTTACTTACTTAACACGAGTGGTGAATTTGAGAATGCCATTTATATTGTGGGTCAAATTGATATAACCACGATTTGAATACCAAGAGCACCACTCAAAAATTACTTGGAGGGTGAAAAATATCTGTCTTTTTTGGAGGTTTTTGGAGGAAAAACTATTTTATATGTAATCTTCCTGCAATAGTCAGACCCCATTAAGAACACTGTCTATCAGTTCAATGTGGGTGATCATTGAAGTTGACCAGCAGTCATTTCTATTGACACTGGTTCAACTATATCCTGTTTAACATACAGGATTTTTAGTATTTTTAACTTGCAGTAACAAAAAAACCTATTGCTATTAGAAATACCTTTATTTTTAAAAATAGTGCAGGAGAAATTGTACACTGCAAGGGCCAGGAAGTGAGTGGGTAAGATCATCTCTGACCCTTCTCACCCTGGCCACAAACTCTTTGAATCACTTCCCTCTGGAAGGCGACTCCGGACTGTCAAAGCTGCCACAGCCAGGCATAAAAACTGCTTTTTTTTCCACGAGTAGTAGCTCTACTCAATAACCAAAAATCTGTAGCTTCCTTGTGCTCTGGTATTTGATTTAATTTGCATGTTTAATCAATAATGTTTTATTATTCATGTTTAATGTTTTATGTCTCATTCCTAACTGTCACTGTATGTCATGTTGTCACTTGCGGGCGGAGCACCAAGGCAAATTCCTTGTATGTGAATCATTCCAAAAAATTTTGATTGTTTTCGCAAGTTTGAAACTCTTGAGCCCCTAACCCCTTTCCCAGTGACATAATTGTTTGGCTAATGCAATTTTATACAATGCCAGGTTTCTTAGGAGCACAGTCATCACACTGGAGCAGAACTACCTTTAGATGAACTAACTAGCATGTCACAGCGTAGGAAATAGTTCCAATTCATATTGTACCTAAATTATTCCCGCTATTTCCCCACTTCCGCCTAGCTAAGTTCACCTTTATTTCTGCCTCGTAACGTCACACAGAACAGAAACTAGCCCTCAAGGCCATCAGGTCTCTGTTCACCAGCTAGCACCAATCCACACCAATCCCATTTTATTCTCCCCATCAACTCCCCACCCCCTTCCTCGGATTCTATCACTCGCCTACACAGCTCCTGACGTACAGCGCCAGAGCCCCGGGTTCAATCCTGACTACGGGCGCTGTCTGGATGGAGTTTGCACGTTCTCCCCGTGATCTGCGTGGGTTTCCTCCAATATCTTCAGTTTCCTCCCACAGTCCAAAGACGTACAGGTTTGTAAATTAATTGGCTCGGTATAAATGTAAAATTGTCCCTAGTGTGTGTAGGGCAGTGTTAATGTTGATGGGATCGCTGGTCGGCGCGGACTCGGTGGGCCGAAAGGCCTGTTCCTGTGCTGTATTTCTCAACTATAAAAACTAAAATCACCTGGGGAAAAATGCACATTGTCACAGGGAGACTGTTCAAACTCTGCACGGACAGCATCCAAGGTCAGAATTGATGCGAGTCACTGGCAAACATAGTGCAGACGATGGTTACACAAAAGGCTGGAGAAACTCAGCGGGTGCAGCAGCATCTAAGGAGCGAAGGAGATAGGCGACATTTCGGGTCGAGACCCTTCTTCAGACTGGTCAGGGATCAGGGAAACGAGAGATATAAACAGTGATGTGGAGAGATAAGGAACAATGAGTGAAAGATATGCAAAAAAGTATTGGTGATAAAGGAAGCAGGCCATTGTAAGCTGTTTGTGGTGTGAAAATGAGAAGCTAGTGCGACTGGGGGGGGGGGGGGGGGGGAGAGGAGATGGAGAAGGAATGTCAGGGCCAGAGGGCTGAGGAAGAGGTGGGGGGGAGGCAGTCTGGGTTAACAGAATTGAGAAAATTCAATGTTTAAGCCCAGAGGATGCAGACTCCCCAAGCGGAACATGAGGTGCTGTTCCTCCAACTTGCGGTGTTGCTCACTCTGGCCGTGGAGGAGGCCCAGGACCGAGAGGTCGGATACGGAGTGGAAGGGGAGTTGAAGTGCTGAGCCACCGGGAGGTCGGGTTGGTTATTGCGGACCGAGCGGAGGTGTTCGGTGAAACGATCGCCCAGCCTCCGCTTGGTCTCACCGATGTAGATCAGCTGGCATCTGGAGCAACGGATGCAGTAGATGAGGTTGGAGGAGGTGCAGGTGAACCTCTGTCGGACTTGGAATGACTGCTTGGGTCCCTGAAAGGAGTGGATGGGGGAGGTGAAGGGACAAGTGTAGCATCTCTTGCGGTTGCAAGGGAAAGTGCCCGGGGAAGGAGTGGAGCGGGAGGGAAGGGAAGAATTGACGAGGGAGTTGCGGAGGGAGCGGTCTTTGCGGAAGGCAGACGGGGGGGAGATGGGAAGATGTGGCGAGTGGAGGGGTCATGTTGGAGGTGGCGAAACTGGCGGAGGACTATCTGTTGTATGCGCTGGCTGGTGGGGTGAAAGGTGAGGACCAGGGGGACTCGGCCCTTGTTGTGAGTGGGGGAATGGGGAGAGAGGGCAGTGTTGCGGGGTATGGAGGAGACCCTGGTGCGAGCCTCATCTATAGTGGGGGAGGGGAAACCCCGTTCTCTGAAGAACGAGGACATTTGCGATGACCTGGTGTGGAACACGTCATCCTGGGAGCAGATGCGGCGTAGACGGAGGAATTGGGAATAGGGGATGGAGTCCTTACAGGAAGCAGGGTGGGAGGAAGAGTAGTCCAGGTAGCTGTGAGAGTCAGTTGGTTTGTAGTGGATGTCAGTCAGGAGTGTATCACCTGCAATAGAGATGGTGAGGTCAAGGAATGGTAGGGAAATGTCGGAAATGGTCCAAGTATATTTGAGTGCCGGATGGAAGTTGGTGGTGAAATGGATGAAGTCAGTCAGTTTTTTCTCACCTCCGCTCGGTCCGCAATAACCAACCCGACCTCCCGGTGGCTCAGCACTTCAACTCCCCTTCCACTCCGTATCCGACCTCTCGGTCCTGGGCCTCCTCCACGGCCAGAGTGAGCAACACCGCAAGTTGGAGGAACAGCACCTCATATTCCGCTTGGGGAGTCTGCATCCTCTGGGCTTAAACATTGAATTTTCTCAATTCTGTTAACCCAGACTGCCTCCCCCCCCACCTCTTCCTCAGCCCTCTGGCCCTGACATTCCTTCTCCATCTCCCCCCCCCCCCCCAGTCGCACTAGCTTCTCATTTTCACACCACAAACAGCTTACAATGGCCTGCTTCCTTTATCACCAATACTTTTTTGCATATCTTTCACTCATTGTTCCTTATCTCTCCACATCACTGTTTATATCTCTCGTTTCCCTGATCCCTGACCAGTCTGAAGAAGGGTCTCGACCCGAAACGTCGCCTATCTCCTTCGCTTCTTAGATGCTGCTGCACCCGCTGAGTTTCTCCAGCTTTTTGTGTAACCCTCGATTCTCCAGCATCTGCAGTTCCTTCTTTAACAACATAGTGCAGACGATACTGTTCTTGTGACAGAGAGAGAACAGGTTAAATAAAAAAGGCAAGGCTGCAACAAAACTGTTCGAAAGATTGGGACTACATTCTTAGATTATGAGTGGTCCGCTCAAGGGACTGAGGTAGTTGAGGCTGGTACTATAACAGTTAGGAAAGGTTTAGAGAGAAACAAGGCAAATGTGGGCAGGTGGGACAAGCTTAGGCGCAGTATCTTGGTTCACATGAATGGTGGGCTGAAGGGCCGGGTTCCGTGCAGTGTGACTGTAATTTCAAAACATGTCAAACACTTACCTCTGATTTGTTTGAAAATAGGTTTAAGTGGATCCAACCAGACCTGAAATTAGACAGCGGTTGAAATCAGTATGAAGTGACAGGATACAGCACACACATTTATATAGTCCATAAAAGCCCCACCTCAGTCCGAGTGTTATTGTTCTGTTCCTGGTGCAAGTGGCCATGAAACACCTGACTATTAATCTGCTCCATGTGCACAATTCTCTGCGGATAAAGTTCAGGGTGAGACCCTGGAAAAGGTCGATCACTACCCACTATCTCAATAGACAATTAGTGCAGATGTAGGCCACTCAGCCCTTCGAGCCAGCATCGCCATTCAATGTGATCATGGCTGATCATCCACAATCAGTACCCCATTGCTGCCTTCTCCCCATATCCCCTGACTCCGCTATCTTTACGAGCCCTAACTAGCTCTCTCTTGAAAGTGTCCAGAGAACCGACCTCCACCTCCATCTGAGGCAGCAAATTCCACAGACTCACCACTCTCTGTGAGAAAAATTGTTTCCTCATCTCCGTTCTAAATGGCTTACTCCTCATTCTTAAACTGTGGCCCCTGGTTCTGGACTCCCCCCAACATCGGGAACATGTTTCCTACCTCTAGCGTGTCCAAACTCTTAATAATCTTATATGTTTCAATGAGATCCCCTCTCATCCTTCTAAACTCCAGAGTACACAAGCCCAGTCGCTCCATTCTCTCAGCATATGACAGTCCCGCCATCCCGGGAATTAACCTTGTGAACCTACGCTGCACTCCTTAAATAGCAAGAATGTCCTTCCTCAAATTAGGGGACCAAAACTGCACACAATACTCCAGGTGTGGTCTCACAAGGTGTTAAAGAAGGAACTGCAGATGCTGGAGAATCGAGGGTTACACAAAAAGCTGGAGAAACTCAGCGGGTGCAGCAGCATCTAAGGAGCGAAGGAGATAGGCGACGTTTCGGGTCGAGACCCTTCTTCAGACGTCTGAAGAAGGGTCTCGACCCGAAACGTCGCCTATCTCCTTCGCTCCTTAGATGCTGCTGCACCCGCTGAGTTTCTCCAGCTTTTTGTGTAACCCCCGTGGTCTCACAAGGGCCTTGTACAACTGCAGAAGGACCACCTGCAAGAGCCACCTCTTCAGGAAGGCAGACGCGATGATGAAATTCAGCCCCACATTCTATGTGTAAGAAGGAACTGCAGATGCTGGTTTAAACCGAACATAGACAAAAAAAGCTGGAGTAACTCAGCGGGACAGGCAGCATCTCTGGAGAGAAGGAATGGGTAACATTATGGGTCAGGACATTCAGGGCTGACTTTAGTCGATTGACAAAGAAAGGCCTTCGCAGATCAAGACCTGGCACAAAGCAGGTGGTCTACCCCCCTCCAAACTGCTGCTGAGACCTGGACCCTGGACCCTAGAGGGCACTGTCAAAATGTGATGAGTGATTGTCGGCACTGGGCCTGTACTCGCTGGAGTTTAGAAGGATGAGGGGGGACCTCCTTGAAACTTTCGAATAGTGAAAGGCTGGATATAATGGATGTGGAGAGGACGTTTGCACTAGTGGGAGAGTCTAGGACCAGAGGACACAGCCTCAGAATTTGTGGAATTTCTTCAGTTAGGGTGATGAATCTGTGGAATTCATTGCCACAGACGGTTGTGGAGGCCAAATCAATGCATATGTTGCAAGATGGAGATTGACAGATTCTTGATTGGTACAGGTATCAGGGGTTACGGGGGGAAGGCAGGAGAATGGAGTTGAGAGGGAGAGATAGATCAGACATGATTGAATGGTGTGGTAGGCTTGATGGGCCGAATGGCCTAATTCTGCTCCTATCAGCTATGAAAATACCACAAATGTTGTAACATTGCACATCAATTCAAAATTCTCCAACTTCCCTGGAAGGATAAGTAAAGTGTCAGTGCCGCACTGCCGACCAACAACCCAGACCGTCGGGCTGCAATTTTGCTCAGTAGGTTTGTTGCACAGTGCCACGGAAATGCCATGCCTGGCGCTGGGATCCCGCACCAGTCACTCAATATCAACAATTATTGAGCAAGAGATTCTATCGCAACACTTCTTACAAAAGAGGTTCAACTGAAACCCATGTGATCACATGGTTTCCAAAACTTGTTCTGCTTCCTGTCTGAATAAGCGAGTTCGGTATCCTGAAAAACGTAAGGAATCATGGGATTTGTCAAAGGTCATTCGTGATAAACATTCTGTATTCAGACCTGCGTTTCATCCCCGTAGTCAGGATCGAGCCCGGGTCTCCGGCGCTGCAAGCGCTGTTCAATTGCTACTGGACCATCCACGTCCCCTCCCGAGTGTCCCATCCATGTCCGGTGGAGGCCGGAGGTGTCTGGGGTGACCCTGGACTGACAGGACACCGGCCCGGAGCAGTGACGGCCCAGGCGTACAGCCAGCTAACCCCACTACTCCGGCCCGGTGCATATTGATCCTGTGCAATCAGTGTGTCCCTGAGCTCCGGGTTAGATGGTACTACAAAGTCCACACTCTTTCACCGAAGGACATTGCTTACCATGTTCCCATGGCGATTGGTGAACTCCACTCCAAAGTAGTCTTCCTCCACGAGTCTGAGGTGGTGGCAGATGCAAGCAAGGAGGACCTTGCCCGTGGATTTTTGCTGAGGAGAAGCAAAGTCAGTGAAGGTTCAGTGGTATTCAGCAGCGGCACAGCAACACCAGCGAGTTCGCCAAATGAACATAAGGAATGGATAGTAGACAAAAATGCTGGACAACCTCAGCCGGTGAGACCGCATTTATGGAGCAAAGGAAATAGGCGACGATTTGGGTCGAGACCCTTCTCTGAAGAAGGGTTTTGGGTTGAGATCCTTCTCTGAAGCAGGGTCTCGACCCAAAATGTCGCCTATTTCCTTCGCTCCACAGACGCTGCCTCACCCGCTGAGTTTCTCCAGCATTTTTGTCTACCTTCGATGTTCCACCTTCGATCTGCAGTTCCTTCTTAGACGTAAGGAATGGATAGGAAAGGTTTATGAGCCAAACGCAGGCAGGAGGGACTAGTGTGTAGGTGAGGCATCTTGGTCGGCATGGGAAATCTGGGCCGAAGGGCCTGGTTCCATGCTGTATAACTCTATGACTCTAGATCAGAGCAGCCTCTTGAACCTGTTCACTGTTTCTCTTGGGCCTTGTCCATCTTTGAGGTCCATTCCCAGAATCAGATTTCAGTCCGTAAATAACTTCTTATCCCATAATCTTAACCCATCCCGCTTAATCCATATCGCTGTGAAACAGAGGGCGACTCTGTGGTGCAGCAATTAATGCTGCTTCCTTGCAGAGCCAGAGAGGCTGTCGATAGGGCAGGAGATGGTTAAGGCGAAGGGCAGTGTGTGTCCATGGCCTCAAGCAAATCTTAAATTGAACAGTGACGTTAGCAAGGAAGAAGATTGCTAAAAGTGACTTAATCTGTTGCTACACCCATTGTTGTTGTGCAAGGCCATTGTTGTTGTGCCTTCAGGAGAGTTGGGTCCATTACTGACAGAGACATGCAGCCACCATTAGTGGTGCTCCAGTTACCGACACAGCTGACTGGGCCACTGCTGCCCAGCCCCCCTCCACCCAATCTACAGCACCCCCTCTCACCCACGCCACCTCCTTTATCAGATCCACAGACCCACAGATCCCTCATGTGTAAACCACCACTGAAGTGGAAACCTGCTGCTGTTCTGATTATTAATATCATTAAAAAGTTCACAAGCAAGAGCTGGGGCGTGGTTGTGAAAGCATGCATTGAATTTGCTCATTTCCATTAACAATAGCCAGGAAGATGCTGCTTTGTGTATCGTTCCTTGCTGTTGGTGTCTGGTGGATTGTCATCCAATAAGCTGCTTAAGTGTATAAAATCATGAGCGGAGTAGATAGGGTAGACACAGTCCTTGCCCAGAAGGTGAATCGAGGACCAGAGGACATTGGTTTAAAGTGAGGGGGGTGGGGGGTGAAGATTTACTAGGAATCTGAGTTGTACATTTTTCACATAAAGGCAGGTACTGTCGCAAAGTTTAAGAAACATTTAGACATGAACATGGATAGGATAGGTTTAGAGTGAGATGGGCCAAATGGAGGCAAGTGGGACTAGTGTAGATGGGACATGTTGGGCCGAAGGGCCATTGGAAGATTCTATGATGAAGTTGTTTAAGGGTCTGACTGCCTAAATTATTTTAAATAAGTTTATTTTTTAAACTTTAGTAATGTTTATATAAATTAAAAAAGTCTACAAATATGAAAATCTAGATTGTAACTTTTTAGAGGTGCAGGTACACCATAGCAGCACATGCTGTCTCAAAAAAACTATCCGTGTTCTCCACAGATGCTGCCTGACCCGCTGAGTCACTCCAGCACTCTGTGAAACGTCACCTATCCATGTTTTCCACAGATGATGCCTGACCCGCTGAGTTACTCCAGCACTCTGTGAAACGTCACCTATCCATGTTCTCCACAGTTGCTGCCCGACCCGCTGAGTTACTCCAGCACTCTGTGAAACGTCACCTATCCATGTTCTCCACAGATGCTGCCTGACCCGCTGAGTTACTCCAGCACCCTGTGAAACGTCACCTATCCATGTTCTCCACAGTTGCTGCCCGACCCGCTGAGTTACTCCAGCACTCTGTGAAACGTCACCTATCCATGTTCTCCACAGATGCTGCCTGACCCGCTGAGTTACTCCAGCACTCTGTTTCCTTCAGTGTTGTGTAAAGTTGTAGCATCAGAGATGAGGTAACCAAGGATCATGCAAACAGATGGCATGTTTTTGGGATAGTCAGTGCTGGTAATTCCTGAGTCATGGTGTCACAGGTAAACAGCGCTGAAGCAGGCCCTTTGGCACAACCTGTCCAACTCGATCACGTTGCCTAACGTCCACTTGCCTGTGCTTGCCCCACTTCACTCCACAAAGTTCATAACCACACACCTGTTCAAGCACCTTCTAAATGCTGCTAATGTACCCGCCTACTTACAGAGAGATGATTAACCTCCAAACCCGCGCGTTCTTGGTGATGTGGGAGGAAACCAGAGCACCTGGAGGAAACCCACCCGGTCACAGGGAGAACGTGCAAACTCCACACAGACAGCACCCGACTCGGCATTGATCCCGGGTCTCTGGTGCGGTGAACCAGCGGCTCTACCACCTGCACCACCGTGCCTCCGTGTAATTTTATTTCAGATTTCTGTGATCTGCAGTTTGCTTTTTGCCTTTGTGTTTGGGTGGTTTGCTCCTGTGTTTGCCAATGTTGGCGGCCTTACCTCCACCTCAAACTCTTCATACTCCTCGTCCAAGAGCAGCACTCTGAGCCGCATCACCTTCCCGCCATGTTGCTGCGGTCCTTCTGATTTGCCGGGGGACCGCACCCTACGTCTGGGCTTCCTCTCACTCTCCAAATTCATCACCAGACTGGCTGGAGCGCAGGGCTGCAAGTTAAAACATTCACTTGGTATGAACTTTAACTATGCTGGATGCAAGCAAAGAGTCTTCAGACAGTGGTGGGGGGCATCGGGCTGTAAAGGTGCCAGGGGTTATGGGGAGAAAGCAGGGGAATGGGGTGAGGAGGGAGAGATAGATCAGCCATTATTGTTTGGCGGAGTTGTTGATGGGCTGAATGGCCTAATTCTGGTCCTATCACATGATCTAAACATGCAGAGAACCAGAATGTAGTTTACATTCAGAGAAAAGGGAGCCAGACATCCCATCACAACCAGAGAGCAGCGCAAAACTACTATCTACCTCATTGGTGACCCTCAGACCATCCTGAATCGGACTGCGCTGGCTTTACCTTGCACTAAACGTTATTCCCTTATCATGTATCTGTACACTGCAAATGGCTCGATTGTAATCATGTGTTGTCTTTCCGTTGACTGGTTAGCACGGGACAAACGCTTTTCACTGTACCTCGGTATACGTGACAATTAACTGAACTAAACATGGCCTTGCTCAATGGAGATGCACGCAGCTGCAGAAGCTGGAATCTTGCATAGGCAACAAAGTGCTGGAGTTACTCAGTGGGTCTGGCAGCAGCGAGGGAATGGACAGATAACATCATGAGTTGGACCCGTCTTCAAACTGGGGGGAGGAAGCTGGAAGAGAGGTGGGGGCCAGACAAAACCAGGCAAGTGAGGGGGAGGGTTGATCGGTAGACGGGAGCAGAAGGCTTGAGGGAACATACATACCCATGCTCTCCACAGATGCTGCCCGACCAGCACTTTGCAACCAGAACATGTCCTGTCATCCGTTGCGCTTGGTCCATTAACAAAGTCACCGAGGCCAACTTTAACCACTCACATCAATCAACATCCACCATGCACACTCCGATTGAAACCTATTGGTTCCGTTTCACAACTGAGCTGTGTCAAACGGACAGGCATTGCTCCCCTCTGCTGCAGAATCCCCACAGTGGGCTCAGAGAGTGATACAGCATGGAAACAGACCCTTCGGCCCATCTCATCCATGCCCATCCAAGCTAGACCCACCTGCCTGCGTTTGGCCAATATCCCTCTAATCCTTTCCAATCCATGTACCTGTCCAAATATCTTCCAAATGCTGTTATAGTCCCAGCCTCTTCCAGCAGTTCGTTCCATACACCCACCACCCTCTGAGTGATAAAATATACCCTCAGGTTCCATTTTAGTTTTTCCCCCACTAATCGTAAACCTAAGCCCCCAACCCCATCTTCACATTATCTATTCCCCTCATAGAAACATAGACACATGGAAATTAGGTGCAGGAGTAGGCCATTCGGCCCTTCGAGCCTTCAATATGATCATGGCTGATCATATAACTCAGTATCCCGTACCTGCCTTCTCTCCATACCCCCTGATCCCCTTAGCCACAAGGGCCACATCTAACTCCCTCTTAAATATAGCCAATGAACCAGCCTCCACTGCACTCTGAGGCAGAGAGTTCCACAGACTCACAATATAGCCAATGAACTGGCCTCAACTACCCTCTGTGGCAGAGAGTTCCTGAGACCCACCACTCTCTGTGTGAAAAAAGTCCTTCTCATCTCGGTCCTAAAGGATTTCCCCCTTATCCTTAAGCTGTGACCCCCTTGTCCTGGACCTCCCCAACATCAGGAACAATCTTCCTGCATCTAGCCTGTCCAACCCCTTAAGAATTTTGTAAGTTTCTATAAGATCCCCTCTCAATCTCCTAAATTCTAGAGAGTATAAACTGAGTCTATCCAGTCTTTCTTCATAAGACAGTCCTGACATCCCAGGAGTCAGTCTGGTGAACCTTCTCTGCACTCCCTCTATGGCAATAATGTCCTTCCTCAGATTTGGAGACCAGAACTGTACGCAATACTCCAGGTGTGGTCTCACCAAGGCCCTGTACAACTGAAATAGAACCTCCCTGCTCCTATACTCAAATCCTTTTGCTATGAAAGCTAACATACCATTCACTTTCTTCACTGCCTGCTGCACTTGCATGCCTACTTTCAATGACTGGTGTACCATGATCTTATACACCTCTACAAGATCACCCCTCATCCTCCTGCGCTCCAGGGAATAAAGTCCCAGGCTGCCCAACCTCTCCCTGCAGCTCAGCCCCTTGAGTCGTGGCAACAGCCTTGTAAATCTTTCACTTTAATGACATCCTCCTTATAGCAGGGTGGCAATAATTGAAGGAAATACTCCAAGGGTGACCTCACCTCTCCATCTTCCCAATGTTATCGCTTCCTGTGCGTTAGGTAGACAAAAATGCTGGAGAAATTCAGCAGGTGAGGCAGCATCTACGGAGCGAAGGAATAGGTGACGTTTCGGGTGGATGGCCAGAGTGCGTCTCACTGCAAATTGGAGGAGCAGCACCTCATATTTTGCTTGGGCAGTTTACACCCCAGTGGTATGAACATTGACTTCTCCAATTTCAGGTAGTCCTTGCTTTCTCCCTCCTTCCCCTCCTCTTCCCAGCTCCCACAAGCCCACTGTCTCCGCCTCTTCCTTTCTTCTTCCCGCCACCCCCCTGAGTGTCTCCAGCATTTTGTGTTTATCTTCAATTTTTCCAGCATCTGCAGTTCTTTCTTGAACGCTTCCTGTGCGTTGGTCAGTCAGTCCTTGCCAATGGTCTCAAGGTCAGGCCTGGTGTTGGGGTACGGCCATGCGCTGCTCACTGGGACTCCCCTACCCACCTCACCCGTGCCCCTCAAGGTTTTGTAAACCTCTATAAGGTCACCCCTCAGCCTCCTGTGCTCCAGCCTCTTGTAAAAAATCCCAGCCTCTCCTTTTAACATCAGCCCTCCAGCCCAATAACATCCTTGCGAATCTTTCCTGCATCCTATCCACCTTATAGCAGGACAAGCAGATGGACACCCCGTGTAGGGAGGAACTGAAGATGCTGCTTCACAGCAAAGATAGGCACAAAATGCTGGAGTAACTCAGTGGGACAGGCAGCCTCTCTGGAGAGAAGGAATGGGTGACGTTTCAGGTCGAGACCCCCTTTTAGACTGAGTCAGGTGATAGGGAACTAGAGTACCCCAAGAATAGTCTCACCCAGACCACTTTTAACCCCTCATCCCCCCCTCTCTTCTTTTAGAGCAGCTGCCAATGAGAACGTCAACGCACATCGTTCTGAAATTTGCTCTGAGCAAGAGGAGGACCAAAACTGCAAAGTTATAGTTATCCCTTCCACCCCACAGCTAACCCCCCCCCACACACCCCCTTACCCCCACCCACACAACCCCGTACCCCAACCCACACACCCCCGTACCCCCACCCACACACACCCGTACCCCCACCCACACACCCCCGTACCCCCACCCACACACCCCCGTAACCCCACCCACACACCCCCGTACCCACCGCACCCACACACCCCCGTACCCCCACCCACACACCCCCGTACCCCCCACCCACACACCCCCCTACCCCCCCCACACACACACCCTGCCCCCCACACACACACACCCCTGCCCCCCCCACACACCCCTGCCCCCCCCACACACAACCCCCTGCCCCCCCACACACACACCCCTGCCCCCCCCACACACCCCTGCCCCCCCACACACCCCTGCCCCCCCCACACACCCCTGCCCCCCCACACACCCCTGCCCCCCCACACACACCCCTGCCCCCCCACACACCCCTGCCCCCCCACACACACGCCTGCCCCCCACACACACACCCCCCCTGCCCCCCCCACACACACACCCCTGCCCCCCCCACACACACACACACCCCCTTGCCCCCCCCACACACACACCCCCTTGCCCCCCCCACACACACCCCCCTGCCCCCCCCACACACACACCCCTGCCCCCCCCACACACACACCCCTGCCCCCCCCACACACACCCCTGCCCCCCCACACACATCCCCGTACCCACCGCACCCACACACCCCCGTACCCCCCACCCACACCCCCCCTACCCCCCCCACACACACACCCCTGCCCCCCCCACACACACCCCTGCCCCCCCCCACACACACACCCCTGCCCCCCACACACACACCCCTGCCCCCCCCCACACACACCCCTGCCCCCCCACACACATCCCCGTACCCACCGCACCCACACACCCCCGTACCCCCCACCCACACCCCCCCCTACCCCCCCCCACACACACACCCTGCCCCCCACACACACACCCCTGCCCCCCCCACACACACACCCCTGCCCCCCACACACACACCCCTGCCCCCCCCACACACACCCCTGCCCCCCCCACACACACACCCCTGCCCCCCACACACACACCCCTGCCCCCCCACACACACACCCCTGCCCCCCCACACACCCCTGCCCCCCCACACACCCCTGCCCCCCCACACACCCCTGCCCCCCCCACACACCCCTGCCCCCCCACACACCCCTGCCCCCCCACACACACACCCCCCTGCCCCCCACACACACACCCCTGCCCCCCACACACACACCCCTGCCCCCCCACACACACCCCTGCCCCCCCCACACACACCCTTGCCCCCCCACACACACACCCCCCTGCTCCCCCACACACACACACTCCTGCCCCCCCACACACACCCCTGCCCCCCCACACACACACACCCCTGCCCCCCACACACCCCCTCGTTGCGTTGGGGGAGTGGGTGAGTGGTGGAACATTGCGCTGGGGAATGTCCAGTAAAGATTAAAACCCACTGGAGAACAGAACAGTCTGTGACTAACACCAACACACGTATTAGTCAAGTCAGGCAGAAGGCACCGACCATTGCAATCAGTGATAGCTTCAGATATTAAAAATAATATTTCATACGGAGAAGAACTCTTGGTAATCACACAGCCATTTTAAAACCCGATCTCCGGATAACTTACCCTTTAAGATGCAATTTTTGCAAAGATCTTGTTGAGTAAATGGATATATATTCATTCCTCTCCCATTATTGACGAGCCAAAATATATTATTATAATTATTATTATTATGGCGTTATTTGATGAGCATGTCCATCACATTCACAGTGCTAATTCAAGCGTCCACGTCTCAAGCATAACGAAAGGCTACCTGCTGTGAAGGGATGCTTCCTGCACAACTTCAGTGAGAGGGGGATATCCCAGTGGTGCTTCCCCTCAGATGCTTTGCCTTCTGACTGGAGAAGCACTGATGCTGCAGGGACTGGGAGCTCGGTGGCAGCCAGAGTGAGCTGGGTCACAGAGATCCGCCACCCAGCGCAGCACAATAGCAGTCTGAAGAAGGGTCTCCACCCCAAACGCCACCCACTGCTTCTCTCCAGAGATGCTGCCTCACCCGCTGAGTTTCTCCAGCTTCTTGTGTCTGTCTTTCAGCACAATCATCACAGGGTCCCACCTCACCCCCCCTCCCCCCCGGGTACCAGCCTCACACACAGCTCCCACAGGCTGGCTCTTTCATCTGATGATTGCTATAGCAATGGGATTTTATTCCTTGCATGTCGGTATAATTTGCAATCTCAGCACCGGCTCTCTCCCACAAAATAGAATAAACTAGACATGGGCAGGGTGGGATGTTTGTGTCTTGCTGCTCATCATAAACATGCCCACACTGCTTTAAAAAAAGACAGAGTGCTGGAGTAACTCAGCGGGTCAGGCAGCATCTGTGGAGAACATGGATAGGTGACGTTTCACAGAGTGCTGGAGTAACTCAGCGGGTCAGGCAGCATCTGTGGAGAACATGGATAGGTGACGTTTCACAGAGTGCTGGAGTGACTCAGCGGGTCAGGCAGCATCTGTGGAGAACATGGATAGGTGATATTTTGGGTCGGGACCCTTCCTGAAATATCATGCATTTATTATTAACTGCAGTTCTGGTTGTCTGAATAGAGGGGGTGAAGGCTTTGGAGAAGGTTCAGAAATGGTTTACCAGTGCTGCCTGGATTAGAGGGAATTAGCTGCAGGAGGGGTTGGAGACATTCAGATTGGTTTGTTGGGAAATTATGGAGAGACCTAATTGAAGAAAGGTGCGGGTAAGATGTCTTCTCAGGCTGGACATGCCAAATAGGGCAGAGCTTTTATTTTGTGCAACTCACATGTTAAATCAATAATGTTTTATCATTAATGTTTAATGTTTTATGTGTCATTCCCAACCACCACCTAGCTGGTATCGCCCCCCCCCCCATATCAGACCACCCGTTGTCGCCCAAGACGAGCGGGGAGCACAGGAGATCGATACCAGGCGGCCGCTGCACGCACACACAGCACCTCCACCCCGACTGAAATCCAGAGCCAGTTTCTTGCAGACAGTCCCCACCTCTCCAGACAACCAAAGAAACAGCAAGGACCAACATCTGGAAAGATGAATGGAACCAGCTCAACACACGAGCCCACGACTGGATGGAGAGAGGAATCACTCCGACTGGATGCCTCGCCAGCGGGCACGGCCTCCCATGCCCAACCTGGAAGACCCTCAACAGATTACGAGTGGAACAGGGGAGGTGCAAAGCATGGAACTACCAGGCAGAAGACACATGCAGCTGTGGAGCAGTACAGACAGTGTCCCACCTACTGGAGTGTGACGATGCCCCCCCGTGCAGCCCCCAGGACCTGGCTGAACCGCCCCGACCCGACCCGACCAGCTGTGACCTGTGCCAGATACTAGCACAACGACATCTGAGATTGCAACGGGCTCGAAGAAGAAGAACTGCCACCGTATGTCATGTTGTCACTTGCGGGTGGTTCAGCAACGCAAATTCCATGTATGTGAATACTTGGCCAATAAACTTATTCAATTCAATTCAATTAACCGTGAGAGGGGCAAAGTTTAAAGGAGATGTGCAGGGCAAGTCCACAGAGGGTGGTGGGTGCCTGGAACTGCCAGGGGTGGTGGTGGAGGCACATGTGATAGTGGCGTTTATGAGGCGTTTAGGTAGGTACATGGATCTGCAGGAAATGGATCAGGTGCAGGCAGAGGAGTTTCGTTTAACTTGGCATCACGTTCAACGTAGACATTGTGGGCCAACGGGGCTGTACTGTGCTGTACTGTTTTATGTTCTATGTCAGTGGCAATGCCATCTCCTTAGACGGAGACAGACCCAGGGATTTTTTTTTAGACATACAGCATAGAAACAGGTCCTTTAACTATTATGTCAATGTTCATGCCGCTGGGGTGTAAACTACCCAAGCGAAATATGAGGTGCTGCTCCTTCAATTTGCGCAGGGCCTCACTCTAGCAATGGAGGAGGCCCGGGACAGAAAAGTCAGTGTGGGATTGGGAGGGGGAGTTGAGATGGGTAGCAACATAGAACATAGAAACATAGAAAAATAGGTGCAGGAGTAGGCCATTCGGCCCTTCGAGCCTGCACCGCCATTCAATGTGATCATGGCTGATCATCCAACTCAGTATCCCGTACCTGCCTTCTCTCCATACCCCCTGATCCCTTTAGCCACAAGGGCCACATCTAACCTCCTCTTGAATCTAGCCAATGAACTGGCCTCAACGACCTTCTGTGGCAGAGAATTCCAGAGACCCACCACTCTCTGTGTAAAGAATGTTTTCCTCATCTCGGTCCTAAAGGAATTCCCCCTTATCCTTAGACTGTGACCCCTTGTTCTGGACTCCCCCAACATCGGGAACAATCTTCCTGCATCTAGCTTGTCCAGCCCCTTAAGAATTTTGTAAGTTTCTATAAGATCCTGGAGATCCTGGAGATAAGCAACCAGGAGATCATGTGCGCTGGGCAGACAGAGCGTAAATGTTCAGTGAAACGGTCGCCGAGTCCACGTTTGGTCTAGATACATCGAAACATCGAGTCGGCCCTTCGAGCCAGCACTGCTGTTCAATATGATCATCCGCAATCAGTACCCCTTTCCTGCTTTTTCCCCATATCCCCTGATTCCTTTAGCCCTAATGGGCCTGTCACACTTAGGTGATTTTTTTAGACAACTGCCAGCGACGAGGCCAATGGAATTCATCAAAGTTACCTGGCAACAACCTACGACACCCCAAATTGTTGCGGAAATTTTTCATCAGTCGCCTGTAGCGGCTTAAAAAAATTGCCTAAGTGGGACAGGCCCACAAGAGTGTTGTCGATGTTTGTTTCCCTCCTTTGTTTAGACGGCAGGAACCAGCAGAGGGCAGCAGGGAGCCGCAGAGAGCAAACCTCCCTGCACTGTGACTGATGCAGTCTTCACCCTCCCAGCCATGGTAACCCAGCCCAGCTCGTCACAGATACCCAGCCCACACATTGACCAAGAACAGGAACGTATCCCAGTGTGTGGAGAACGGAAATGACGTCCCAAGCCCAATGCATCTGTGAGGACAATGTGATCTGAACGGGAAACGAGAGATCAAATATCCAGGGTAGACACAGAATGCTGGAGTAGCTCGGCGGGTGAGGCAGCGTCTCTGGAGAGAAGGAATGGGCGATGCTTCGAAACGCCACCCATGCCTTCTCTCCAGAGATGCTGCCTCACCCGCTGAGTTACTCCAGCATTCTGTGTCTACCTTCGATTTTACCAGCATCTGCAGTTCTTTCTGACACAACGTGAAATATCTAAGGTTTTTTAAAAAGCTGTACGTTAATTATACAGGTACTGATTGGGGATGATCAGCCATGATCACATTGAATGGCGGTGCTGGCTCGAAGGGCTGAATGGCCTCCTCCTGCACCTATTGTCTGTTGCTATAAACTGCCCCTGGTGAGTAGGGAGTGGGGGAGTTAGATGGAACCGTGGCTGGGGATAGGTTGCCGGGGTAATTAGTGGGGGAAGGAGACTGCTCTGAAATAGAGTAACACAGCACAGAAACAGGCCCTTCGGCCCAACATGATGCCCCATCTACACTACTCACCTGCCCGGTGTATGGCCCATATTCACCTTAATCGTTAATATCCATGTACCTGATCCAATGTCTTTTAAATGGTGTTATAGTCCCAGCCTCAACTACCTCCTCTGGCAGCTCGTCCCATACACCCACCACCCTCTGTGTGAAAACATTGGCCCTCTAGTTCTATTAAATATTCCCCCCCCCCCACCTTAAACCCATATCCCCTGGTTCTTGATTCATCTACTTTGGGTAAAACCCTGTGCATTCACCCTGTCCATTCCCCTTGTGATGTGATGCACATGGAGACATTGGGCATTTCCTGAGGCATGAGAACATTTGGACAAGTCTACTTCTTGTGTGTGGCGCTCACAGCCTGAAGTTGTTGGACAACTTGTTCCATTTGATCTGATTTGATTGTGCGTGTCAGGTTGATTGCATTCGTCGAAACCGGGCGGACCTCGTGAAGGTTGCAATCGGATGGAGCCCTGATAGATGATATTGACCAGAGAGGGTGCAGAGATGTGGGTGGGGTTGAAATGCAGACACAGACTATTAAAGGGGTGCAAGTGGGTGGGAGCGGAGCTGTGGGGATTGAATGGCAGAGTAGATGGGCCCCATTGTGTAATTCTAGCTGTGGGCAGGCTGGGATTCAGTTGGGCAGGTGGCCGGCTGCACTTGTGCCATGAGCAGGCCGAGCGAGTTCAAGTAGGGGCGCACTGAGATCTCCACCAGCTTCTCCAGCACGGCTTAGCCCAGTATCCCATTCTCCCGGTATTCCCATCGACTCCTCTACCCATTGGGGGGGATTTACAGCAACCAAGTGGCCTCTATAATTGTGCAGAATCTTGAACGTTCTATCTGCTTTTCCCAACGTGTTCATATGTTTGAGGGTGGTGGTGGAAGCAGATATGACAGTGGGGTTGAATGGACGTTTGGCTTGGCACTTGGATATGGAGGGGGATGGATAGTGAGGAGGCTGGTAGGAGTTGGTCTTGGCATTATTCAGCACAGACATTATGGGCTGAAGGGCCGTCATCAGTGGAAGGAGCAGAATTAGACCATTCGGCCCATCAAGTCTATTCTATGACTGATCTATCTCTCCCTCCGAACCCCATTTACCGGTCTTCCCCATAACCCCTAGTTGGCCTGTTCCTGTTACTGCGGAGCTTCTAGCTGTGGGCGGGGTGTGGACCTACCATCCGGAGTCTGGGATCCCTCGCCGGGGATTGCCGGAGAAGAGCTCCAACCGCCGGCCCGCGGCCTGTAACATCCCGGAGCCGCGGTCTCCGGTAGGAAAGTGGTCGATTCGGTCTCTCCAAGTGTGTTCGACTGTCCCGACGTCGGAGTTTTGATCGTCCCAACGAGAGGGCCTGTACATCGGGCCATCCGTAGCGGTGACTACGGGGGGTTCATGGCCCCACCACGGGTGAACAAGGAGGGGGACTGGCTGAACTTTGTTGCCTTTCACCACAGTGAAGAAAACTGTGGTGGATGTTTGTGTTAAATCCGATTGTGTATTGCGTGTGGGTCTTTTAAGTGTATCGCTGCTGGCAAATTCATTCCCTGCACCTTCGTTGGTGCATGTGATGAATGAATTTGACTTTGACATAGTTCTATGTTCTTACAGATGAAAGTGGCTTGGATGTATCGTGGGCTCGCCGACGCGGACTTCTTTGGGACGTGGGAGAAAACTGTAGCGTCGAGGGTAAATGGGAGAAATCGCAGGGAGAGTGTGCGGACTCCACAGAGACAGCACCCGAGGCCAGTATTGAGCCTGGGTGCGTGGAGGTCGGTCAACTATGCCACACGGCTGCCCAATCTCCTCTGACCAGCAGAGGGCACAGTTTCAGGGGTTGAGCAACAAGTCGCGGGGGCAACTGGGAACAGTGTGAAGGGGCGCAAAGAACGGGCGAGCACCGCAGTCTACTGGACGTGGCCAAGATTCAGCGATATGTAGCTTTGGGAGGTCAAGTGGGACATTGAGCATAGAAGTTGGGAGGTCATGTCACAGTTGTATAGGACGTTGGTTGGTGAGACCACATTTAGGATATTGTGTTCAGTTCTGGGCACCATGTTATAGGAAAGATGTCGTCAAGATGGAAAGGGTCCAGAGAAGATTTACGAGGATGTTGCCTGGACTAGAGGGTGTGAGCTATAGGGAGAGGGATGGCAGGACTTCCATATGAAGAAAGACTGGATGGACTTGGCTTGTACTTGCTGGAATTTAGGAGATTGAGGGGGGATCTTATAGAGGCTTACAAAATTCTTAAGGGGTTGGACAGGCTAGATGCAGGAAGATTGTTCCCGATGTTGGGGAAGTCCAGAACAAGGGGTCACAGTTTAAGGATAAGGGGGAAGTCTTTTAGGACTAAGATAAGAAGATCTTTTTTGACACAGAGAGTGGTGAGTCTGTGGAATTCTCTGCCACAGAAGGTAGTTGAGGCCAGTTAATTGGCTATATTTAAGAGGGAGTTTGATGTGGTCCTTGTGGCTAAAGGGATCAGGGGATATGGAGAGAAGGCATGTACAGGATACTGAGTTGGATGATCAACCATGATCATATTGAATGGTGGTGCAGTCTCGAAGGGCCGAATGGCCTACTCCTGCACCTAGTTTCTATGATTCTATGATTCTATGAGAGGTTGAGTAGGCTGGGACTCTATTCCCTGGAGCGTTGGAGGATCCTTCTTCTTGCGTATGGCGTGCCCAGCCTAAAGCTGTAGGACAACTTGTGCTATTTGATCTTATTTGATTGTGCACGCCGGGTCGATTGCATTCGTCGAAACAGGACGGACCACGTGAAGGTTACAATCTTCCACCCCAAGCAGGAGGATGAGGGGTGATCTTATTGAGGTGTAGTGATCCAGTGCGAAAACAGGCCCTCTTATAGAGGTGCATAAAGTCATGAGAGGAATAGATCGGGTAGATGCACAGAGTCTCTTGCCCAGAGGAGGGGAATCGACGACCAGAGGACATAGGTTCAAGGTGAGAGGGGAAAGATTTAATAGGAATCTGAGGGGTAACTATTTTACACAAAGGGTGGTGGGTGGATGGACAAAGCTGCCAGAGGAGGTAGTTGATGGGAAGATGGATGGAGCCAAATACAGGGCATTTGGAAGAAAACCTGTTAGAGTCTGCAAAAGACTTGAGACTGGGGCGGAGGTTCACCTTCCAGCAGGACAATGACCCTAAACATACAGCCAGAGTTACAATGGAATGGCTTAGATCAGAGCATATTCATGTGTTAGAATGGCCCAGTCAAAGTCCAGACCTAAATCCAATTGAGAATCTCTGGCAAGACTTGAAAATTGCTGTTCACAGACGCTCTCCATCCAATCTGACTGAGCTTGAGCTATTTGGCAAAGAAGAATGGGCAAAAATGTCAGTCTCTAGATGTGCAAAGCTGGTAGAGACATACCCTAAAAGACTTGCAGCTGTAATTGCAGCGAAAGGTGGTTCTACAAAGTATTGACTCAGGGGGCCTGAATATTTTTGCACGCCACACTTTTCAGTTTTTTATTTGTAATAAAATTTGAAAACCATGTATCATTTTCCTTCCACTTCACAATTATGCACCACTTTGTGTCGGTCTATCACATAAAATCCCAATAAAATACATTTATGTTTGTGGTTGTAACGTGACAAAATGCTGAAAAGATCAAGGGGTATGAAAACTTTTGCAAGCCGCTGTCTATTAAACATTGCCATTATAGCCATCGGTCTCTACAGCTTCCTCTGGCAGCTGGGTTGCATGCACGCACCACCCCCTGTGTGTGAAAAAATGGTCCCCTCAGATCCCCTGTAAATCATTCCCCTTTCACCTTCAACCTCTGCCCTCTAGCCCTGGTCTCCTGGGGTCAAAGAACGTGACCTTTCATCTTATGATTATGCCTCTGGTAGAGTAAGGGGCCTGTCCCACTTTGGTGATTTTTTGGGTGACCGCCGCAAAATTTTGAACATGTTGAAAAATGTTTGGCGACAATATTTGCTGTGGTAGGTTGACGTAGGTGTTGTCATAGGTGAATTCCATTAAACCTAGTCCCCCAGCAGTCGAGTAAAGAGTCGCCTAAGTATGACAGGCCCATTAGAATGATTTTATATTCCACGAGTCAGTGAGAGCAACATTAAGTTACAGACAAGACAGCTTCACCATTTGAAGCACTTTATTTTTTTTAAAAGGTCAGAAATTAATCAATGGCAAAATGTAAAATACTGAAATATGAAGCATACAGCACGTCTTATCTAAGCACAAACAAGCACTACAGCAACCTAATCTGGCAGCAATCTGAAGAGAAAATAAATTCAAAGCTACTGTTCTGCTTGCAGCAGCTGAGGGAGCAGACAGCTTCAAGTTGTGTGTGATCCGGGGACCTGCGCTTGTGGGACACGTGTGATGTGTTACATTCACGGCGGGCGGAGAGACGGTTCTTGTACGCTGGGCTGTGAGAGGCGGGGAGGAGTGGCCAGCAGTAAAGTGCGAGCTTGTGGTCATACTCTGACCTCCCCCCTCTTTCTCTCTCTCCAACTCACTCACTCACACAAACACACACACACTCACTCACACACGTCGGGGATTTCAAATCCAGGCATAGTTCCCCAGGACTAATTCTACAAGTGGCCCCGTTACACGGACAAGGTTTGTCCCTCAGCTGCTGCTAAAATAAGCAGGCCATGGCAATAAAATGAAAAGGCTTCCGCTGTCAAGGAATATCTGTGTACAGGATTGTAGAACTTGGACCTTTCAGATCAGTGTGACATGACTTGGTGTGTCGTCTGTTCCTTTTGCATGTGGATAGCAAACTGGTTTTGACTGTTTGACTGTTTGGAGAATTTTGACGGTAGGATGACATCAGGCTGCTGACGTTTTCCAGCTCCTCGATCCATTCATTACACAGTTAAGCGATGGCACAACTACAAAGCTTGTCTTAACAGCACAGAATCGTCATGCTTGCAACACGTGTTTACAGCAAAAAAACATTTCTCCCTTTCCTACTTTTTCAAACCCCCAAAACCTTTAGCTGATTTACCGTAACAAACTTTCCCGTATTTAACACAATCCTTTATTTTAATTCAAAATAAGATCTGATTTTTCCTTTCAATAACTATGTACATAAGTGCAAAAAAAGATGTGTCACACACAATCACACACTAACAGGTCAAATCAGTTAAACTGCAGCAATTCTCCAGAGTTCCTGTTTACAACATCACACCATACTTTCTAGTTATAAAACCCCATTCGAAGTCGACATGTTGTAAAACCTCTTTGAATATTAAAATGTACACACACAGATTCAGGTCACGTACGTTTTGAGTGGAACTTTGGGTATTGAAGATAGTCAAAGGATAACATTTCTCTTTGCCTGAGTGTGTCTAACGGTACCATTCTCTAAGTCCACGTTGATGTCCATTTTTTTTTTTTTTTTTTTAAATTACAAGTGAAAATTCACAAATAATTTATACAAAGGTAGCCATGTTGTAGATTAGTTGCCATAACAACTCAACATCATAATTAGTTAACAATGAATCTATCATCGTCAGAGTTAGAAAGTTAATTTTGTTCTAAAATGTAAACTACAGAAACTGGGTATGTATTAAACTTTCACCCATATCCCAGTCAAGGTTAGCACTAAAATAAATGACTTTTAATGAATGTTTTCAAATACAAATGTTAAAACTTCTTCTAATTGTCCCTCAGATTTCAATGGTTAGTTCCTAACTGACTGTAACTAAAGCTAAGCGACCAACATAAGGGAACTCAGCAATCAGGGGTTAGAAAGTGAAATAAAATGTTGATTTGAGTCTTACCACCAAGACTATAGTATGTGCTGTTATGTACTTACATTTAGATTATTGGCTCAAACTAAGATTATATTGTTTTAAAACCATTACAGTATTTAAGGCCTTTTACAGGCAACGTAATTATGTTCTTATCTTGCTGATCCCTTTGAGAGGAACGGAACGTAGCAATCTGTTAGCATGCATTACTGTGAAACACACTGCTGAAGAATTTTAGTACAGCACAGTCCTGTCAGAGTGTCTAACAGACCCTGCAAACTGAGCGAGCTAAGTCGTTAATGGAACGTATGGCTGGGTAACAATGACTTTCCCAATTAATACAACCATTTCACTGGCTTTAAAACACTCGAGATAGACGCAAAATGCCGGAGTAACTCAACAGGTCAGGCAGCATCTCCAGAGAGAAGGAATAGGTGACGTTTCGGGTCGAGACCCTTCCTTAGACTTAGCCTCTTAGGGAGGGTCCCAGCCCGAAACGTCATCTATTCCTTTCCCCAGAGATGCTGCCTGTCCCGCTGAGTTAGTCCAGCATTGGGGTGGGAGATTGCAACCTTCACTGTTTCGACGAATGCAATCATCCCGGCGTGCACAATTAAATCAGATCAATTAGAACAAGTTGTCCTACAAGGTGGGTCTCGACCCGAAACGTCACCTATCTCCTTCGCTCCTTAGATGCTGCTGCACCCACTGAGTTCCTCCAGCTTTTTGTGTGACCCACGTTGCCCTACAACTTTAGGCTGTGCACGCTGGATGCAGGAAGAAGAAGATTCCAGCATTTTGTGTCTATCTTGGGTGTAAACCAGTAACTGCACGTCCTTCCTGCAGGCTAAACAGCACTCTTCTGATTACTATTGTTAACCGAGCTCTGCGACGCATGAAAAGATGGGGGTTATGATGTAGATGCAGCCTAACTAGACAATTCCCTGCTTCTGTCCTTCAACCTTCTTCTTCCCACTTCATCCTTGTGTGACCCGTTTCATCCAAGGCTAAGCATTTCTTGCATATCATTTGCATAAGGCTGAGAGAACTAAACAAAAAAACTACGCATGGTGTGAATGAAATGATTTGGTGACAAATGTGAGTTCAACGAGGGCTGAAACTGCTACTAACTAACTAGGATCAGCAAACAGCCGTCCATTTCAGTTGGACAAAGAGACAGTCCCTTGAAGCAGGGACTTTTAATATTTAGAGTCACATTCAGTGACTAATGAATACACATGAGCTAGTGACTTTTATAGTCTAGCGACTTCCATTTTTTTAGTTAAACAAATCACTGGAATAACTGATTGCACATTGAATATTGTTTTTCCGTAGTGCGGTTTTAAAAGTGGCAATTTTTGCACATTTTCCTCTTTATTTGGCGACACTAGTGACTGGATTCCTTTTGAATCTCTCTCCCTCATAACCTGCCCGCGATGTTGAAACATCTGTGGCATCTGACTATAAACTACTTGAAACATCCCCCTCTTCCTCATTGTTGCAAACCTCGCACATTCCTACTCTTCTTCGAGACGGGAAATCATTTTAAAATTCCAAATTTACATTCTCCTGCATTTGGGCCAGGGGAGCATGGCAGTGTGAATGATGGTTGGCTAGCTTCATGTACAAGCCCGTTCCAAGCATTGTTCTACTTTTAATATTTGTCCAGGAGACATGGTTGTCCCTGGTAAGACCAGGACTTACTGCAGGACGCTCCTTGCAAAAGTGCTGGGAACCACCTCTGAAGTGTGTGTGTGCGCGTGTGCGTGTGCGTGCATGTGCGTGTGTGCGTGTGTGTGCGTGCGGGTGCGTGTGGGTGCGTGTGCGTGTGTGTGCGCGCGTGTCCGTCCGTGCGTGTGTGTGTGTGCGTGCGTGTGTGTGTGCGTGTTAGTGCGTGCATGTGCGTGTGTTAGTGCGTGTGCGTATGTATGTGTGGGTGTGTGTGTGTGTGCAAGTGCATGTGTATGCGTGTGTGGGTGTGGGTGTGTGTGTTAGTGCATGTGTGTGGGTGTGGGTGTGTGTGTGTGTGTTAATGCGTGTGTGCATGTGTATGCGTGTGTGCACGTGTGTGTGTGCCTGTCAGGGAGTCCTGGGATTTCAGTTTCTCCCAGTGTTTAGATCAGGACTGGGTGTGGCTTGGAGGGAGGGAAGGAGTGAGTGAGTGAGTGATCGAGGGAGTGAGGGAGGGAGGGGTGGTGGTGGTTCCAACCTTGTTGTCCTAAACCCTTGGAGTTGTATGTTGCACACTGCAGCCCCCTCTGGTGGAGGGAGTCAGTGGATGGGAGTCCCACCCTGGATGGTGCCCGGCTTTGTCATAAGGTCGTAAGTGATAGGAGCAGAATGAGGCCATTCGGCCCAGCAAGCCTACCCCACCATTCAATCATGGCTGATCCATCTCTCCCTCCCAACCCCATTCTCCTGCCCAGTCCCCATAGCCCCCGGCACCCGCACTAATCAAGAATCTATCACTCTCTGCGTTAAACATATCCTGTCTGAGTGAGGAGGAGAGTGCAAGTAAGGAGAGTAGGACCATCCGCTCTGGAGAAAGCCGCGAGCTTTCACTCAGCCTCCTTGGTCCAGGGTGGGACGGCTTTGGAGAAGGAGGTGCCCCATCAACACTGGGCTGTTTCCGTAGCCATGGTAATTATGAACCCCCTCCCCCCCTCTCCAGGGTGTGGGTGGTGGGGTTCAGCAATGAGTGGTGGTCAGTTATTGGACATGCCTGGCACTCTGTGGCTAGAACGAGCATCATCCCCAACATTCAGATGGTGCCTTCCTGCACCTCCTGCATGAATACGCTGGTAAAACTGTTCCTTCACATCTGCACTGGTCCCCTGCAGCTCAACACCCCAGTGGAGGGCCCTAGTAGGGGTTTGCACAGCCCATTCTTTCATGGCAATGCCTTGACCTCTGCACAATGTGACTGGACCCGGCATTAACCCAGACCAGCTGGAGGGCAGCTCAGGATGGCCCCCCCCCCCCCTTCCGTCTGGTGGCCCGCCCAGGTCCGTCCTTGCACCGACCCGATCTCCCAAAGTCGCCCAGTTGAGAGGATTGAACGCGGATGGTCAGGGATGATCCATGGCCACTGAATTCCCATTGGCTGGCCACCGTTTGGGATTCCTCCGCCGGCTGCCAATGCCATCAAAGACTGGGTGGAGGCAAATCTCCTGAAGGGTCCTGGCACAATGAAAACAACTCCCCAACTCCTCCTCATTCTGCCCTAGCTTCACAAACCAGGGCGTCAGTACACGGCAACATGAACCCAGGCTTGCCACACTCACCTGTCTTGTCCGAGGCACTGAGTTTCAATGAGAAGGAAGTCGTTCTGACCAGCTGTATCATGAGATTACACACTAACACATGCATGGCTCCTCCGCAATAACCGGGCCCATTTCACCACAACCGCTCAGGAGGAAAGACAGGACAAAAATATATCAGTGACGGGAAGCATGCCTTTAGCAGAATCGCCAATGGTCTCGCTGCGGTTGGCCTTGTCTGGCCAAGGACATTGATTAACTGCCACAGATCCGCAGTTACCTGCCCGTTACATTGCTGTCTACATGTATGTTTTTGAGCCAGGTATTAATATTATAAGTTATAAGGAATAGAATTAGGCCATTCGGCCCATCAAGACTACTCCGCCATTCAATCACGGCTGATCTATCTCTCCCTCCTAACCCCATTCTCCTGCCTTCTCCCCATAACCCCTGACACCCATATTAATGTCGTTGAGCACTGCATGGTGCCTCTGATCAGGACTAGTTGAATAAATACGTTTATTGGCCAAGTATTCACATACAAGGAATTTGCCTTGGTGCTCCGCCCGCAAGTGACAACGACATACAGTGACACCGCCCCTGTTATACTGAAGCATACATCAATATTCACACTGGAAGTATTGCTGTATCAAACATGGCCATTAACTGTGGAGGTTCTACAAGTTGATATTAGATATCACGTAGACAAGACAAGGAAATCTGAAATACAGATAAAGGCAAGCTGGCTCTCGGCTCCAATTAATTTTGCCCTGTTTCCCATTGACATTCATCTTATTTACTTTGTAATAAGGACATGGAGGTTGTGATCAATAGGGAGCTATTGGGGAAAGCTGTTCCACAAAAGACATTTCCTTAAAAACAAAACTAGTTTTCAAATTCTGATGTAAACTTAACATTCAGTTAAGATAACACTCTTACATAAAAACTGAGACAGATAAACAATTTCCATTGATAATATACATTAAACCAACAGTCTTTATACGCTGAAAATGGTTTTCACTATTAACATGGATTGATTATAAATGTATTACGCCAATGAGATATAAGTCGTATTATACCTCATTTAATTACTACACACACACGCGCGTGGTTCTAACAGGAGGAAGTAAATATACTTGACATTTTTATAGTGCTTTTTCTGTTTCTTCTTGACATTCCCATCATTTTGGTTTTGGTTAGCATGTTGGCTGTGGTAGGCTTACTGTGGAGGTGGTGGGAGGATGTACAGAAAGGCCATGTGCAGTTACCCACCAGATTGCTGTTCATTACTTCAGCCCTGATGTCCTGCCGTACAAGAGACAAGAAGCAGAGTTAGACACCGCAGCTCAGCACGGCTACACACGGTACTGCCTGGAATATTTCATTCAACCCCGCCCTACAACACCCAGCAAGCCACCAGCAACGTTACAGCAAGCCACCAGCAACGTTACTGATAAAGAACTAACATACTATTAATCACAGTACTAGATTCATAGTTATGGAGTACTAGTCATAGAGTACTAGTCATAGAGTACTATTTATAAGTCATAGAGTTCTAGTCATAGAGTACTAGTCATATATTAGATATACTCGGCATAGTACTAGTCATAGACTACTAGTTACAGAGTACTAGTTATAATACTAGTCATAGAGTACTAGTTATAGAGTAGTAGTCATAGTACTAGTTATGGAGTACTAGTCATGGGGTACTAGTTATAGAGTACTAGTTAGAGTACTAGTTATAGAGCACTAGTTATAATACCAGTCGTAGAGTACTAGTTATAGTCATAGAGCACTTGATATAGAGTATTAGGCATAGTACTAGTCATAGAGTACTAGTTATAGAGTACTAGATTCATAGTACTAGTCATAGAGAATTAGTCATAGAGAATTAGTCATAGAGTACTAGTCATAGAGTACTAGTCATATACTAGTCATAGTGCTAGTTATAGTAGTATATAATACTAGTCATAGAGTACTAGTTATAGAGTACTAGAGACACAGGGTACCAGTCAAGAGTGTTTTAATGTCATACGTCCCAGATAGAACATGGACATGTTTACTTGCAGCTTGACAACAGAATAAGGCGTAGACTATTTTCTACATGGGGATAAAATCCTGAAATCAAAGGGACTTGGGAGTGCTGGTGCAGGATTCCCAAAAAGTTAATCTGCAAATCAAATCGGTAGTAAGGAAAGCAAATGCAATTTATTTATTTCAAGAGGGATAGAATAGAAAAACAGGGATGTAATGCTGAGGCTCTATAAGGTGCTGGTCAGGCCACATTTGGAATATTGTGAGCAGTTTTGGGCCCCATATCTGAGGAAGGATGTGCCGGCTCTGGAGAGGGTCAAGAGGAGGTTAACAAGAATGATCCCAGGAATTAGCGGGTTAACGTATGATGAACGTTTGGCGGCACTGGGCCTGTACTCGCTGGAGTTTAGAAGAATGAGGGGGGGACCTAATTGAAACGTACAGAATATTGTAAGGCTTGGATAGAGTGGATGTGGAGAGGATGTTTCCACTAGTGGGAGAGTCTAGGACTAGAGGTCCTCAGAATTAAAGATGCGGAGGAATTTCTTTAGTAAGAGGGTGGTGAATCTGTGAAATTCTTTGGTGTCCCATGTGGATGGGACATGTTGGTCGGTGAAGGCAAGTTGGGCCAAAGGACCTGTTTCTATTGCTGTATGACTCTATCATTGGTACTAGTTATAGAGTACTAGAGTTATCGAGTACTCTTCAGAGTGCTAGTTATATACTAAAGTCAGAGAGCTAGTCATGAAGTACTAGAGTACTCGCACCATAAAATACTAGTGCCAGAGAGTACTAGTGCCAGAGAGTACTCGTGCCAGAGAGTACTGATGCCACAGAGTACTGGTGCCACAGAGTACTAGTGCCACAGAGTACTGGTGCCACAGAGTACTGGTGCCGCACAGTACTGGTGCCACAGAGTACTAGTGCCACAGAGTACTGGTGCCGCACAGTACTGGTGCCGCACAGTACTGGTGCCACAGAGTACTGGTGCCACAGAGTACTGGTGCCACAGAGTACTGGTGCCACAGAGTACTGGTGCCGCAGAGTACTGGTGCCGCACAGTACTGGTGCCGCACAGTACTGGTGCCACAGAGTACTGGTGCCACAGAGTACTGGTGCCGCAGAGCACTGGTGCCACACAGTACTGGTGCCACAGAGTACTGGTGCCACAGAGTACTGGTGCCACAGGGTACTGGTGCCACAGGGTACTGGTGCCACAGAGTACTGGTGCCACAGAGTACTGGTGCCACAGAGTACTGGTGCCACAGAGTACTGGTGCCACAGAGTACTGGTGCCACAGAGTACTGGTGCCACAGGGTACTGGTGCCACAGGGTACTGGTGCCACAGGGTACTGGTGCCACAGGGTACTGGTGCCACAGGGTACTGGTGCCGCAGAGTACTGGTGCCACAGAGTACTGGTGCCACAGGGTACTAGTGCCACAGGGTACTAGTGCCACAGGGTACTAGTGCCACAGGGTACTAGTGCCACAGAGTACTGGTGCCACAGAGTACTGGTGCCACAGAGTACTGGTGCCACAGAGTACTGGTGCCACAGAGTACTGGTGCCACAGAGTACTGGTGCCACAGAGTACTGGTGCCACAGGGTACTGGTGCCACAGGGTACTAGTGCCACAGGGTACTAGTGCCACAGGGTACTAGTGCCACAGGGTACTAGTGCCACAGAGTACTGGTGCCACAGGGTACTGGTGCCACAGGGTACTAGTGCCACAGGGTACTAGTGCCACAGGGTACTAGTGCCACAGGGTACTAGTGCCAGAGAGTACTAGTGCCAGAGAGTACGTGCCAGAGAGTACTAGTGCCATATACTAGTGCCAGAGAGTACTAGTGACATAGAGCACTAGTGCCACAGAGCACTAGTGCCACAGAGTACTAGTGCCACAGAGTACTAGTGCCACAGAGTACTAGTGCCATAGAGTACTAGTGCCACAGGGTACTAGTGCCACAGAGTACTAGTGCCACAGAGCACTAGTGCCACAGAGTACTAGTGCCATAGAGTACTAGTGCCACAGGGTACTAGTGCCACAGGGTACTAGTGCCACAGGGTACTAGTGCCACAGGGTACTAGTGCCACAGGGTACTAGTGCCACAGGGTACTAGTGCCACAGGGTACTAGTGCCACAGGGTACTAGTGCCACACCGTGAGATCTCACAACGTGAGATTTTGATTAAAGTCATCCTAAGAAGCACGTTTATATGTAAAAATAAACGGCGTACCTTGCTTTGTCCCGTACGTAAGATCCGTCCCGTTGCCGGCGTTGCCGGCTTTAGAAGAGGATTTTTATTTTACTCCTGGTATTAAATAATCCAGCGCTGTTTTTAAAAAACTTGATAAAACGCAAGTCGGATCGATTTTTCTTCAGCAGCTAATCAGCCTGACAAAGATCGACTTCAACAGGCTGTAGAAAACGGCATTTTAAACCCGCCCCCCTCTCAAAGGCGCCAAAGTCACGCACACGGCCAGTGGCCGAAGGTACGTTTTGTAACAGACCTACTTTGTGACATCTGCAAATTTGCCAATGTTACTTTGAATCCCTTCATCTAAATCATTGATGCATATTGTAAATAGCTGCAGTCCCAGCATCGAGCCTTGCGGTACCCCACTAGTCACTGCCTGCCATTCTGAAAATGCCATAGAATGCCATACAGTACTAGTGCCAAAAAGTATTAGTGCCACAGAGTACTAGCGCCACGGAGCACCAGCGCCACGGAGCACTAGTGCCACAGAGTACTAGAGCCACAGAGTACTAGTGCCACAGAGTACTAGTGCCACAGAGTACTAGAGCCACAGAGTACTAGTGCCACAGAGTACTAGTGCCACAGAGTACTAGTGCCACAGAGTACTAGAGCCACAGAGTACTAGTGCCACAGAGTACTAGTGCCACAGAGTACTAGTGCCACAGAGTACTAGAGCCACAGAGTACTAGTGCCACAGAGTACTAGAGCCACAGAGTACTAGTGCCACAGAGTACTAGAGTACTGGTGCCACAGAGTACTGGTGCCACAGAGTACTGGTGCCACAGAGTACTGGTGCCACAGAGTACTGGTGCCACAGAGTACTGGTGCCACAGAGTACTGGTGCCACAGAGTACTAGTGCCACAGAGTACTAGTGCCACAGAGTACTAGTGCCACAGGGTACTAGTGCCACAGAGTACTAGTGCCACAGGGTACTAGTGCCACAGAGTACTAGTGCCACAGGGTACTAGTGCCACAGAGTACTAGTGCCACAGAGTACTAGTGCCACAGAGTACTAGTGCCACAGGGTACTAGTGCCACAGGGTACTAGTGCCACAGGGTACTAGTGCCACAGGGTACTAGTGCCACAGAGTACTAGTGCCACCGAGTACTAGTGCCACAGAGTACTAGTGCCACAGAGTACTAGTGCCACAGAGTACTAGTGCCACAGAGTACTAGTGCCACAGGGTATATAAAACAATGGTCCAATATCGGCAACTACTTATTGCCACTGCATGAGCTGGTGAACATGGCAGAGGCCGTGTTTAAAGCCTTGCTGACGTGATTACAGAAGGCACGGTCATGCCATTAAATCTCATCATCACTTCAGCTGATCAGCGCGGCTTTGCCAGGAAGAGTGACACCATCATGTCCGGACACTGGCAGAAACTCTCATTAGTTTGTATGAGGAATGGAAATACACTTACTGTTCGATCTGTCAGGTCTACTACATCTGTGTAACAAACAAGTTGTTACTGACGTCATCTAATGATAAAATGGGCATCTAAGGTGGAAGGGAATTCAGATTAAAATGCAATTTTAATAAGCAATTTATGCTAAACATATCGACATTTAGGTGCCAGCGTTGACATAACATTTACATGCAGTGAATGAATTAACCACCAGTTTTTGTCTGGCTACATCCAGACGCTAATCGATTCTCGGCTTAATAAGACTTCCCACGACTTAAACTTAGCAAGCACGGCGACTCGGAAATCAGCGCTTACATAGAAACATAGAAAATAGGTGCAGGAGTAGGCCATTCAGCCCTTCGAGCCTGCACCGCCATTCAATGTGATCATGGCTGATCATCCAACTCAGTATCCCGTACCTGCCTTCTCTCCATACCCCCTGATCCCTTTAGCCACAAGGGCCACATCTAACGCCCTCTTAAATGTAGCCAATGAACTGGCCTCAACTACCTTCTGTGGCAGAGAATTCCAGAGACTCACCACTCTCTGTACAAGCCACGCCAAGCTGGACATGATTGGCTGGCAGTTTAAATGTTCCAGATTACTCGTGGAATACCGATTGTGTTGGCGTGGATCATTCACAAACAACGTTACAGCAAGAAATGTGGAGTAGAAAGCTAAAGAGGCAGACCTGGTTGGCAGTAGGAGCGAAGGGGGCGTTGAGTGCAGGAGCTGTCGTTGCGGAGAGAGTGGTGGGCGCAGTGCCGTGCAGCAGGGCTACTTTCAGAATTGTCCAACCATGGTGGCAACAGACAGCAAGGGTGCAGCGTGATGCAGGCGGTGGCCACGGGTGGAGAGGCAGGTGGCCGGTGGCAGGCACAAGCCAAGGCCCACCATCGTGAAGCATGCAGCACACAGGGGGACAAGCAGGGCCACACGCACACACACACACACACGTGCACACGCACGCACATACACACACACGCACACACGGACACGCACACACACATGCACACGCACACATCACAGACACATGCACACGCACATAACACACAACACACAAACACACCATACACCCGCACACACGTACACACACACATACACGCACACACATACACGTGCACACACACACATGCACACGCACACACACGCACATAACACACAAACACCATACACACACACGCATACAATACACGCACAACACACGACACACAACGCACGCGCATGACACACGACACACACACGCACACAGACACACACACGCACACACACACACATGCACACAGGCACAGACGCACACGCACAGACACACACAACACAGACACACACACACACATGCACACAGTCGCAGACGCACAGACACATGCACACACAACACACACGCACACACGCAACAGAGAGAAACAAAAAGAGAAAGCTTATTACAATCGCAGTTAAGGAGAACTTAAAGCAGACATTGTACATTATAGGCACATAGTGATGTATTTATGCAATCGTATAAAATAAAACACAGACTTTGAAGCAATGCATTTAACAGGTACGTTGAGAAAGAATCTCTCTGACATTATCTAAATTACCGAGCCCTTGTTAAAATTAATTCACTACAAACGGTCCAGAACTAATCACAGGGTGTGTACGGGGAGTACAGGGGTTGTTGTAAACAAAGGGGATTATTTACATCCGTGTTTGCTGGACATCACGTGGAACAGTGGAAGATCAGGCAACATCCTGATTACACTCTTCAACCTGCATCCAGTGTGCAGCGCACACACAGACACGAGCCCGCACACACACACACAGACACGAGCCCGCACACACACACACAGACACGAGCCCGCACACACACACACAGACACGAGCCCGCACACACACACACAGACACGAGCCCGCACACACACACACCCGCACACTCGCGCCCGCACTCCCACACGCACACACACACTCGCGCCCGCACACACATAGACATGCGCCCACACACATGCACACTCGTGCCCGCACTGAGACACGTGCACACACACACGCCCACACACATGCACACATGCGCACACACACACAGGCGCCTGCACACACACACACGCGCCCGCACACAAACACAGGTACACACGTGCACACCCACACACGCACGCGCCCACACACGTACGCGCCCACACACGCGCCCGCACACTGACACACACACCCGCACACACGCCCGGACACACACACAGGCACACGCATGCATACACATACAGACACACACATGTACACAGTCACACACAGACATGCACCATACAAACGCAAACACCTGCATACACACACACACAGGTAAAACTGAAGATATACAGAGAGCAAACACATGCAGACACAGAATACATTGACAAACACAGACACACAAAGATTCACACACTTACACACACACACGCAGGCATACACAAACACACACGCACACACACGGAGGCAAACACAAACACACACGTACACATACATGGAGGCATACACAAACACATATGTATACAAACATGCACACTCTCAGGACATGCGTGATGCGTGATCCACTGAGCCGGGCCTTATTGCAGGCATCAACACTACTCCAGACGGACCCTTGGCCCTGGTGTCCGCTCTCCAAACCCTTACTCTGCACGCCCGCACTCTCACCTCCTGCCCACCCTGCCCCACCCTCTCTCTGCGATGGTGTCCAGCCTGCCCCTGTCATTTATTCACTGGTTTAGAAGGACGAGAGGGAATCTTATAGAAACATATAACATATAATTAAGGGATTGGACAGGCTAGATGCACGAAATGTTCCCGATGTTGAGGGAATCCAGAACCAGGGGCCACAGTTTAAGAACAAGGGGTCGGCCATTTCGGACTGAGATGAGGAAAAACCTCTTCACCCAGAGAGTTGTGAATCTGTGGAATTCTCTGCCTCAGAAGGCAGTGGAGGCCAATTCACTGGATGTTTTCAAGAGAGAGTTAGATTTAGCTCTTAGGGCTAATGGAATCAAGGGATATGGGGAGAACAGGAACGGGGTCTTGTTAGGGGATGATCAGCCATGACCATATTGAATGGTGGTACTGGCTTGAGGGGCCGAATGGCCTACGCCTGCGCCTATTTTCGATGTCTGTGGATCAGGAGACATCTCACCTTGGTACAACCGCCTCAGCACGGAACATTGCTGTGGCTCTCAAAGAGAATTATTCCACAATAACTTAATGAGCAATGGAGAGAGAAGAGTGAATATTTCAGGTGAAGGTGGTGAGGTGGCCTTGACCTGAAATGCCAGATGTGGGGAGTCTCTCTCCCCACAGAAGCTGCCTGACCGGCTGACCACTTCCAGTATTTCCTGGCCTTCACATTGAACTGCCACCAACTGCAGTTCCTGTGCTGTGGCCATTGTCTTGGATCTGCTGGGGATCCCATACAACCCATACCCTGTGGCAGATATTCACGCACGGTGGCGCAGCACGTAGATCGCCACAGACCCGGGTTCCTTCCTGACTCTGGGTGCTGACAATAGACAAGTGCAGGAGTAGGCCATTCGGCCCTTCGACCCAGCACTGCCATTCAATGTGATCATGGCTGATCATCCCCAATCAGTACCCCGTTCCTGCCTTATCCCCATATCCCAACTCCGCTATTTTTAAGAGCCCTCTCCAGCTTTCTCTTGAAGGTATCAAGAGAACCTGCCTCCACTGCCCTCTGAGGCAGAGAATTCCACAGACTCACAACTCTCTGTGTGAAAAGGTGTTTCCTCATCTCCGTTCTAAATGGCTTACCCCTTATTCTTAAACTGTGACCCCCGGTTCTGGATGCCCCCAACATCGAGAACATGTTTCCTGCCTCTAGCGTGTCCAAACCCTTAATAATCTTATATTTTTCAATAAGATAGAAACATAGAAACATAGAAAATAGGTGCAGGAGTAGGCCATTCGGCCCTTCGAGCCTGCACCGCCATTCAATATGATCATGGCTGATCATCCAACTCAGTATCCTGTACCTGCCTTCTCTCCATACCCTCTGATCCCTTTAGCCACAAGGGCCACATCTAACTCCCTCTTAAATATAGCCAATGAACTGGCCTCAACTACCTTCTGTGGTAGAGAATTCCACAGACTCACCACTCTCTGTGTGAAAAATGATTTTCTCATCTTGGTCCTAAAAGACTTCCCCCTTATCCTTAAACTGTGACCCCTTGTTCTGGAGTTCCCCAACATCGGGAACAATCTTCCTGCATCTAGCCTGTCCAACCCCTTAAGAATTTTGTAAGCCTCTATAAGATCCCCCTTCAATCTTCTAAATTCTAGCGAGTACAAGCCGAGTCTATCCAGTCTTTCTTCATATGGAAGACCTGCCATCCCAGGAATCAGTCTGGTGAACCTTCTCTGTACTCCCTCTATGGCAAGAATGTCTTTCCTCAGATTAGGAGACCAAAACTGTATGCAATACTCCAGGTGTGGCCTCACCAAGACCCTGTACAACTGCAGTAGAACCTCCCTGCTCTTGTACTCAAATCCTTTTGCTATGAATGCCAACATACCATTCCTTTCTTCACTGCCTGCTGCACCTGCATGCCTACTTTCAATGACTGGTGTACCATGACACCCAGGTCGCGTTGCATCTCCCCTTTCCCTAATCGGCCACCATTTAGATAATAATCTACCCTCCTGTTTTTGCCACTGAAGTGGATAACCTCACATTTATCCATATTATACTGCATCTGCCATGCATTTGCCCATTCACCCAACCTATCCAAGTCACCTAGCATCCTTCTCACAGCTAACACTGTCCCCCAGCTTTATGTCATCCACAAACTTGGAGATGTTGCATTCAATTCCCTCATCCAGATCATTAACATATATTATAAATAGCTGGGGTCCCAGCACTGAGCCTTGCGGTACCCCACTAGTCACTGCCTGCCATTCTGAAAAGGACCCGTTTACTCCTACTCTTTGCTTCCTGTCTGCCAGCCAGTTCTCTATCCACATCAATACTGAACCCCCAATAGCGTGTGCTTTAAGTTTGTATACTAATCTCTTATGTGGGACCTTGTCGAAAGCCTTCTGAAAGTCCAGTTATAACACATCCACTGGTTCTCCCTTATCCACTCTACTAGTTACATCCTCGAAAAATTCTATAAGATTCGTCAGACATGATTTACCTTTCATAAATCCATGCTGACTTTGTCCAATGATTTCACCACTTTCCAAATGTGCTGCTATCCCATCTTTAATAACTGACTCTAGCAGTTTCCCCACTACCGAAGTTAGACTAACTGGTCTGTAATTCCCCGTTTTCTCTCTCCCTCCCTTTTTAAAAAGTGGGGTTACATTAGCTACCCTCCAATCCTCAGGAACTACTCCAGAATCTAAAGAGTTTTGAAAAATTATCACTAATGCATCCATTATTTCTGGGGCTACTTCCTTAAGTAATCTGGGATGCAGCCTATCTGGCCCTGGGGATTTATCGGCCTTTAATCCATTCAATTTACCCAACACCACTTCCCGGCTAACCTGGATTTCACTCAGTTCCTCCATCTCATTTGACCCCCGGTCCCCTGCTATTTCCGGCAGATTATTTATGTCTTCCATAGTGAACACAGAACCAAAGTAGTTATTCAATTGGTCTGCCATGTCCTTGTTCCCTATGATCAATTCACCTGTTTCTGACTGCAAGGGACCTACATTTGTTTTAACTACCCTTTTTCTCTTCACATATCTATAAAAACTTTTGCAGACAGTTTTTATATTCCCTGCCAGTTTTCGTTCATAATCTATTTTCCCTTTCCCAATTAAGCACTTTGTCCTCCACTGCTGGACTCTGAATTTCTCCCAGTCCTCTGGTAGGCTGCTTTTTCTGGCTAATTTCTACACCCTCTCATTTGGATCCCCTCTCATCCTTCTAAAGTCCAGAGTATAAATGCCCAGCCACTCCATTCTCTCAGCATATGACAGTCCCGCCATCCCCGGAATTAACCTGGTGAACCTACGCTGCACTCCCTCAGTAGCAAGAATGCACAGAGTTTGTACGTTCTCCCCCGTGACCTGCGTGGATTTTTTCCGGGTGCTCTGGTTTCCTTCTACACTCTAAAGGCATATGGGTTTGCAGGCTAGAATTAGTGTACGTTGATGGCTGGTTGGTGCGGACGTGGTGGACTGGAGGGCCTGTTTCCACTCTGTATCTCCAAACTAAAACTATACTCTGACGTAAGGCAGCTGCCAGGAGGTAACGAGCTGGCGAATCTCCTCTGCACCGTGTCCTGCTCCTGTAGTGCGGAGACCAAACCTGCACACGGTGCTCCAGGTGTGGCCAGACCAGGCAGCAGTAAGATGGTGGCGTAACCTCTCTGCTCTCGGCCTCTCCTCCCTCTTACATTCCTCCCTTCCTTCACTGTGGCAACAGTGACTGCTCCGAGTAAAGTCACCAGATACATTGAATATAGACAAAAATGCTGGAGAAACTCAGCGGGTGAGGCAGCATCTATGGAATGAAGGAAATAGGTGACGTTTCGGGTCGAGACCCTTCTTCAGACTGGTGTGGGGGTGGGGGGGGGGGGAGGGCGGGAAGTAGAAAGGAAGAGGCGGAGACAGTGGGCTGTGGGAGAGCTGGGAAGGGGAGGGGAAAGAGGGAGAAAGCAGGGACTACCTGAAATTGGAGAAGTCAATGTTCACACCGCTGGGGTGTAAACTGCCCAAGCAAAATATGAGGTGCTGCTCCTCTAATTGGCGGTGGGACTCACTCTGGCCATGGAGGAGGCCCAGGACAGAATAGTCGGATTTGGAATGGGTGGGGGAGTTGAAGTGCTGAGCCACCGGGAGATCAGGTTGGTTATTGCGGACCGAGCGGAGGTGTTGGGGGAAACAAAGCGAACATAGAACATGGAACTTTACAGCACGTGAACAGGCCCTTCGGCCCATCCAGTTGGTGCCAAACATGATGCCAAGACAAGATCACGTCTTATCTATCTGCTCATAATCCATGTCCTTCCACTCCCTGCATATCCATGTGACAAACCAAACCATATCTGCCTCCATCACCACCCTCAGCAGCACCATCCGGGCACTCAGTGAGTTTAGGTTCTTGTCACGTATACCGAGCTACAGTGAAAAGCCTTTGTTGCAGAAAGACTACACATCATGAATGCGCTCACCATCTTCTGTGTCAAAAGGTTGCCCTGCACACAACTCACTTAAAGCACTCACCTTAAAGATACGCCCACAGTAGTTGACTGTCCACCCCATCTATTTAGTAAACTGCTATCAGGTCTTAACTTCCGACGCTCCAGAGAAAACAATCCAAGCCTGTCCAATCTCTTCCCGTGGCTGAAACCTTCTAACCCTCTAATGGCATGTTGGCCTTCATCACACGAGGAGTTGAGTATAGGAGCAAAGAGGTCCTTCTGCAGTTGTACAGGGCCCTAGTGAGACCACACCTGGAGTATTGTGTGCAGTTTGGTCCCCTAATTTGAGGAAGGACTTTCTTGCTATTGAGGGAGTGCAGCGTAGGTTTACAAGGTTAATTCCCGGGATGGTGGGACTGTCATATGTTGATAGAATGGAGCAGCTGGGCTTGTACACTCTGGAGTTTAGAAGGACGCGAGGGGATCTTATTGAAACATATAAGATTATTAAGGGTTTGGACACGCTAGAAGCAGGAAACATGATCCCGATGTTGTGGGATTCCAGAACCAGGGGCCACAGTTTAAGAATAAGGGGTAAACCATTTAGAATGTAGATGAGGAAACACTTTTCCACACAGAGAGTTGTGAGTCTGTGGAATTCTCTGCCTCAGAGGGCGGTGGAGGCCGGTTCTCTGGATGCTTTCAAGGGAGAGCTAGATAGGGCTGTTAAAGATAGCGGAGTCAGGGGATATGGGGAGAAGGTAGGAACAGGGGTACTGATTGGGGATGATTAGCCGTGATCACAGTGAATGGCGGTGCTGGCTCGAAGGGCCGAATGGCCTACTCCTGCACCTACTGTCTATGATCCAATCCAGGCATCATTCTGGTAATAGACACTAAAAGCTGGAGTAACTCAGCGGGTCAGGCAGCATCTCTGGAGAGAAGGAATGGGTGACATTTCGGGTCGAGACCCTTCTTCAGACTGACCCGAAACGCCACCCATTCCTTCTCTCCAGAGATGCTCACAGTCTCGCTGAGCTAGTCCAGCTTTTTGTGTCCATCTCTGGTTGAAACCAGCATCTGCAGTTCCTTCTTACACATCATTCTGGTAAACCTCGTCTGGCCCCGTCTCCAAATCCTTCCCGTGATGGGGGGGCACCAGAACTGCACGCAGTGCTCCGAATGCGTGCCTGACCAAAGTCCGACACAGCTGCATAGTGGCTTCCCGACTCTTACATGCGATGCGTAGAGTGGGTGGGTGGGTGAACCAGAACTGCCTGCCAACCACACAGCTGCCCCTCACACGCCCCTGATACGCTGCGTAGACTTGGCCACACACCACTTCTCTGCAGCAGCTGTGGTATTGTGCCACAGATGAACAAAGGAGCACTTGAGCTGGCTTCAGCGACAGCACAGCGGTGCCCCGCACAATCCCCAACGTGGCTGCCCGGTGGATATTCTTGCAGCTGCATTTCCACACTCTTCTTCATATCTCTGTGTCTCCCTCTCCCCTGATTCTCAGTCTGAAGAAGTGTCTCGCCCCGAAACCTCACCCATTCCTTGTCTCCAATAGACAATAGACATTAGGTGCAGGAGTAGGCCATTCGGCCCTTGGAGCCAGCACCGCCATTCACTGTGATCACGGCTGACCATCCCCAATCAGTACCCCGTCCCTGCCTTCTCCCCATATCCCCTGACTCCGCTATCTTTAAGAGACCTCTCTAGCTCTCTCTTGAAAGCATCCAGAGAACCGGCCTCCACCGCCCTCTGAGGCAGAGAATTCCACAGACTCACGACTCTCTGTGAGAAAAATGTTTCCTCGTCTCCGTTCTGAATGGCTTACTCCTTATTCTTAAACTGTGGCCCCTGGTTCTGGACTCTCCCAACATTGGGAACAAGTTTCCTGCATTTCCAGATATGCTGCCTCCAGCATTTTGTGCCTGTTTCCATGGAACAAGACCAGACAGGGCTGAACAGTGGTGCAGCATGTAGGGCTGCTGCCTCACAGCGCCAGAGACACAACCACCGCCGCTGTCTTTGTGGAGTCTGCAGGGTGTGGAGTCTTCACTCAGGTGCTCCAGTTTCCTCCCAAGTCCCAAAGGTCATAGAGTGATAGTATGGAAACAGGCCCTTCAGCCCAACATGCCCACACCAATCAACATGTCCTGTCTGCCAGCATTTGGCCCTTATCCCTGAAAACTTGTCCTATTCATGCACCTGTCGAACTGCATCATAAACGTTGGGACAGTCCCAGCCTCAACTACCTCCTCTGGCAGCTTGTTCCATACACCCACCACCCTTTATGTGAAAATGTTACCCCTCGGATTCTTATTAAATCTTTTCTCCTTTCCATGTCCTCTGGTCCTCGATTCCCGTACTCTGGGCAAGAGACTCTGTATCTAGATTCAGCAGCTCGTTAGGCTAATGAGTCTCAGTAGATTAGTCCAGTGTGTGTGTGGGGGTGGGTGGTAGAAACTGGGGGCCTGGTGGGGAAGGGTGCAGGGGTCTGGTAGCTTCCCTGCAGACACTTCCTGCAAAGTGGCCACCCCAAGCATAGTAATTAACACAAGGAACTGCTTCCTAACATTTCCCTGGACAATAATAAAGGCACATACTGCTGGAGTAACTCAGCGGGTCAGGCAGCATCTGTGGGGAACATGGATAGGTGACGTTTCACAGAGTGCTGGAGTAACTCAGCGGGTCAGGCAGCATCTGTGGGGAACATGGATAGGTGACGTTTCAGGTCGGGACCCTTCTTTGTCTATGTTCTTCAGTGACGCTGCCTGACCTGTTGAGTTACTCCAGCACTTTGCATCTTTTATTTTTCATTAGCCAGTATCAGCAGTTCCTTGTGTCGATATTGCTCTGGACGCCAAGCCTTAATTCTGTTAGCAGAGGAAATGTCTTCCTTGCTGTAATCTAATGATGCGGAGGCTGCAGTGGCTCAGTTAGATAATGAGATTAGAGGACATTGTGCCTGGTTTATGCAAAGTGAACTCTTGCAAACTCAACCCCTCGGCTCCACAGCAGCGATTCCCACAAGGCCAGGCCTCTCTGACCAATCCACACGCTATCCGTGCACGAGTCATAGATTCGTACAGCACAGTAACAGGCCCTTCGGCCCAAACTGCCCATGCTGACCAACATGCCCCATCTACACTAGTTCCACCTGCCTGTCTTTGACCCTCTAAGCCCTGTGTGTGGGAAGGAACAGCAGATGCTGGTTAATACCAACCATGGACACACAACATTGGAGGAAGTCAGCAGGTCAGGCAGCATCTCTGGAGAAGAATAGGTGACGTTTCAGGACCTGATGGAAATCTATAGACAATAGACAATAGGTGCAGGAGTAGGCCCTTCGGCCCTTCGAGCCAGCACCGCCATTCAATGTGATCGTGGCTGATCATCCCCAATCAGTACCCCGTTCCTGCCTTCTCCCCATATCCCCTGACTCCACTATCTTTAAGAGCCCTATCTAGCTCTCTCTTGAAAGTATCCAGAGAACTGGCCTCCACCGCCCTCTGAGGCAGAGAATTCCACAGACTGACAATTCTCTGTGTGGAAAAGTGTTTCCTCGTCTCCGTTCTAAATGGCTTACCCCTTATTCTTAAACTGCGGTTCCTGGTTCTGGACTCCCCCCAACATTGGGAACATGTTTCCTGCCTCTACCGTGTCCAAACCCTTAATAATCTTATATGTTTCAATAAGATCCCCTCTAAATCTTTCTGAACATCAGAGTGTACAAGCCCAGACGCTGCATTCTCTCAGCATGTGACAGTCCCGCCATCCTGGGAATTCACCAGGTGAACCTACGCTGCACTCCCTCAATGGCAAGGTGGGAACAAGGGGCTCCTGGAATAGTTAAGGGGAAGAGCCTTTTGCCCAGGGTAGGGGCGTGAAGAACCAGAGGACATTACATTTAAGGTGTGGGGCGAATGCCAGGAACCTGAGGGGCAACTTTTTCACACAGAGGGTGGTGGGTGTATGGGACGAGCCGCCGGAGGAGGTAGTTGAGGCTGGGACTATCACGGCATTTAAATGACACCTGGACAGGTGCATGGGGAGGACATAGGAATATGGGCCCAACATTGGCAGGTGGGACTAGTGTGGACGGGGTAGGCCAGTTTGGCCTGTTTCCGGGCTGAATGGCCTCTCCCTACTCCTATCCTTCGTGTGTTGGTGGGGGTGAAGAGAAGCGACACAGTGAATGGAGCCAGTGCGTACACACATGGTGAAGTAAAGGGTGCAACCTTCCCCAGAGAGGCAGGGGGGGTCACACACAGCACTGAACCCCCTGCTCACACAGTGCGGCACAGAGCAGAACGGGAAAACACTGGTTACACAGTTAGTCATAGTCACAGAGTGATACAGTGTGGAAACAGGCCCTTCGGCCCAACTTGCCCATGCCGGCCAACATGTCCCGGCTACACTAGTCCCACCTGCCTGCGCTTGGTCCATATCCCTCCAGACCGTCCTATCCATGTACCTGTCCTTAAACGCTGACACGATCCCAGCCTCATCTACCTCCTCTGGCAGGTCGTTCCATACACCCACCACCCTCTGTGTGAAAATGTTACCCCTCAGATTCCTATTAAATCTTTTCCCCTTCACCGTAAACCTATGTCCTCTGGTCCTCGATTCCCCTACTCTGGGCAAAAGACTGTGCATCTACCAGATCTATTCCTCTTAAGACACCTCTATGAGATCACCCCTCATCCTCCTGCGCTCCAAGGAATAGAGACCCAGCCTACTCAACCTCACCCTGTACCTCATAGAAACATAGAAAATAGGTGCAGGAGGAGGCCATTTGGCCTTTTGAGCCAGCACCGCCATTCATTGTGATCATGGCTGATCATCCCCAATCAGTAACCCGTGCCTGCCTTCTCCCCATATCCCTCGATTCCTCTAGCCCCTAGAGATCTATCTAACTCTCTTTTAAATCCATCCAGTGAATTGGCCTCCACTGCCCTCTGTGGCAGAGAATTCCACAATTTCACAACACTCTGGGTGAAAAAGTTTTTTCTCATCTCAGATTAATGACCTCCCCTTTATTCTTGAACTGTGGCCCCTGCTTCTGGACTCCCTCAACATTGGGAACATGTTTCCTGCATCTAGCTTGTCCAGTCCTTTTATAATTGTATATATTTCTATAAGATTCCCCCTCATCCTTCTAAACTCCAGTGAATACAAGCCTAGTCTTTTCAATCTTTCCTCATATGACAGTCCCGCCATCCCGGGAATTAACCTTGTGAACCTATGTTGCACTCCCTCAATAGCATGGATGTCCTTCCTCAAATTAGGAGACCAAAACTGCACACTATACTCCAGATGTGTTCTCGCCAGGGCCCTGCACAACTGCAGAAGGACCTCTTTACTCCTATACTCAAATCCTCTTGTTATGCACCCCTCTAATCCTGGCAACATCCTCGTAAATCTTCTCTGAACCTTTCAAGCTTGACAACATCTTTCCCGTAACATGATGTCCAGAACTGAACACAATATTCGAACTGCGCTCCCATTGATGTCATATACAACTGCAGCATCACCACCCAACTTCTATACTCAATACTCTGGCTGATGAAGGCCAATGTACTAAAAACATTTTTTGACCACCTTACCTACCTGCGACTCGACCTTCATGAACCATGCACCTGTACTCCTAGATCCCTCTGTTCTACAACACTACACCGAGTCCTACCATTCACTGTGTAGGTCCTGCCCACGTTCTACCTCCCAAAATGCAACACCTCACACTTACCTGTACTAAATTCCATCAACCATTCCTCAGCCCACCAGGCCAATCGATCCAGATCCTGCTGCAATTTTTCACAACCATCTTCACTCTCTGCAAAACCACCCATTTTGTACCATCAGCAAACTTGCTAATCTTGCCCTGTATCTTCTCATCCAAATCATTGATGTAGATGACAAACAGTAACGGGCCCAGCACTGAACCCCACTAGTCACAGGCCTCCATTCTGAGAAGCAACCTTCCACCATCACCCTCTGCTTCCTTCCATGGAGCCAATTTGCTATCCATTCAACTATCTCTCCTTGGATCCCATGCAATCTAACCTTCCAGAGCAGCCTGCCACGCGGCACCTTGTCGAACGCCTTACTAAAGTCCATGTACACAACATCTACAGCTCTGCCCTCATCGACCTTTTTGGTCACGCCTTCAAAAAAAATCAATCAGATTTGTGAGACATGACCTCCCACGTACAAAGCCATGCTGACTGTCCCTAATCAGCCCTTGCCCATCCAAATGCCTGTATATCCGATCCCTCAGAATACTCTCCAGCAATTTACCAACTACAGATGTTAAGCTCACCGGCCGATAGTTCCCAGCATTGTCCCTGCAGCCCTTCTTGAAAAGAGGCACAACATTTGCCACCCCACCCCCAATCCTCTGGCACCTCTCCTGTATTTAAGGACAACAAATAAATTTCAACCAGGGCTCCCACAATTTCCTCCCTAGTTTCCCTCAATGTCCTCGGATATATCTGAACAGGCCCCGGAGATTAGTCTACCTTCATGCACGACAGTGCCTTCAGTACTTCCTTGACGGTAACCCTGACTGCTCTCATGACGCTTCCAGCCACTGCTCCGATCTCCTCCGTCCCAATGTCTTTCTCCTCGGTAAATACAGAGGAGAAATACTCATTGAGGAGCTTGCCCATGTCCTGTGGCTCTACACAGAGGTGACCGCTTTGATTCCTGAGACGTCCCACTCTCTCTCTCCAGTTACCCTTTTCCCCCTTATGCATTTATAAAATCTTTTGGGATTGCTCTTAATGCCACCCACCAGAGCCATCTCCTGGCCCCTCTTGCCCTTAATGATTCCCTAGCTGCCGAAACCCCTCCAGGGATGCACTTGATCCCAGCTGCCTATAGCTGCCCCATGCATCCTTCTTGTTTCTGACCAATGCTGTGGAGCCACAGGACACGGGCAAGGTCCGCAATCAGTATTTCTCCTCTGTATTTACCAGCAGGACGTTAGTGCCATGAACACATGAACACTCACACTCGCACACACACAGGCTCACACAGACTCACACACACAGACACTCACACACACAGACACTCACACTCAAACGGACACACACTTGAACACACACAGGCTCACACACAGACTCACACATGCATGCACTCACACACACGGGCACTCACAGACACTCTCTCTCAAACGGACACACACATTTACACACACTCGCACACACACACAGACTCACACACTGACACAGACTCTGACACACACACACACACACACACACACACAGACTCACACAGACTCACACATGCACGCACTCACACACACGGGCACTCACAGACACTCACTCTCAAACGGACACACACATTTACACACACTCGCACATACACAGACTCACACAGACTCACACACACAGACACTCACACACACAGACACTCACACTCAAACGGACACACACTTGAACACACACAGGCTCACACACAGACTCACACATGCACGCACTCACACACACGGGCACTCACAGACACTCACTCTCAAACGGACACACACATTTACACACACACACAGACTCACACAGACACACACGTGCGCACACACACACGTGCACACACACAAGCACACACACTCAGACACATGCACACACAAGCACACACACACACGCTCACACAGGCCGTGCACACACACACAAATGCATATACATATGTACACTCACACACAGTCAGAGACACATCATACAGACACAATCACACCTGCACAGGCGTACAGAACCACACACACACACGCGTGGACAGACAGGCACACGCACACGCGTAGAACACACACATACACCAGTAGAGGCAGCTTCATTGAACACCTCAGCACATACGCAGCCAGGGTTCAGTGTGAAGGATGATCGATCTATCGCCAGCTCAGCACGGCTGGTGCAGCAGGAACCAGGAGTGTGTACATGAGTGAGGCTAGTGATGGTGAGATGCTGTCCATGGCCCAGGTAGCCCAGGTCTGGAGACCCCCCTCGTTCACCGGCTACACCATCACACCCACCACACTGAGGATACTGGGGGGGGGGGGGGGGGTGAGCACAGGGGTGGGAGGTGTAGGCTAACCACGTTACCACAGAGGGCTGTGGGGGACAGGTTCGTGGATATTTTTAAGGCAGAGATGCACAATTTCTTGATTAGGACGGGTGTCAAGGGTTATGAGGAGAAGGCAGGAAAATGGGATGAGGAGCAAGGGATCAGCCAGGAATGATACCGAATGGCCGATGGGCCGAATGGCCTAATTCTACTCCAATAACGTGAATTTGTGAATCTGTGGAGGTGTGCATTTTCACACCTCTATACCTCTTGCTTATGGGAGCGGGGAGCAGGGGGAGTGACCAGGGGTGAGACTGGTCCTTGATGATGCTGCTGGCGTTGGCGAGGCAGCGTGAGGTGTAGATGGAGGCGATGGTTGGGCTGTGTGATGGGCTGGGCTGCGCCAACTCATTACAAAACAGCAATCAATGGAACAGTTTTAACTATCTATGTACAATATATATTTACCGTTAAACAAAAATCGTGTTTTTTTTTCACCCAGAAAATCCTTAAAAGGATGGCAGTTGTGTTAAACCATTACAACAGCAAGAGAATGCATCTTTAATTTGGAAACAAGCCCTTTGGCCACCGAGTCCGCGCCGACCATCGATCACACTATATTATCCCACTTTCTCATCCGCTCCCTACACACTCGTGGTAATTTACAGGTAACTAGCAGGCAGTTGACCTGCAAACCCGCACGTTTTTAGGATAGAAACATAGAAACATAGAAAAATAGACAATAGGTGCAGGAGTAGGCCATTCGGCCCTTCGAGCCTGCACCGCCATTCAATGTGATCATGGCTGATCATCCAACTCAGTATCCCGTACCTGCCTTCTCTCCATACCCCCTGATCCCTTTAGCCACAGGGGCCACATCTAACGCCCTCTTAAATATAGCCAATGAACTGGCCTCAAATACCCTCTGTGGCAGAGAGTTCCAGAGACTCACCACTCTCTGTGTAAAGAATGTTTTCTTCATCTCGGTCCTAAAGGAATTCCCCCTTATCCTTAGACTGTGGCCCCTTGTTCTGGACTCCCTCAACATCGGGAACAATCTTCCAGCATCTAGCCTGTCCAACCCCTTAAGAATTTTGTAAGTTTCTATAAGATCCCCCCTCAATCTTCTAAATTCCAGCGAGTACAAGCCAAGTCTATCCAGTCTTTCCTCATATGAAAGTCCTGACATCCCAGGAATCAGTCTGGTCATCCCAGGAATCCCAGGATGTGGGAGGAAACTAGAGCACCCGGAGAAAACCCAGAAAATGAACATGCAAACTCCACACGGACAGCGCCCGAGGTCAGGATGGAAGCTGGGTCTGTCCCCATTCCTAGAGAGGGCCTCCAGTGTGAGGTCCCCTTGATTCATCATGCTGACGTGGACATGCGGGACGGGGAGGAGGAGAGGGGGGAGGGGGGGAGAGAGAGAGAGTGGACTAACCTGCGGGGATGAACGTTGGTTGTTGCAGCTGCATGTTAGCTAGAGCGTGTTGGTAGTGGAACACACTGGGGTTGAACACTGCCGTGGCACCGTTGGCTTTCTCAAGAGCCGGCCTCTTTGGTAAATGTTGAAGAGCACCAGGTGGTAGAGCCTGCACACAGGGATTGATGGAGACAAGCAGATATAAATGATGCCTGCATCAAACTGTCCACACACGCGCGCACACACACGCACGCGCACACACACACACGCGCACACACACACGCACACACACGAGATGAGACTGTGTGCCAACTCTGACGTGCCAGTTAATCCAAGTCCTCTCCCTCTCCTGATCTCTCGCGACATTCCTCGGCAAAGAGTTAAGGGCCTGTCCTACCAGCATTCGACTCTATGCGGTGAGCGTGATCAAACTAGAAGCGGGGGCCGCGCGGAGGTCGGGTGATCCCCTGTACAGGGCCGTTCCCACCAGCATGCGCCTGCATGCGGCAAGCGCGACCAAACCGGCAGCGAGGGCCGCACGGAGGTCGGGTGAGTGGCGCAACGCGGCGCAAAGTGAGGCGAACTTGGAGCAAAGTCTTAAAGGTAAGTTCGCCAGGACAGAGAGGGGCACACAGAGAGGGGCACAGAGGCACACACACACAGAGAGGGCCATGGAGCCGCACACACAGAGGAGGCACGACTTCAAGACGGTGTGTAATGCGTCGAGGCGACTGCGAGCCGACAAGCCGTTGCCGCGCGGAATTTTTGAACAGAGTCAGTTTTTCGGAGCCCCGCGCGATGTCGGGACGAACTCCGCACAATTCTGCACGGCTCCGGCGATCGAAGTAGGACCGGCCCCACGACGCCGGACGGCTCAAGCGACCACGTTAGGTTCCACGTTGGTGGTGAGCAGGCTGATGTGTGGGAAGGTACTGCAGATGCTGCTTGACACCAAAATGCTGGAGTAACTCAGCGGGTCAGGTAGCATGTTTAAGGCAGAGGTGGACAAATTCTTGATTAGCACGGGTGTCAAGGGCTGGAGATGGCAGGATAATGGGATTAGGAGGCAGAGATCAGCCATGATTGAATGGCGGAGTGGACTCGATGGGCCGAATGGCCTAATTCTACTCCTATAACTTGTGAGCATCTGTAGATGGAAGAAATGGGCGACGTTTCGGGTCGAGACCCTTCTTCAGTCTGATCCGAGATGTCACCCATTCCTTCTCTCCAGAGATGCTGAGTTACTCAAGCATGTTGTGTCTATATAACCAGGGCTCCTTCTTAAGGGCCTGTCCCACGTGGCGAATTTTTCGGCGACTGCTGGCATCATTGACTGACGTATCAGGTCACCGAAACATTCACGGCGTGACGTGGCGTGGCGCGATGACGTGTTGACGTGCGATGTTTTTTCAAGCGTCGCAACATTTTTTTTGTCGCCGCTGGATTTTGAAATGTTCAAAATGTTTTGGCGACCCTGATATGACTCGGCAGTGGGACAGGCCGTTTACAGAGTTCGTGTTCTTCCCCTGTCCCATCAGGCAGAGGCTGTCAGGGTCGTGAACACAATACACTGTGATTTCAAACGCAAGGTTAGCCTGGTCTTGTTCAGACTGGATGCGGGGATTAGGATTCCACGTTTCATTGCCAAGTTGACATCAAGACAGCCAAACCGGTTTCAGAAACACCATTAACTCTGTGATCAGTGAGGCCTTTATTTACAGTGTTGATAACCTGGCCTATCCCGGTTTGCCAGTGAGTTTTAGCTCAGTGCTGTATCGGCCCACGTTAGTATAGCCCCGTTAACAGCCGGGCAGACTCACCAATCTATCTGTACACACTGAGTGGTTGCCATGGTAACCAGGCCTACAAAGGTAACTAGATCCTCAGTTTCCAGAGACAAGGAACGGCAGATGTTGGTTCATATCCCAACTTCTATACTCAGTGCCCTGACTGATGAAGGCTTCTCGACTACTTGATGTACCTGTGGACACTTACAGGGCACTGTGTACCTGCGCTCCTAGATCCCTCAGCTCTACATCACTCCCCTGAGCCCTGCCATTCACTGTCACACTGCCCATCCACACGGACAATATCTCCAAAGACGATCGATGTGACTGCGGAAACTATTGCGGAATTACCCTATTAGCAACAGCAGGCAAAAGTCCTCGCCCGCATCATAGACCATAGACAATAGGTGCAGGAGGAGGCCATTCGGCCCTTCGAGCCCGCACCCCCATTCAATGTGATCACGGCTGATCATCCCCAATCAGTACCCCGTTCAAGCCTTCTCCCCATATCCCCTGACTCTGCTATTTTTAAGAGCCCTATCTAGCTCTCTCTTGAAAGCATCCAGAGAACCGGCCTCCACCGCCCTCTGAGGCAGAGAATTCCACAGACTCACCACTCTCTGTGTGAAAAAGTGTTTCCTCGTCTCCGTTCTAAATGGCTTATTCCTTATTCTTAAACTGTGGCCCGTGGTTCTGGACTCCCCCAACATCGGGAACATGTTTCCTGCCTCTAGCGTGTCCAAACCCTTAATAATCTTATATGTTTCAATATGATAGAAACGTAGAAACATAGAAAATAGGTGCAGGAGTAGAGGCCATTCGGCCCTTCGAGCCTGCACCGCCATTCAATATGATCATGGCTGATCATCCAACTCAGTATCCTGTACCTGCCTTCTCTCCATACCCCCTGATCCCATTAGCCACAAGTTCCACATCTAACTACCTCTTAAATATAGCCAACGAACTGGCCTCAACTACCTTCTGTGGCAGAGAATTCCAGAGATTCACCACTCTCTGTGTGAAAAATGATCTTCTCATCTTGGTGCTAAAAGACTTCCCCCTTATCCTTAAACAGTGACCCCTTGTCCTGGACTTCCCCAACATCGGGAACAATCTTCCTGCATCAAGCCTGTCCAACCCCTTAACAATTTTGTAAGTCTCTATGAGATCCCCCCTCAATCTTCTAAATTCCAGCGAGTACAAGCCGAGTCTATCCAGTCTTTCTTCATACGGAAGTCCTGCCATCCCAGGAATCAGTCTGGTTCCCCTCTCATCCTTCTAAACTCCAGAGTGTACAAGTCCAGCCGCACCATTCTCTGGGCATATGACAGTCCCGCCATCCCGGGAATTAACCTTGTGAACCTACGCTGCACTCCCTTAACAGCAAGAACTGCGTTCCGTTTTCCTCCCACATCCCAAAGACGTGCGGGTTTGTACGTTAATTGGCTTCTGTAACATTCTCTCTGGTGTGTAGGATAGTGTTAGCGTAAGGGGCGATCGCTGGTCGGCGCGGACTCGGAGGGCCGGAGGACCCGTTTCCACACTGTATCTGTAAAACAGCTCGATTATTCACTTTTCTGCTGACTGGATAGCACGCCACAAATAGCTTTTCACTGCACCTCGGTACACATGTCACATGGCAAGAAACTAAACGAAAGTGAATAAACTCAACTGAAACTAATCAATGCTACATCAAACCACCAAGTGCTGGAGGTACCTAGCGGGTCAGGCAGCGTCTGTGGGGGTGGATGGACAGGCAATGTTTCGGGTTGCGACATTCCTTCAGACTTGACCCAAAACATCGTGTGTCCATTTCCTCCATAGATGCTGCCTGATCCACAGTTCCTCAAGATTCTTTGTGTGTGTAAATACAAACTCTCCCACCAGAGGTTCCCAGAATAAGGCAGCAAGGAGAGGTTGCTAAACCCATTCCTGGCAACGTTGGCGTGCAGGTACAGCAGGCAGTGAAGAAAGCTCATGGAATGTTGGCCTTCATGACAAGAGGATTTCAGTACAGGAGTAGAGAGGTTCTTCTGCAGTTGTATAGGGCTCTGGTGAGACCACATCTGGAGTATTGTGTACAGCTTAGGTCCCCTAATTTGAGGAAGGACATCCTTGTGATTGAGGCAGTGCAGCATAGGTTCACGAGATTGATCCCTGGGATGGCGGGACTGTCATATGAGGTAAGATTGAAAAGACTGGGCTTGTATTCACTGGAGTTTAGAAGGATGAGGGGAGATCTTATAGAAACATAAAATTAACCATATAACATATAACCATATAACAATTACAGCACGGAAACAGGCCATCTCGGCCCTTCAAGTCCGTGCCGAACAACTTTTTTCCCTTAGTCCCACCTGCCTGCACTCATACCATAACCCTCCATACCCTTCTCATCCATATGCCTATCCAATTTATTTTTAAATGATACCAACGAACCTGCCGCCACCACTTCCACTGGAAGCTCATTCCACATGAGCTTAGAAAAGGACTGGACAAGCTAGATGCAGGAAAAACGTTCCCAATGTTGGGCGAGTCCAAAACCAGGGGCCACGCACAGTCTTAGAATAAATGGGAGGCCATTTAAGACTGAGGTGAGAAAAAACTTTTTCACCCAGAGAGTTGTGAATTTGTGGAATCCCCTACCACAGAGGGCAGTGGAGGCCAAATCACTGGATGGATTTAAGAGAGAGTTAGATAGAGCTCTAGGGGCCAGTGGAGTCAAGGGATATGGGGAGAAGGCAGGCACGGGTTATTGATTGGGGACGATCAGCCATGATCACAATGAATGGCGGTGCTGGCTCGAAGGGCCGAATGGCCTCCTCCTGCACCTATTTTCCATGTTTCTAACATGCTCCGGTCCAGGCACCAGCCCTGCTCTCTCCTGCCCCGCTCCCCCCCTACAAGCAGGGTCCCAACCCGAAACGTTGCCTGTCTATGTTCTCCAGACCACTGCACATTTCACTCGAGTAGTCTACAACCCAGCGCTTTGAACATCGAATTCTACAGTTTTTTTAAAGAGGCTTCATCTTATGCTCCCCCCAACCCCCCTTCCCTCCACTCTAGTCATTGACCCAGTCCCACAGTTCACCCCATTGTATCCCTTGAAAGATCACACCCTCCCTGGCCAACAATGGGCCGACCAGCCACCGCCCTGCCTCTGGTGATTTGTGGCCAGCCCTGATCAGCCCAGGGCTTTCCTCATCCCCAGCTCTTCACCTCCCCCCACCCCCCTACTCTCAGTCTGAAGAAGGGTCCCAACCCGAGACGTCACCTATTCCTTTTTTCCAGAGATGCTGCCTGACCCGCTGAGTTACTCCAGCACTCTGTGTCCATGTTCTCCACAGATGCTGCCTGACCCGCTGAGTTACTCCAGCACCCTGTGTCCATGTTCTCCACAGATGCTGCCTGACCCACTGAGTTACTCCAGCACTCTGTGCCCATGTTCAGTTTTGTAGTTAATTGTCACGTGTACTGAGGTACAGTGAAAAGCTTTGGTTTTGTGCTAACCAGTCCGCAGAAAGACAACACATGATTACAATCGGGCCGTTTACAGTGTACAGATACATGATAAGAGAATAACGTTTAGTGCAAGGTAAAGCCAGCAACGTCCGATCAAGGATAGTCTGAGGTAGATAGTCGTTCACACTGCTCTCTGGTCCTGACCCGAATCATCCCTTGTCCGTCCCCGACCACAGATGCTGCCTGACCCGCTGAGTTCCTCCAGCACTTGGTGTCTTGTGGTAGCGTTTGCATTTGTGTTGATTAGTTTGAGTTTAGTTTAGTTTAGTTTATTGTCACGTGTACCGAGGTACAGTGAAAAGTGTCATGTTGCGTGCTAACCAGTCAGCGGGAAGACAATACGTGCTTGCAATGTCCATCATTGAGACCCAGGGTCTGGGCGTTTACTGGGCCCAGGGGTCTGGGCGTTTACTGGGCCCAGGGCCTGGGCTTTTACTGGGCCCAGGGATCTGGGCATTTACTGGGCCCAGGGGTCTGGGCATTTACTGGGCCCAGGGGTCTGGGCTTTTACTGGGCCCAGGGTCTGGGCATTTACTGGGCCCAGGGTCTGGGCTTTTACTGGGCCCAAGGGTCTGGGCTTTTACTGGGCCCAGGAGTCTGGGCGTTTACTGGGCCCAGGGGTCTGGGCGTTTACTGGGCCCAGGGGTCTGGGCGTTTACTGGGCCCAGGGTCTGGGCATTTACTGGGCCCAGGGTCTGGGCATTTACTGGGCCCAGGGGTCTGGGCATTTACTGGGCCCAGGGGTCTGGGCATTTACTGGGCCCAGGGGTCTGGGCTTTTACTGGGCCCAGGGGTCTGGGCATTTACTGGGCCCAGGGGTCTGGGCTTTTACTGGGCCCAGGGTCTGGGCTTTTACTGGGCCCAGGGTCTGGGCTTTTACTGGGCCCAGGGTCTGGGCTTTTACTGGGCCCAGGGTCTGGGCATTTACTGGGCCCAGGGGTCTGGGCATTTACTGGGCCCAGGCTTCTGGGCATTTACTGGGCCCAGGGGTCTGGGCATTTACTGGGCCCAGGGGTCTGGACATTTACTGGGCACAGGGGTCTGGACATTTACTGGGCCCAGGGGCCTGGACATTTACTGGGCCCAGGGGTCTGGACATTTACTGGGCCCAGGGGTCTGGACATTTACTGGGCCCAGGGGTCTGGACATTTACTGGGCCCAGGGGTCTGGACATTTACTGGGCCCAGGGTCTGGGCTTTTACTGGGCCCAGGGTCTGGGCTTTTACTGGGCCCAGGGTCTGGGCTTTTACTGGGCCCAGGGTCTGGGCTTTTACTGGGCCCAGGATCTGGACATTTACTGGGCCCAGGGTCTGGACATTTACTGGGCCCAGGGTCTGGACATTTACTGGGCCCAGGGTCTGGACATTTACTGGGCCCAGGGGTCTGGACATTTACTGGGCCCAGGGGTCTGGATATTTACTGGGCCCAGGGGTCTGGACATTTACTGGGCCCAGGGGTCTGGACATTTACTGGGCCCAGGGTCTGGGCTTTTACTGGGCCCAGGGTCTGGGCTTTTACTGGGCCCAGGGTCTGGGCTTTTACTGGGCCCAGGGTCTGGGCTTTTACTGGGCCCAGGGTCTGGGCTTTTACTGGGCCCAGGGGTCTGGGCTTTTACTGGGCCCAGGGGTCTGGACATTTACTGGGCCCAGGGTCTGGGCTTTTACTGGGCCCAGGGTCTGGGCTTTTACTGGGCCCAGGGTCTGGGCTTTTACTGGGCCCAGGGTCTGGGCTTTTACTGGGCCCAGGATCTGGACATTTACTGGGCCCAGGGTCTGGACATTTACTGGGCCCAGGGTCTGGACATTTACTGGGCCCAGGGTCTGGACATTTACTGGGCCCAGGGTCTGGACATTTACTGGGCCCAGGGTCTGGGCATTTACTGGGCCCAGGGGTCTGGGCATTACCGGGGGATGGACAAGGGTCAGATACTCACCATTGCAGCCGCGGCAGCCTGATTGGCCTGGTGTTGGGCTGCCTTGATCTTGGCCTGCAGATGTGCAGGAGGGTGAAAGTACTTGCACTTCTCGCGGGAGCAGCGGCCCTTGATGTAATCCATGCACACCGTTACCGTGTTCTCGTTCGAGTCGATCATTCCCAGGTCCATTGGGTGGGCGTAGCGACAGTCGTTCTCACCCCGAGTGCAATTCCCCCGCTGAAACTCCCTGCAGACCTAACCAGAGCAGTGATCAGTAACCAGCCCACCCTCTGCCCCCCCCCCACTGCCCCAGCCCCCCCCCCACCACTGCCCCAGCCCCCCCACACCAGTGCCCCAGCCCCCCCACACCACTGCCCCAGCCCCCCCCACACCACTGCCCCAGCCCCCCCCCACACCACACTGCCCCAGCCCCCCCCACATCACACTGCCCCAGCCCCCCCCACACCACTGCCCCAGCCCCCCCCACACCACTGCCCCAGCCCCCCCCACACCACTGCCCCAGCCCCCCCACACCACTGCCCCAGCCCCCCCCCCACCACTGCCCCAGCCCCCCTCCACCACTGCCCCAGCCCCCCCCACCACTGCCCCAGCCCCCCCACACCACTGCCCCAGCCCCCCCACACCACTGCCCCAGCCCCCCCACACCACTGCCCCAGCCCCCCCCACCACTGCCCCAGCCCCCCCACACCACTGCCCCAGCCCCCCCACACCACTGCCCCAGCCCCCCCACACCACTGCCCCATCCCCCCCACACCACTGCCCCAGCCCCCCCCACCACTGTCCCAGCCCCCCCCCACCACTGCCCCAGCCCCCCCCACCACTGCCCCAGCCCCCCCCACCACTGCCCCAGCCCCCCCCCCACCACTGCCCCAGCCCCCCCACACCACTGCCCCAGCCCCCCCCACCACTGCCCCAGCCCCCCCACACCACTGCCCCAGCCCCCCCACACCACTGCCCCAGCCCCCCCACACCACTGCCCCAGCCCCCCCCCCACCACTGCCCCAGCCCCCCTCCACCACTGCCCCAGCCCCCCCCACCACTGCCCCAGCCCCCCCCACCACTGTCCCAGCCCCCCCCCACCACTGCCCCAGCCCCCCCCACCACTGCCCCAGCCCCCCCCACCACTGCCCCAGCCCCCCCACACCACTGCCCCAGCCCCCCCACAACACTGCCCCAGCCCCCCCCCACCACTGCCCCAGCCCCCCCGCACCACTGCCCCAGCCCCCCCACACCACTGCCCCAGCCCCCCCCCACCACTGCCCCAGCCCCCCCACACCACTGCCCCAGCCCCCCCCACCACTGCCCCAGCCCCCCCCACACCACTGCCCCAGCCCCCCCACACCACTGCCCCAGCCCCCCCACACCACTGCCCCAGCCCCCCCACACCACTGCCCCAGCCCCCCCACACCACTGCCCCATCCCCCCCACCACTGCCCCAGCCCCCCCCCACCACTGCCCCAGCCCCCCCACACCACTGCCCCAGCCCCCCCACACCACTGCCCCAGCCCCCCCCACCACTGCCCCAGCCCCCCCCCACCACTGCCCCAGCCCCCCCACACCACTGCCCCAGCCCCCCCACACCACTGCCCCAGCCCCCCCACACCACTGCCCCAGCCCGCCCACACCACACCACAGACTCTCATAGAGCACTTAGCTCTTGGGGCTAACGGAATCAGGGGATATGGGGAAAAAGCAGGAACGGGGCATTGATAGGGGATGATCAGTCATGATCACATTGAATGGCGGTGCAGGCTCGAAGGGCCGAATGGCCTACTCCTGCACCTGTTGTCTATGTTTCCGTGTTGAACAAACCCCTTTCTCTGAACCTCGGTACACGTGACAATAAACTAAACCGAAACTAAACTAATCCTATCCGAGTGCCTGTCCAAATGCCAAATGGCAGTCACGGTGGCGCAGCGGTAGAGTTGCTGCCTCACAGCGCCAGAGACCCGGGTCCCATCCTGACTACGGGTGCTGTCTGTACGGAGTTTGCACGTTCTCCCTGTGACCTGCGTGGGTTTTCTCCGGGTGCTCCGGTTTCCTCCCACGCTCCAAAGACGTACGGGTTTGCAGGTTAATTGGCTTCCGTAATACAAATTGTAAATTGTCCCTGGTGTGTGTGGGATAGTGCTGGTGTACGGGCACTGCTGATGTAACGGGGGATGGCATGGTCTCGGCGGGCCGAAGGGCCTGTTTTATCTCTGCTGTATCTCGAAACTAAATTCAATGTTATTATAATACCTCCTCCGGCATATTCCATAACTACGTTCCGTATGCAATAGACAACAGGTGCAGGAGTAGGCCATTCGGCCCTACGAGCCAGCACCGCCATTCAATGTGATCATGGCTGATCATCCCCAATCAGTACCCCGTTCCTGCCTTCTCCCCATATTCCCTGACTCCGCTATCTTTAAGAGCCCTATCTAGCTCCAGAGAACCGGCCTCCACCGCCCTCTGAGGCAGAGAATTCCACAGACTCACAACTCTCTGAGAGAAAAAGTGTTTCTTCGCCTCCGTTCTAAATGGCTTACCCCTTATTCTTAAATACCCACCACCCACCGAATGAAAACATTCCCTCCCATTTTCTACCTTTGGTTCTTGATTCCCCTACTCTGGGTAAAAGACCCAATCACACTGCCTATTCCCCTCACGGGTTTATACACCTCGACAGGGACCATTGTTACAGCCGGGGGAACTGCACCGACACCATTGAGCCTTTGGCAGAGAGAGCGACAGGAGAATCCCGGGGCTCTTGCACCCAGATGGAGGCAAGAGTGCAGCTCGCCACTGCCTTTGGTGGCAGGAGGAGGCAATGACAACGTGACAAGTCGACAACGTTGACATAGGAACGACGCAGGAAGGAACTGCAGATGCCAGTTTAAACACAAGACATATAGATGATGATGTAGAGAGTTATAGAACAAATGAATGTGAGATATGCAGAAAATAACATCGATAAAGGCAACAGGCCATGGTTAACTCATCCCTTCCCACACAAACCACCCCCTCCCCAGGTACCTTCCCCTGCAAATGTATAAAATGCAACACCTGTCGCTATACCTCCCCCTCGACTTTGTCCATGGACCCCGAGTCCTTTCAGGTTAGGCAGAGGCTCACTTGCCCCTCCTCCAACCTCATCTACTGTGTCCGTTGTTCAAGTGTGGACTCCTATACATCGACGAGACCAAACGCAGGCTGGACGATCGTTTTGCAGAACACCTTCATTCAGCTTGCCCGAACCAACCTGATCTCCTGGTTGCCGGACATTTTAATTCTCCTTCCCATTCCCACACAGACCTTCCTGTCCTCGGTCTCCTCCATTGTCAGAGTGAGGCTAAACGCAAATTGGAGGAGCAGCATGTCATATTTTGCTTGGGCAGCTCACAGCCCAGTGGTATGAATATTGATTTATCTCACTTCAGGTAGCCCTGGCATTCCCCCTCTATCCCTCCCGCACCCCAGTCGCACCAGCTTTTTGTTCTCATCCAACAATCTGCTAGCAACGGCCTGTTTCCTTCACCATCGTTACTTTTTTGCATATCTTTCATTCATTTGTTCTACATCTCTCCACATCACCATCTGTATCTCTTGTCCCCCGACTCTCAGTCTGAAGAAGGGTCTCGACCCGAAACGTCACCCATTCCTGCTCTCCCGAGGTGCTGCCCGTCCCGCTGAGTTACACCAGCATTTTGTGTCTATCTCTGACACAGGAACGGACAATGGGAAAAGCTGAGAAAGTAACGAGATTTAGATCGATCACGAAAGTCTACTCGTGTGACTAATGGGCCTGTCCCACTTGGCGATTTCGTTCTGCGACTGCCGGCATCATTGACTGACGTATCAGGTCACTGACAAATATGGGGCGTGATGACGTATTAACGCATGGTGTTTTTTCAAGTATCGCGACTTTTTTTTGTTGCCCCTGGATTTTGAAATGTTCAAAATCTTTTGGCGGCACTGATATGACGCCGGCAGTCGCCAAAAAAACGGCAAGTGGGACAGGCCCTTAAGTGGCAAGAGAAGCCAGCGCACTTGTTTGAACTGGTGCGGACACACACAAGATGGCTACCTCTAATTTGTCTGTCCGGATGAGCTTCTGCGATGGCGTGCCTCCTTGCACGGTGATGGCAGGGTTTCCCGCCACCAGGACCGGAGCGCTCGGTAAAAGTTCTGTCGGAACCAGTCCCATCCCATGGGTCATGTGACTCAGGTAAGGGTTAAGACCCATCGTGTGATTGGTAGCTAAAGATGGAGTTACAGGAAACGTGGTCTGTGGGGGAAGAACAACACGAGACAGACTTACAGCGCGTCGCCACTCAAGCCCGTTTCACGCATCAACCATCAGGCAGCAAGATCTAGGAAGAGTTGATCAGGCACGGATGTGGGCATGTGGGGCCAGCCCTGTTGGGCAACTTTGAGTCTAGGATCACAGGTCACGGACTCACAATTAAAGGACGTTCCTTTAGGAAGGTGGGGAGAAATGTCTTCAGTCAGAGGGTGGTGAATCTGTGGAATTCATTGCCACAGACAGCTGTGGATCAGGGTGGGTGTGTAGGTGTGTGTGTGTGTGTGTGGGGGGGGGGGTGGAGTGTGTGGGTGTGTGGGGGGGGGGAGTGTGTGGGTGTGTGTGGGGGTGTGTGTGGGGGTGGGGGTGGGGGTGAGTGAGGGTGGGGGTGGGGGTGGGGGTGGGGGTGAGTGAGGGTGGGGGTGGGGGTGAGTGAGGGTGGGGGTGGGGGTGGGCACTCACCACGGGCTGTAGCTGGGTGCCCGGCAGCATGAACTGCATCTGCTGCGCCAACATGGCGGCCGCGGTCTTCTGCTGGATCAGGTTGTTGCGCCCGTTGATCTCCAGCTGGGTTTTCAAGTGCGGCGGCGGGTGCAGGTACTTGCAGTTCTCCCGCGTACAGCGGCCCTGTGGGGGCAAGAACACAACACCATGGGGGTGGCGGCACAGGGTGGGTGGGTGATGTTGAACTATTGGGTGATATTGGCATGATGGGTGGGGTACAGCACAGTGGGCCCATTGGGGGAGATGGCCCGTTGAGTGAACTACCTGCTACTACAATCAGTCTCAAGAAGGGTCCCGATCACAAACGTCACCCATTCCTAATCCACTGAGTTACTCCAGCACTTTGTGTCTTTTTTTGTAAACCAGCATCTGCAGTTCCTTGCATCTCCCACATGACCTTGGGGAGTTTTGGTCACATACGGATAAGATGACCATAAGGTGATTCTGGCATAAACAGGCTGCATATGACAGCACTGCTGCCTACTTGTCGAGGTGAGGCTTTTTCACATTTTGCCCCCCTGGGTCATCGCTATCTCCACCATTTAGAAGCGCACCAGGCAGGAATACACGGGTCGCCGTCTGTAAGCTGGCTCATTGGCAGAGTCACAGCATCACATCGTGGCACAGGTGAAACACATGAAACTTTTCCAAGTCCAAACAAAGAGTTACTGCAACAGATGTTGCCTGGTCTTGGGGACGGGGGGGGGGGGCAAGGACCAGGAGACAGAGGTTTAAGGTGGGGGGGGGGGGGGTGGCAAGATTTAATAGGAACCCGAGGAGTAACAGTGTGAGGTGTAGATGGAGTCAATGGTGGGGAGTGTGGTCTGTGTGTGGGACTGGGCCACATCTACAATGGTGGGGAGTGTGGACTGTGTGTGTGGGACTGGGCCACATCTACAATGGTGGGGAGTGTGGTCTGTGTGTGATGGACTGGGCCACATCTACAATGGTGGGGAGTGTGGACTGTGTGTGGGACCGGGCCACATCTACAATGGTGGGGAGTGTGGTCTGTGTGTGGGACTGGGCCACATCTACAATGGTGGGGAGTGTGGTCTGTGTGTGGGACTGGGCCACATCTACAATGGTGGGGAGTGTGGACTGTGTGTGGGACTGGGCCACATCTACAATGGTGGGGAGTGTGGTCAGTGTGGGACTGGGCCACATCTACAATGGTGGGGAGTGTGGTCAGTGTGGGACTGGGCCACATCTACAATGGTGGGGAGTGTGGTCTGTGTGGGACTGGGCCACATCTACAATGGTGGGGAGTGTGGACTGTGTGTGTGGGACTGGGCCACATCTACAATGGTGGGGAGTGTGGTCTGTGTGTGATGGACTGGGCCACATCCACAACTGTGCAATTTCCTGTGGTCTTGGGTTGAACTGTTCCCAAACCAAGCTGTGATGCATCAGACAGAATACTTTCCAGCAAAGATCCTATAGCGGAGCAAGATAGACCACTGCTGCTAAATGCAATGGGCTGACGTGTAGTACGCAACGGAGTGGAACGTGGGCCTTTTTTTCATCCATTTCCGTAACCCGACCCGACCCGACCTGACTCGCAGTGTAATCAGCGTTGTGGGGGAACAAGTTTGTGTTAATAAATTATAATTCTAAAAATGAGAAGATTTTTACCAAATAACTTTTATTTTTACGAGGATGGTTCCGTAACCGGCTTCCCTCTCCGCACTATTACCCTACGGGATCTTTGGTGCGGAGACGGAAGCCGGTTACGGAAATGGGGCCGACAATTACCCATGAATCTGCCCATGACCGTACTACGTCTTTTTCGCCGAGTGGACTATCTTGCTCGCTGTAGGGTCTTTGCTTTCCAGGGTGCATGTGTGGAAGTGGATAAGTGAGGTTGGGGTTTCCATAGTCTCTGAGGAAGAAGAGTCAATATGGTTGGACCAGGACAAACTGTTGTTGACATCTACAACCTAGAAACAGGAACGTTCTCCACCACCACCATTCTACAGTTCAGTTTGTTGTCACGTGTACCGAGGTACAGTGAAAAGCTTTCGTTGTGTGCTAACCAGCCAGCGGAAAGACAATACATGATTACAATTCAGCCATTTACAGCCATTTACAGTGTACAGACACATGATGAGGGAATAATGTTTGAATGAAGGTAAAGCCAGCAAAGTCTGATCAAGGATAGTTCGAGTGTTTAAGAAGGAACTGCAGATGCTGGAAATTCGAAGATAGACAAAAATGCTGGAGAAATTCAGCGGGTGCGACAGCATCTATGGAGTGAAGGAAATAGGCAAAGTTTCAGGTCGAGACCCTTCTTCAGAACAAGGGTCACCAATGAGGTAGATAGTAGTTCAGCACTGCTCTCTGCTTGTGGTTGGGTGGTTCAGGTGCCCGATAACCGCTGGGAACAAACTGTCTCTGAATCTGGAGGTGTGCATGTTCACACTTCTGTACCTTTTGCCTGATGGGAGAGGGGAGAAGAGGGGGTGGCCGGGGTGCGACTGGTCCTTGATGATGCTGCTGGCCTTGTCGAGGCAGCGTGAGGTGTCGATGCACCTTTGCTGCGGACTGGTTTCCTGTACACTGCCCTGTCCCTGTCCACAATGGCCTGCTCCATCATCTTGTTGACAATGGGAGAACTGACCTGACATCAAGTTAATAACCCCTCTCTCCTTCCAGTACTCAGTCTTGTTATTGTTCGAGTACAAACCTGCCGGAGTGGAGTCATGCACAGACTAGTCCGTGGAATGAGAGGACAATGCAACTTGGTTGTGAGTGTACAGGGAGTGTAGTTACGGGCCGAGACACATCCCTGGATTATCATGGAGGTTGTTTAGTTTGCAGATACAGCATGGAAACAGACCCTTCGGCCCACCACGTCTGCGCCAACCAGCGATCATGCTTCTACACACTACACCTACACGATCCTTCACACACAAGCAACGATCTACAATTTCACTGACGCCAATTAACCTACAAAACTGGAGAAACTCAGCAGGTCCAGCAGCATCCTTCCCTCCACAGATGCTGCTGCACCCGCTGAGTTGCTCCAGCACTTTTGTCTACCTTCGATTTTCCAGCATCTGCAGTTCCTTCTTAAACAACCTACAAAACTGAACATCTGCAGTTTTGGCCCCCTAATTTGAGGAAGGACATTCTTGCTATTGAGGGAGTGCAGCGTAGGTTCACCAGGTTAATTCCCGGGATGGTGGGACTGTCATACGTTGAGAGAATGGTGCGGTTGGACTTGTACACTCTGGAGTTTAGAAGGTTGAGAGGGGATCTCATTGAAACATATAAGATTGTTAAGGGCTTGGACACACCAGAGGCATGAAACATGTTCCCGATGTTGGGGGAGTCCAGAACCAGGGGCCACAGTTTAAGAATAAGGGGTCGGCCATTTAGAACGGAGACGAGGAAACACTTTTTCTCACAGAGTTGTGAGTCTGTGGAATTCTCTGCCTCAGAGGGCGGTGGAGGCCGGTTCTCTGGACACTTTCAAGAGAGAGCTAGATAGGGCTCTTAAAGATAGCGGAGTCAGGGGATATGGGGAGAAGGCAGGAACGGGGTACTGATTGTGGATGATCAGCCATGATCACATTGAATGGCAGTGCTGGCTCGAAGGGTCAAATGGCCTACTCCTGCACCTGTTGTCTACTGTCTACTCCAGAATGATTTGCCTAGATTATACGCTGAGAACGTTTTTCACGGTATCTCGGTAAATGCGACGATAATAAACCGATTCCAAAACCATCTGTTGCCCTCACATCTTTCACAGCAGCTCACATCAACGTATAAAACTCAGATTCCCCCTCGACCCAGTGCACACACACTGGCATACTGGTCACCAAATCACATGTACATGCCCATGACATGTACACACACCCGTATACTGGTCACCAAATCACATGTACATGCCCATTACATGTACACACGCTGGTATACTGGTCACCAAATCACATCTACATGCCCATGTTGAACTTCAACCTTGTAGCAGCGTTTTTCAGATTGAATTGAGGTCATGTTCCTGGAAGCAATAGTTGCATCTTTTAGCAGTTTTCATTAGAGTAACGCATTCCAAAGCAGTTGACAGGAGCAAGAAGCCAAACAGGTGAAGGGCTGCCCATCAATAGCAAGGGCAAAGGAAGAGAGGTTTCACCAACAGTTCACCAACTCTGTCCTGGACCAACTACTGTGAAGCAACAGACAAGACAACACAACAACGCCTCCACATCCACGGGAGACTAAAGAAGCCGTACACGTCTCCAACAACTCTCCCCAACTTCTACAGATGCATCACAACTTGGTTGGGGAACAGCTCTGCCCAAGACCACAAGACATTGCAGAGTTGTGGATGTGGCCCAGTCCATCAAACACACCACACTCCCCACCATTGTAGATGGAGCCCAGTCCATCACACACGCCACACTCACCACCATGGACTCCATCTACACTTCATGCTGCCTCGGTAAAGCAGCCGGCAAAATCAAGGACTATTTTGACCTCAGTCATTCCCTCTTCTTCCCGGTCCCATCAGGCCGAAGATACAACAGCTGGAAAGCACGCAGCACCAGATTTAGGAAGAGTTGCTTCTCCATTGTATCAGACTTGTGAACTATCCTTCCATACGTTGGGGTCTACTCGTAAACTTCCAACCCATCACCATGTCCCATGAGCTCTCTGCAACTGTGCCTCTATAATGCACTAAAACTATATTCTGCACTCTGGTATTTTCCTCTTTGCATTTCACGTTCTGCTTGTACACGTGCAGGAAGAAACTGCAGACGCCGGTTTATACCGAAGATAAGACACAAGGTGCTGGAGTAACTCAGTGGGTCAAGAATCATCCCTGGAGAATCATCCCTGGAGGGCCTGTCCGACTTGGTCGTCATTTGCATTGGACTGCAAAAGCTTTTATAGATATGTGAAGAGAAAAAGATTAGTTAAAACAAATGTAGGTCTCTTGCAGTCAGAAACAGGTGAGTTGATCATGGGGAACAGGGACATAGCAGACCAATTGAATAACTACTTTGGTTCTGTCTTCACTAAGGAAGACATAAATATTCTGTCGGAAATAGCAGGGGACCGGGGGTCAAATGAGATGGAGCTACTGAGTGAAATCCAGGTTAGCCGGGAAGTGGTGTTGGGTAAATTGAATGGATTAAAGACTGATAAATCCCCAGGGCCAGATAGGCTGCATCCCAGAGTACTTAAAGAAGTAGCTCCGGAAATAGTGGATGCATTAGTGATAATCTTTCAAAACTCATTAGATTCTGGAGTAGTTCCTGAGGATTGGAGGGTAGCTAATGTAACCCCTCTTTTTAAAAAGGGAGGGAGAGAGGAAACGGGGAATTACAGACCAATTAGTCTAACATCGGTAGTGGGGAAAATGCTAGAGTCAGTTATTAAAGATGGGATAGCAGCGCATTTGGAAAGTGGTGAAATCATTGGACAAAGTCAGCATGGATTTATGAAAGGTAAATCATGTCTGACGAATCTCATAGACTTTTTCGAGGATGTAACTAGTAGAGTGGATAAGGGAGAACCAGTGGATGTGGTGTATATGGACTTTCAGAAGGCTTTCAACAAGGTCCCACATAAGAGATTAGTATACAGCACACAGTATTCCTATATTTAAGAGGGTGTTAGATGTGACACTTGTGGCTAAAGGGATCAGGGGGTATGGAGAGAAGGCAAGTACGGGATACTGAGTTGGATGATCAGCCATGATCACATTGAATGGCGGTGCAGGCTCGAAGGGCCGAATGGCCTACTCCTGCACCTATTTTCTATGTTTCTATGTTTCTATGTTCAGTTTAGTTTAGTGATACAGCACGGAAACAGGTCCTTTGGCCCATTGATTCCACACCATCAATCACCCGTTCACACTAGTTTGTTATCCCACTCTCTCATCCTCTCCCTACACAATATATTCTGTTCTAAACTTTCTAAGGGATTCTCGAAGGGCCGAATGGCCTACTCCTGCACCTATTTTCTATGTTTGTGCGTCACGCAGGTGGCATGCGAAGATTTTGTGAATCCCAAAATCCTGGGGAGCCGCTCGCGACTGCCTACGCCACCACGTCTCAGCACGCACCATGCGAGCGTAACGCACGCCATGCGTGCACGTCGTGCATCATGACGCATAAATTATGTCGCGTAAATGACGACAAATGATGCCCAAGTGGGACAGGCCCTTTCAGCGACGTTTCCAGTCAGACCTTTTCTTGTTCCCCATGTTGGGGGAGTCCAGAACCATGGATCTTTTTCCTGCCCCCTCCCCGCCCCTCCCTACCCAACATCAGTCTGAAGAAGGGTTTCAACCCGAAACGTCACCTATTACTTCTCTGCACAGATGCTGCCTCACCCGCTGAGTTTCTCCAGCTTTTTTGTCTGCCTATAATCACTATCACAATAATACTTCATTAGCCAGGTATGTTTGGCTGATCATCCATAATCTGTACCCCGTTCCTGCTTTCTCCCCATATCCCTTCATTCCGTATCCCCAACATTCTCTAACTCTCTCTTGAAAACATCCAGTGAATTGGCCTCCACTGCCTTCTGTGGCAGGGAATTCCACACATTCACAACTCTCTGGCTGAAAACGTTTTTCCTCATCTAAGTTATTGAGGGTTTGGACACGCTAGAGGCAGGAAACATGGTCCCAATGTGGGGGGCCCAGAACCAGGGGCCACAATTTAAGAATAAGGGGTAAGCCATTTGGAACGGAGATGAGAAAACATTTTTTCACACAGAAAGTTGTGAGTCTGTGGAATTCTCTGCCTCAGAGGGCGGTGGAGGCCGGTTCTCTGGATGCTTTCAAGAGAGAGCTAGATAGGGCTCTTAAAGATAGCAGAGTCAGGGGATATGGTGAGAAGGTAGGAATGGGGTACTGATTGGGGATGATCAGCCATGATCACATTGAATGGCGGTGCTGGCTCGAAGGGCCGAATGGCCTACTCCTCCACCTATTGTCTATTGTCTATAATCTTCCACGGATATTCAAGATGCCGACAAGGGATCGGGAACACAAACCCACGAGAGCTGGAAGAGTTTGGTTTATTGCCACATGTACTGAGGTACAGTGAAAAGCTTTTGTTGCGTGCTAACCAGTCAGCGGAAAGACAGCACATGATTACAATCGAGTGGGGTGGGAGATTGCAACCTTCACGTGGTCCGCCCTGTTTCGCTGTACACTATTGTCTATTGTCGGTGCAGACTCAGTGGGCCAAAGAGCCTGTTTCAGCGCTGTATCTCTAAACTAAATATACTAACGCGTTCCCAACCACCAGACAGTGACAGCCACACAGCACTGTGTGAAGGATGAGCTGGCTTCAGTCTGCTGCGGAAAGCATTCCATCATCCAACCATCCTGTGGGCTGGGCAGAGCAAGGTGGCGACATTGTTCACAGGAGGGGATAGTGGCATCATAAATGCAGCCTGGCATTGGGGGAGGGCGAGCAAGTGGACGCTGCAGGGTGGCATGGATCAACACTGGAGCCGCAAGAGGCTCTCACGGGCAGGCGTGGCAGACCAGGACTGACCAGCTGATCACATGCGGAGCTGATGAGACCAGCACGTTACAGAGGGTCAGCAGGGGATTCGGTCAGTGTGGTCAACCGACAGTGTGCCTAGGGTCAGCTTTATTATTAGGCGGGACAGGCAGCATCTGTGGAGAGAAGGAATGGGTGACATTTCTGGGTCGAGACCCTTCTTCAGACGAGACCGGAAGAATCTCGACCCGAAACATCACCCATTCCTTCTCTCCAGAGTTGCTGCCTGTCCCGCTGAGTTACTCCAGCATTTTGTGTCTCTCCTCTGTATTAACCAGCATCTGCAGTTCCTTCTACACATTGGTCACCACTGGTGACACATTAGTTCAGTTTATTGCCACGGGTACCCAGCTACAGTGACAAGCTTCATGTCCTGTGCTATCCAGTCAGCAGAAAGACAATACATGATTACAATCGAGCCATTCACAGGTGCATGATAAGGGAATAACGTTTAGTGCAAGGTAAAGCCAGCAAAGTCCGATCAAAGATAGCCCGGGGGTCACCAATGAGGTAGATAGTAGTTCAGCACTGCTCTCTGGTTGTGGTAGGATGGTTCAGTTGCCTGATAACAGCTGGGAAGAAACTGTCCCTGGATCTGGAGGTGTGTGTTTTCACACTTCTACACAGGTTGCCCGATGGGAGAGGGGAGAAGAGGGAGTGGCCAGGGTGCGAGGAAAGGCTTTGTCTTGCATGCTCTCCAAACGGATCAGATGATGTCGTACATCAATACGTTAAAGTTAATCTCAAGTCGGTGCGGCACAGTTGCTGCCTCACACGCCAGAGACCCGGGTTCCATCCTGGCTACGGGTGCTGTCTGCACACAGTTTGTACATTCCCCCTGTTATCAAGGAACTCAACTATCCTACCACCAATTAGAGAGCGGTCCTGAGCTACTATCTAGCTCATTGGAGAATCTCTGACTACCTTTGATCAGATTTTACTGGTCTTTGTCTTGTACTAAATGTTATAGAAACATAGAAATTAGGTGCAGGAGTAGGCCATTCGGCCATTCGAGCCTGCACCGCCATTCAAAATGATCATGGCTGATCATCCAACTCAGTATCCCGTACCTGCCTTCTCTCCATACCCCCTGATCCCCTTAGCCACAAGGGCCACATCTAACTCCCTCTTAAATATAGCCAATGAACTGGCCTCAACTACCTTCTGTGGCAGAGAATTCCAGAGATTCACCACTCTGTGTGAAAAATGTTTTTCTCATTTCTGTCCTAAAAGACTTCCCCCTTATCCTTAAACTGTGACCCCTTGTTCTGGGCTTCCCCAACATTGGGAACAATCTTCCTGCATCTAGCCTGTCCAACCCCTTAAGAATTTTGTAAGTCTCTATAAGATCCCCCCTCAATCTCCTAAATTCCAGCGAGTACAAGCCGAGTCTATCCAGTCTTTCTTCATATGAAAGTCCTGCCATCCCAGGAATCAGTCCGGTGAACCTTCTCTGTACTCCCTCTATGGCAAGAATGTCTTTCCTCAGATTAGACCAAAACTGTACGCAATACTCCAGGTGTGGCCTCACCAAGACCCTGTACAACTGAAGTAGAACCTCCCTGCTCCTATACTCAAATCCTTTTGCTATGAATGCTAACATACCATTTGCTTTCTTCACTGCCTGCTGCACCTGCATGCCTACTTTCAATGACTGGTGTACCATGACACCCAGGTCTCGTTGCATCTCCCCTTTTCCTAATCGGCCACCATTCAGATGATAGTCAACTTTCCTGTTTTTGCCACCAAAGTGGATAACCTCACATTTATCCACATTATACTGCATCTGCCATGCATTTGCCCACTCACCCAACCTATCCAAGTCACCTTGCAGCCTCCTAGCATCCTCCTCACAGCTAACACTGCCCCCCAGCTTCGTGTCATCCGCAAACGTGGAGATGTTGCATTCAATTCCCTCGTCCAAAGCATTAATATATATTGTAAATAGCTGTGGTCCCAGCACTGAGCCTTGCGGTACCCCACTAGTCACTGCCTGCCATTCTGAAAATGACCCGTTTACTCCTACTCTTTGCTTCCTGTTTGCCAGCCAGTTCTCTATCCACATCAATACTGAACCCCCAATACTGTGTGCTTTAAGTTTGTATACTAATCTCTTATGTGGGACCTTGTCGAAAGCCTTCTGAGAATCAAGTCAAAGTCAAAGTCAAAAGAGTTTATTGTCATGTGTCCCTGACAGGACAATGAAATTCTTTCTTTGCTTAGCACAACAGAACATAGTAGGCATTGACTACAAAACAGATCAGTGTGACCATATACCGTTATATACGTAAATACACACATGAATGAATAAATTGATAAAGTGCAAATAACAGATGGAGAGATATTAATGTTCAGAGTTTTGTCTGAGCCAAGTTTAATAGTTGTGGAGAAGTAGCTATTCCTGAACCGGGTTGTTGCAGTCTTCAGGCTCCTGTACCTTCTACCTGAAGGTAGCAGGGAGATGAGTGTGTGGCCAGGATGGTGTGGGTCCTTGATGATGCTGCCAGCCTTTTTGAGGCAGCGACTGTGATAGATCCCCTCGATGGAAGGAAGGTCAGAGCCGATGATGGACTGGGCAGTGTTTACTACTTTTTGTAGCCTTTTCCTCTCCAGGGAGCTCAAGTTGCCGAACCAAGCCACGATGCAACCGGTCAGCAAGCTCTCTACTGTGCACCTGTAGAAGTTAGAGAGAGTCCTCCTTGACAGACCAACTCTCCGTAATCTTCTCAGGGAGTAGAGGCGCTGATGTGCTTTCTTAATAATTGCATCTGTGTTCTCGGACCAGGAAAGATCTTCAGAGATGTGCACGCCCAGGAATGTGAAGCTCTTGACCCTTTCAACCATCGACCCGTTGATATAAACAGGACAGTGGGTCCCCATCCTACTCCTTCCAAAGTCCACAATCAGTTCCTTGGTTTTGCTGGTGTTGAGGGCCAGGTTATTGTGCTGCCACCATATGGACAGTCGCTCGATCTCTCTTCTGTACTCCGACTCATCCCCATCAGTGATACAGTGGTGTCGTCAGCGAACTTGATGATGGAGTTCGCACTATGACCGGCTACACAGTCATGAGTACAGAGAGACTACAGCAGGGGGCTGAGCACGCAGCTTTGGGGTGTTCCCGTGCTGATTGATATCGAGTCTGACACATTTCCACCAATACGAACAGACTGCTGTCTGTGAATGAGGAAGTCAAGGATCCAATTGCAGAGGGATACGCAGAGACCCAGTTCTGCGAGTTTGGTAACCAGCTTGGAGGTGGTGATTGTGTTAAATGCCGAGCTGTAGTCAATGAATAACAGCCTGACATATGAGTTTTTGTTGTCCAAGTGGTCCAGAGCGGAGTGGAGAGCCAGCGAGATTGCATCCACCGTTGATCTGTTGTGGCGGTAAGTGAACTGCAGTGGGTCCAGGTTTTTGTCGAGGTAGGAGTTGATTTGCGCCATGATCAACCTCTCAAAGCACTTCATCACCACAGGCGTTAGTGCCACAGGTCGATAGTCATTGAGGCACGTCACCTTGCTCTTCTTGGGCACCGGTATTATTGATGCCCTTCTGAAGCAGGTGGGAACCTCAGACCTCAGAAGTGACAGGTTGAAAATGTCCGTAAAAACTCCAGCCAGTTGGTCTGCACAGGATTTTAGAACACGACCAGGTATACCATCAGGTCCAGACGCTTTTCGAGGGTTCACCCCTCTGAAGGATTTCCTGACGTCGGCCTCTGTGACTGAGACTGAAATACCATCACAGCGAATAGGGGCACGGGAAGGCACATCGGTGTTCTCCCTATCAAAGCGTGCGTAAAATGCATTGAGCTCATCAGGGAGTGATGTATTGCCGACATTCGAGCCACCTCCTGATCTCGCCTTGTAGGAGGTGATTGCATTCAGGCCCCGCCACAGCTGCCGAACATCTGTCTCATCCTCCAGCTTGTAGCAGAAGTCCCTTTTGGCCTTTATGATGGCCTTACCAAGGTCGTATCTGGACTTCTTGTAGACCACTATATCATCAGACATGAATGCCCGGTGTCCGGTCTTCAGAAGAGTGCGGATCTCACAAGTTCATCCAAGGTTTCTGATTGGGAAACGCTCGGAAGGTTTTTGTAGGGATGCAGTCCTCCACACATTTCTTTACGAAGTCTGTAACGACTGTGGCGTATTTGTTCAAGTTCGTTGCCGTGTCCTTGAACATTGCCCAGTCTGCAGACTCCAAACAGTCCTGTAGTTGTTCCTCTGCCCCCCCTACCCCGCCCGACCAGGTCTGTACTGTCCTCACCTCTGGGCGTGCGCTCTTTAATTGCTGCCTGTAGGCAGGAAGAAGCAGCACCGCGGTATGGTCGGATTTACCGAAGTGAGGGCGAGGGATAGAGCGGTAGGCATCCTTGATGGTGGTGTAGCAGTGGTCGAGGGTGTTTGGTCCTCTGGTGCAGCAGGAGACATGTTGGTGGAAGTTGGGGAGAGATTTCTTTAGGTTTGCCTTATTGAAGTCCCCAACAATGGTGGTAAATGCCTCGGGGTAAGATGTCTGGTGTTTGTTGACCACGGCGTGCAGCTCCTCCAGTGCCAGACGGACGTCTGCCTGGGGTGGGATGTAGACCGCGATCAGGATGACGGAGGTGAATTCTCTCGGAAGGTAGAAGGGACGGCACTTCACCGTCAGATGTTCGAGGTGTGGAGAGCAGGAGTTGGACAGGACTGCCACGTCTGAGCACCACGCAGAGTTGACCATGAGGCAGACGTCCCCTCCTCTCCCTTTCCCCGATGCCAGTGTACGGTCCATGCGGTGGATGGAGAACCCTTCAGGCTGGACCGCTGAGTCTGGGGAGCTGGGGGTGAGCCATGTCTCTGTGAAACAGAACACAGAGCATTCCCTCAGCTTCCTTTGATAAAGCAGCCTTGCCCTTAAGTCCTCCACTTTATTTTCAAGGGACTGTACATTGGCCAGTAGGATAGTAGGGAGAGGGGGCCGAAGTCCCCTGCGCTTCATTCTGACCTGAAGTCCTGCCCGCCGGCCAAGTTTCCGGACACAATGGAGGCTTCCCCTTTGTCTCCAGGTACTGAGTTTACTGTACCTGCTGTTTCTGCGGACCAGCGCTGGAACGGGAATTCCCTCACAGACGGCAGCTCCGTAACGGACGGGGGTTCCCTCAGAGTCGCAGCTCCAGCTTCATTGTTTCTGGGATATCCAGCCCGTCGGCTTTGGAGGTCATCCCGGGGTTTCCAGGTGCCGTACCTCGGTTCCTCAGTCGGGTCGGATGATTCCCGGCCAGCGTGGGAAAGTTTAAAGTCCGGTGCTCCCGCAGCTGCGGGGGATCGGGAAATTGCCAGCGCTTTCAGCTGCACAAGCAGCTTGTCTGAAACGGCACCGATTACTGCCGTTTCCCTGATACAGGTAAGTTGTTGGAAGTTGTAGTTGAGCCTTTTATGTTCCGGAGCTCCGCAAAAGTCGCCGCAGGCAGGGGCCATCTTGCATGATCCGGGTCCAGATACACCACATCCACTGGTTCTCCCTTATCCACTCTCCTAGTTACATCCTCGAAAAATTCTATCAGATTTGTCAGACATGATTTACCTTTCATAAATCCATGCTGACTTTGTCCAATGATTTCACCACTTTCCAAATGTGCTGCTATCCCATCTTTAATAACTGACTCTAGCAGTTTCTCCACTACCGATGTTAGACTAACTGGTCTGTAATTCCCCGTTTTCTCTCTCCCTCCCTTTTTAAAAAGAGGGGTTACATTAGCTACCCTCCAATCCTCAGGAACTACTCCAGAATCTGAAGAGTTTTTAAACATTATCACTAATGCATCCACTATTTCCGGAGCTACTTCCTTAAGTACTCTGGGATGCAGCCTATCTGGCCCTGGGGACTTATCAGCCTTTAATCCATTCAATTTACCTAACACCACTTCCCGGCTAACCTGGATTTTACTCAGTTCATCCATCTCATTTGACCCGCGGTCCCCTGCTATTTCCGGCAGATTATTTATATCTTCCTTAGTGAAGACAGAATCAAAGTAGTTATTCAATTGGTCTGCCATGTCCTTGTTCCCCATGGTCAATTCACCTGTTTCTGACTGCAAAGGACCTACATTTGTTTTAACTAATTTTTTTCTCTTAACATATCTATAAAAACGTTTGCAGTCAGTTTTTATGTTCCCTACCAGTTTTCTTTCATAATCTATCTTCCCTTTCCTAATTAAGCCCATTGTCCTCCTCTGCTGGACTCTGAATTTCCCCCAGTCCCCTGGAAGGCTGCTTTTTCTGGCTAATTTGAATGCCTCATCTTTTGTTTTGATACTATCCCTGATTTCCCTTGTTATCCACGGATGCACTACCTTTATCACGTCATTCCCTTTATCGTGTGTCTGTATACTGTAAATGGCTCAATTGTAATCACGTATTCTGCTGACTGAATAGCACGCAACAAATGCTTTTCACTGTAACTCGGTACACGTGACAATAGACTAAACTGAAACCAAACATTGATCCAAAATGCTGGAGTAACTCAGCGGGACAGGCAGCATCTCTGGGGAGAAGGAATGGGCGACGTTTCAGGTCGAGACCCTTCTTCAGACTGATGTCAGGGGAGGGGGCGGGACAAAAATAGAATGGAGGAGGCCCAGGACAGAAAGGTCAGTGTGGGAATGGAAGGGGGAGTTGAAGTGCTGAGCGACCGGCAGATCAGGTAGGTTAAGGTATACTGAGCGAAGGTGTTCAGAGAAATGATCGCCGAGCCTACACTTGGTCTCGCCGATGTAGAGGAGTTGACACTTGGAACAGCGGATATAGTAGATGAGGTTGGAGGAGGTGCAAGTGAACCTCTGCCTCACTTGAAAAGACTGTTTGGGTGGAGACGAGGGGGAAGGTAAAGGGACAGGTCCAACCTCATCTACTGTATCCACTGTTCCAGGTGTCAACTTCTCTACACCAGCGAGACCAAGCGGAAGTTCGGCGATCGTTTCGTTGAACACCTCCGCTCAGTCCGCCTTAACCTACCTGATCTCCTGGTTGCTCAGCACTTTAACTCCCCCTCCAATTCCCACACTGCCCTTCCTGTCCTGGGCCTCCTCCATTGTCAGAGTGAGGGCCAGTGCAAATTGGAGGAGCAGCACCTCATATTTCGCTTGGGCAGCTAAGCCCAGCGGGATGAACATGGACTTCTCTAACTTCAGATAGTTCTTGCTTTCCCTCCCATCCCCTCCCCAGTTCTCCCACTAGTCTCCGACTACATTCTACCTCTGTCCCACCCACTCCCCTGACATCAGTCTGAAGAAGGGTCTCGACCCAAAACGTCGCCCATTCCTTCTCTCCAGAGATGCTGCCTGTCCCGCTGAGTAACTCCAGCATTTTGTGTCCACCTTCGATTTTAACCAGCATCTGCAGTTCATTCTTAAACACTCAAACCATGCTGGTTTTCTCCAAAGTGAACTACAACAGGTGGAGCAAAGGGGAAGATACAGAGTGCAGAATATAGTTCTCAGCATTGTAGCGCATCAGTTCCACAGACAAAGTCCAATGTCCGCAATGGGGTAGAGGTGAATCGGACAGTACCCTAGCTTATGGAAGGGGCGTTCAGAAGCCTGAAACAGAGGGGAAGAAGCTGTTCCTGAGCCTGGTGGTGCGCGTTCTCAAGCTTCTGTACCTTCTGCCGGACGGGAGCGGGGAGGAAGAATGGCCTGGGTGGGACAGGGACAAGTCCTTTGATGAGGTTGGCTGCTTTTCAAAGCTGAAATTGAATTAAATTTTGAATTCAATTTCAAAATCGAATTGTAGATGGAGTTGATGGTGGGGAGTGTGGTGTGTGTGGGACTGGGCCACATCTACAATGGTGGGGAGTGTGGACTGTGTGTGGGACTGGGCCCCATCTACAATGGTGGGGAGTGTGGACTGTGTGTGGGACTGGGCCCCATCTACAATGGTGGGGAGTGTGGACTGTGTGTGGGACTGGGCCACATCTACAATGGTGGGGAGTGTGGACTGTGTGATGGACTGGGCCCCATCTACAATGGTGGGGAGTGTGGACTGTGTGTGGGACTGGGCCACATCTACAATCGTGGGGAGTGTGGTGTGTGTGATGGGCTGGGCCCCAACCAAGATGTGATGCATGCAGACAGTCTGCCTTCTATGCAGCATCTGTAGAGGTTTGCACGAATGATTGGAGACAAGCTGAATATCTCCAGTCCCCTCCTGAACTAAACAGACCCTTAGGATCAGAGGCCAGGATGTGAAGTGGAGTGAAGTGGCAAGGATAGAAGGCTAATGGTGGAGGCAGTTTCCGTGACAAGGGAAGACACCTTGCTCGGTCCTTGGGACGGGGGCGAAGCCTAGAAATGATTCAGGCTTCATTGTTGCCGCCAGCGTTCAGAAGGTTTCCGGCAAAACACAAAATGCTGGAGGAACTCAGCTGGTCAGGCAGCATCTGCGGAGGGAATGGACAGAGAACGATTCGGGCCGGGACCCTTCTTCAAACATTCCCCGAGTCCGAAGAAGAATCTTGACCTGAAACGTCACCTACTCCTTTTCTCCACAGATGCTGCCGGACCAGCCGAGTTCCTCCAGCACTTTGTGTTTTTCCTCAAGCTTCCTGCAACTGCAGGAAGAGATCAACCCTGAACCCCAGAAACACCAGGTCATGGTTTAGGGGGGGGGGGGGGGGGTCAAGCAAGATGGGAGGGGGGGGTTAAATTTAAATGGCAGGGCAGTGAGAAAGGGTAGAGGGGTGTAGTGCCACACATCCACACACCTCCGGCAGGTGAGGTGGTCAAGGTGATGCATCCAATGCAAGAGTAAGAGCACTGGTCCACGCACCAAGCAAGGCCACGTGACATCTACAAGGCTGCGGCCACACATGGACAACCATGGCCTTGTGGAGGGACCTTCTGTCCATGGGAGGGGGTGCTGTCTTCAGGATAAAGTAGACTGACAGAGGCTTATTATTAATAGAAACATAGAAAATAGGTGCAGGAGCAGACCATTCGGCCCTTTGAGCCAACACCGCCACTCAATATGATCTTAATCACAATCACTTGTTTAAGAAGGAACTGCAGATGCTGGAAAAATCGAAGGTAGACAAAAATGCTGGAGAAACTCAGCGGGTGGGGCAGCATCTATGGATCGAAGGAAATGGGTGACGTTTCAGGTCGAGACCCGGAAGCATCTATGGAGCGAATGGATAGTTGATGTTTCAGGTCGAGACCCTTCTTCAGTCTGATGTCGAGGGAGGGGCGGGAAAAAGAAAGGAAGAGGCGGGGACAGTGGGGTGCGGGAGAGCTGGGAAGGGGAGGGGAAGGAGGGAGGATAAGTCGGTGGATATTTTTACGGCAGAGATAGATAGATTTTTGATTAGTACGGGTGTCAGGGGTTACGGGGAGAAGGCAGGAGAATGGGGTTAGGAGGGAGAGATGGATCAGCCATGATTGAATGGCGGAGTGGACTTGATGGGCCGAATGGCCTAATCCTGCTCCTATCACTTATGAACCTAAGTCAACTACAGCGGGTGTGGCAAGGCCATGGAAGAGAGGAGGCCAGGAATATCCCCACTGTCACGGGGAGACAAGGCGTAATGAAAGTGTTCTGCCTTCGATAGAACAGAGAACAGTACAGCACACAAACAGGCCCTTCGGCCCACAATGCTGGAGTAACTCTGCGGGCCTGACAGCATCTCTGGAGAGAAGGAATGGGCGACGTTGTGGGTCGAGACCCTTCTTCAGACCAGAGAAATGCCTGCACTGACCACCACACCAAGACCAGCCGGATCTTGGTCAACATACATGCAAAAGCTGCATCCCTCCAAGGCCGATTTGATTTCCATCTGTGTTTAGTTTAGTTTATGAACTCAACAGACGCACAAACTGCAAGAGTGTAAACGCAACATGCGTGCATTTTGGGAATTGTCCATATAGCTCCGTTAAACACTTGCTTCTGTTGCAGAGAAGTCTAAAGTCTGACAGCAACGCTATGAGGCCCGTCTAAAGCAAGATCTGGTCACAACCACTCAGCATGGTCACAAGGTCACTAGTGATAGGAGGGGAATTTGGCCATTCGGCCCATCAAGTCTACTCTGCCATTCAATCATGGCCGATCTATTTCTACATCCTAACCCCATTCTCCTGCCTTCTCCCCGTAAACTCTGACGTACTAATCTAGACAGAAGGTAATCGAGGAGATCAGCGATCCAGTGGGATGACCTGGCATTTTGTTGGTTCACATGCTTGATCAATGGTGTTTTATCATTAATGGTTTATTATTATTAATGTTTAGTGTTTTCTGAGTCATTCATAACTGTCACTGTATGTCATGTTGTCACTTGTGGGCGTAGCACCAAGGCAAATTCCTTGTATGTGAATACTTGGCCAATAAACTTACTTACTTACTGAACCCAAGGGGGAAATAAATGGTCGGCACGGACTGGAAGGGTCGAGAAGGCCTGTTTCCGTGCTGTAATTGTTATATGGTTATAAGGGCCCACGGGAACCCACCTGGAGGGCCGGTGAGCAGAGCGGCTGTGGGAGGGAGAGCACGGTCTAGAGGGGGGAGTGGCCGCTGGAGGCCCTGCAGCAGCCTGGGGCTCGGCTGGACCGGGCACGTGGACCACACGCGGCCTACAGCGGCGGAGGACACCACGGCTACGCTTGGCTAGGCCGGCCCTGCAACGTCGTCATGACAACGGGCCTTCATGGTCAGGTCAGGATCCCTGCTCTTACAACAACTGGGACTTGGAAATAGCCCCAAACTGGCGACTCTGTCTACTGTCTCACTGTACTACTGCGATACACTTGTACTGTACATGAGATGCTTATCGAAGATGTATCTAAGTTATTTTGTATAGGGATACAGGATTGGAAGGATATGGACCAAACACGGGCAGGTGGGACTTGTGTGGCTGGGGCATGTAGGCCGGTGTGGGCAAGTTGGGCCGAAGGGCCTGTTTTCGCACTGTAACACTCTATGATACCCGTACTGAACTGTGTACACAAATGAATCTCGCCGTAGCTCGGTACAGGTGACATATAGAGTGCCACAGCGACCATACCACCGTCCCAAAGAGAGATCGGACCCCGACTGATTGAAGTCCTTACCTTCAGGGAGTCAAAGCAAGCAATGACACGGCCATTCTCTACGTGGCAACTGCGTGAGGGATGAGCAAACTTGCACTCTGCGTCGGACCGGGAACAAGTCCCCCTCTGATATTCCCGGCACACCTCCAGAGTCAGCCATTTTGTGTCCCGGATCATGGAAACATTTACAGCCATATTCGGCAACGGAGAGAACAAAATTCCCCCCCCCCCCCCCTCCCCAACTTCACCCCACCCACCCGCCCACCCGCACCCCAAAACTTTGTCTTCCTGTCTT
>OY740793.1:3950314-4080841 GCA_963514005.1 Raja brachyura
CTGTAACAGACCAGGCAGGGAGAGGCAGCAAAGCTGGTGCAGGCACAGCGTTAGTCGGTGATGTGAGCTCCAGGGAAGCCTGGGTTAGTCCACACCAGAGGGTGGGGGGGGGTGGGTGGAACAGTGGAAGGGGGTGCCTTAAACAAAATGGGGAGAGTCTCGGTGGAGACTGCCCTGGAGAGGGGGGGGGGGGGGGGCACAAAAACAGGGTAAAGGCACTGCTGCCTTTGACCCACAACAGCAGAATGAATTAAAATGGATCCACGATCGGGGAAAAGATGGCAGCGGAGCCCGTCTTCACCGATGCTTCCCACTCACACAACATGGCCATCGATGCAATGATGACGGATCTCACCAGAGCCAACATCTGGTGCCAAACTGGCAGCGTACACACGGAACCGCAGATGCCGGATAACCAAAAACACACAAAACTGCTGGAGTAACTCAGCGGGTCAGGCAGCATCTGTGGGGAACATGGATAGGTGACGTTTCACAGAGTGCTGGAGTAACTCAGCGGGTCAGGCAGCATCTGTGGGGAACATGGATAGGTGACGTTTTGGGTCAGGACTCTTCTTCAGACCAATTGTGGTGAGGTGAGGGTGGGGGGGAGAAAGCCTGGTGAGTGATAGGTGGATTAAGGCGGATACAGTTGCTGCCTCACAGTGCAAAAGACCCGGGTTCATTCCTGACTACAGGTGCTGTCTGTACAGAGTTTGCACGCTCTCTCTGTGACAGCGAGGGTTTTCTCTGGGTGCACAGGTTTCCACCCACACGCCAATAATGTAGAGGTTTGCAGGTTAATTCATTTTGGTTAAAATAAATGGTAAATTGTCCCGAGTGTGTAGGATACAGCAAGCGTGTGGGGGTCGCTGGTCAGCGCGGACTCGGTGGGCCGAAGGGCCTGTTTCCATGCTCTATCTCTCTGTACTCTATCCTCTCTAAACTGAGTGGGAAGCAACTGCAGGTGCTGCTTTGGACAATAGACAACAGGTGCAGGAGTAGGCCATTCAGCCCTTCGAGCCAGCACCACCATTCAATGTGATCATGGCTGATATTCTCATATTTTGTTTGGGCAGCTCACAGCCCAGTGGTATGAATATTGATTTATCTCACTTCAGGAAGCCCTGGCATTCCCTCTCTCTCTCTATCCCTCCCCCACCCAGGTAGCATCAGCTTCTCATTTTCACTCCACAAACAGCTTCCAAGTCAAGAGAGTTTATTGTCATGTGTCCCAGATAGGACAATGACATTCTTGCTTATTGTATATTGTAGGCATAAATACAGAAGAGTTCAGTGTGTCTATATAGCGTAGACCATATATATACACATAAAAAAACAGATTAAATGCAATAGGCTGGTATTGTTCAGAGTTTGTTTGAAGTTGAGTTTAATAGACTGATGGCTGTGGGGAAGAAGCTGTTCCTGAACCGGGATGTTGCAGATTTCAGGCTCCTGTACCTTCTACCTGATGGCAGCGGAGAGATGAGTGTGTGGCCAGGATGGTGTTGGTCCTTGATGATGCTGCCGGCCTTTTTGAGGCAGGGACTGTGATCGTGGCCTGTTTCCTTTATCATCGTTACTTTTTTGCACATCTTACATTCATTGTTCTTTATCTCTCCACATCACCGTCTACATCTCTCGTTTCCCTGATCCCTGACCAGTCTGAAGAAGGGTCTCGACCCAAAACGTCGCCCATTCCTTCTCTCCAGAGATGCTGCCTGTCCCCGCTGAGTTACTCCAGAATTTTTGTGTCCATCTTCGGTTTAAACCCGCATCTGCAGTTCCTTCTAACACTACCACATAAAGTGCGGGAGTAATCCCGTCAGGCCCTCCCCAGTCCCGACTAGAAGAACGTCATTAAACTGGAAGAGACACAAGAGACATAGAAACATAGAAAATAGGTGCAGGAGTAGGCCATTTGGTCCTTCGAGCCTGCACCGCCATTCAATATGATCATGGCTGATCATCCAACTCAGTATCGCATACCTGCCTTCTCTCCATACCCCCTGATCCCCTTAGCCACAAGGGCCACATCTAACGCCCTCTTAAATATAGCCAATGAACTGGCCTCAACTACCCTCTGTGGCAGAGAGTTCCAGAGACCCACCACTCTCTGTGTGAAAAAAGTCCTTCTCATCTCGGTCCTAAAGGATTTCCCCCTTATCCTTAAACTGTGACCCCTTGTCCTGGACCTCCCCAACATCGGGAACAATCTTCCTGCATCTAGCCTGTCCAACCCCTTAAGAATTTTGTAAGTTTCTGTAAGATCCCCTCTCAATCTCCTAAATTCCAGAGAGTATAAACTGAGTCTATCCAGTCTTTGTTCATAAGACAGTCCTGACATCCCAGGAATCAGTCTGGTGAACCTTCTCAGATGGTTTACTGTGTGTCGTGTTGTTACTTGCGAGTGGAGCACCAAGGCAAATTCCTTGTATGTGAACATACTTGGCCAATACACTTATAAATTCATTCACGGGGCAGGGATAAAGTGACCGCTCACTGTCTCTTTCCCCGGAGTAGAGGATTGTAAACTTAGAGGGCAGAGGCTTTAGGAGAGAGGGTGGATTTATGAGACCTCAGGGGCAACATTTTCCACCGAGTGGTCCCTACCTGGAATACGATTCCAGACGAAGGGACAGAAGTAGATACAATGACAACTTTCAGAAGATATTTGATCATATGTATGGATATATATATACAGGTGTACAGTAGAGAGCTTACTGACTGGTTGCATCGTGGCCTGGTTCGGCAACTTGAGCGTCCAGGAGCGGAAAAGACTACAGAAAGTTGTGACCACTGCCCAGTCCATCATCGGCTCTGACCTCCCCACCATCGAAGGGATCTATCGCAGTCGCTGCCTCAAAAAGGCTGCCAACATCATCAAGGACCCACACCATCCTGGCCACACACTCATCTCTCCGTTGCCATCAGGTAGAAGGTACAGGAGCCTGAAATCTGTAACGTCCAGGTTCAGGAACAGCTACTTCCCCACAGCCATCAGGCTGTTAAACACAACAACGAATAAGCTCTGAACTATAACAGACTATTATCTTACTGCACTCTATTAGTTATTTATTGAGGATGTGTGCATGTGTAAACACACACACGGAACTGTTTTATCTCCTGTTCTGTATTATGTTTACAGATTCTGTTGTGCTGCAGGAAGCAAGAATGTCATTGTCCTATCTGGGACACATGACAATAAACTCTCTTGACTTGAGCATGTGTCCCTTCAAACATCCATGTACACCAATGGCTGCACTAAAAAAGACTTCTCTAATGTCCCATGGACAGTAGAAATGACACAGAGACACACGTTTTCCTTCCAATTGCCATGCACAGTATTCCCAATTTCAGAAGGTGCTTGGCAGGACCAGGGCCCATTATTTATCCAATGTCAACATCCAGAAATGCTCTTTGGACACTTAGCAAGGAAGGGCCAAAATGGATACCTTGGTGAGAGATAAGGAGGGAAAGGGTGCAAGTTATGAGGCAAGTTACATGAGCCATGATCACATTGAATGGTGGTGCTAGCTTGAAGGGCCGAATGGCCTACTCCTGCACCTATTGTCTATTGATAAGTTCTGACCATGACGGGATAATTTAGGGCCCACTTTATTTTTTTCAAAGTGATGCGACATGGAAACAGGCCATTCAGCCCACCGAGTCCGTGCCGACCATCGATCACCCGTTCACACTAGTTCTATGCTATCCCACTTTCTCATCCACTCCCTGCACACTCGGGGCAATTCACAGAGGGCCGATTAACCTACAAACCTGCACGTCTTTGGAGTGTGGGAGGAAACCGGAGCACCCGGAGAAAACTCACGCGGTCACAGGGAGAACGTGCAAACTCCACACACAGGCAGCACCCGAGGTCAGGATCGAACCCAGGTCTCTGGCCCTGTGAGGAGGCAGCAGCTCTACCCCACTGCACCACTGAGGTCTTCCTTACGAAGAATATTTCAACATTGGTACATCCATGTGTAATGGTATCATGGACATGTGTAGAGGTTTGCAGGGACTATTGCAAAGTTTACGAAACAGTTAGACAGGTACATGAATAGGACGGGTTTGGAGGGATATGGACCAAATGCAGGCAGGTGGGACTAGTGTAGATGGGACATGTTGGCCGGCGTGGGCAAGTTGGGCCGAGGGGCCTGTTTCCACGCTGCGTCACTCTGACACTACTACAAGTGAACAAGTGTGAACTCACCCTCCTCACTTCACATCTCATGTTGCAATGTTTGCTCCGTTTCACCTGCCCTTCCAGAGTCGGGCTCGGACACATGCCCAGTGATTAGCTCAGCACCGGGCCTCTACGACCAACCCTTCTCATGAACTGAGGCTTCCAACTACAACTCAGAAGGGAGTCTGTCAGTTGGCCATCGGTAGAAAGACCTCATGAAGGACCTGGGTAAAAGACTATCTCTACCCATCAGGATCTTGTACACCTCTCTAAGATCATCCCTCAGCCTGCCACGCTCCAGGGAATAGAGTCCCAGCCTGCCCAACCTCCCCCTGTAGCTCAGTCCCTCTAGTCCTGGCAACATCCTCGTAAATCCTCTCTGCGCTCTTTCCAGCTCGACAACATCCTTCCTATAACATGGTGACCAGAACTGAACACAATACTCCAAGAGTGGCCTCACCAACGTATTGTGCAGCGGTAACTTAGCGTCCGGACTTCTCTACTCAACATAGTATCCGCCTGTAACAGGGCACTGTGTACCTGCGTTCCTAGATCCCTCAGCTCTCCATCACTCCCCAGAGCCCAGCCATTCGCTGTCACACTGCCCATCCACATGGACAATATCTCCAAACAGCAAAGAAACCGCTGGCCTTCATGGGAGGACTTGCTCTGGCCCAATCTGAACACAATGCTCCAAACACGGCCCTACCAACGCCTTGTACAACTTCGACGTCACACCCCGGACCCTAGACTCAAGACACTGACTCGTGAAGGCCAATGTACCAAAAGCCTTGAGACAGCGCTGAAATAAATAAAATGATGAGGGTCCAGATCGGGGAGACGGCAGGAAACTCTTCCCCACAGAGTTAGAACTAGAGGGGGGTGGGGGGGGGAGGAAGTGGGGCACAGGGGGTTTAGGGGCGATCTGGGAGGGATTTTCTTTGTCCAGAGTGGTGATCATCTGGAAGAGACTGGCAGAGAGAGTACTGGAAGCAAAGTCACAACAAGACGTTCAACTGCCCCGTGGGCTGCCCAGGTGTGGCGTGCCATGGACCAGGTGCTGGGATAGCTTGGGGTCTAGGTTTAGGCTTATTATTGTCGTGTACCAAGTTGCAGTGTAGGGCTTTGTTCCACGTGTCACACAGACAGATCAGGTATAACATATCGTTTTGCCGAACACCTCCGCTCGGTCCGCAATAACCAACCCGACCTCCCGGTGGCTCAGCACTTCAACTCCCCCTCCCATTCCGTATCCGACCTCTCGGTCCTGGGCCTCCTCCACGGCCAGAGTGAGCAACACCGCAAGTTGGAGGAACAGCACCTCATATTCCGCTTGGGGAGTCTGCATCCTCTGGGCTTAAACATTGAATTTTCTCAATTCTGTTAACCCTGGCTGCCTCCTCCCCTTCCCACCTCTCCCTCAGCCCTCGGGCCCTGGCATTCCTTCTCTCTATCTCTCCCCCACCCAAGTCGCACTAGCTTCTCATTTTCACACTGCAAACAGCTTACAATGGCCTGTTTCCTTGATCATCGATACTTTTTTGCATATCTTTCATTCATTGTTCTTTATCTCTCCACATCACTGTTTATATCTCTCGTTTCCCTGATCCCTGACCAGTCTGAAGAAGTGTCTCGACCCGAAACGTCGCCTATCTCCTTCGCTCCTTAGATGCTGCTGGACCCGCTGAGTTTCTCCAGCCTTTTGTGTAACCCTCGATTCTCCAGCATCTGCAGTTCCTTGTTTAACACTCAGGTATACCATACATCGGTCCACTCAAGCCAAACTCAAGTGTAATAGGAAGGTACAGAGTGCAGAATATAGTTCTAACTCAGCACTGTAGCGCATCAGTTCCACAGACAAAGTCCAATGTCCGCAATGGGGTGGAGGTGAACCATATCGTAGGAATTGAGATCTCCCCCACGGGGAATTGTAGCCCAGCCCCTCATGTGACAGACAGGGCCAGCACCACTCATTACTGAGGAAACATGCCCTGCATTGCAGTGGTACCAATCCCACCGTATAATCCATGACCTAATTCTTCCGTTACCATGATATCATTATTCCCTTTATCAATGATCCCTTTATCCTGTATCTGTCCACTGTGGACGGCTCGATTGTAATCATGTATTGTCTTTCCGCTGACTGGTTAGCACGCAACAAAAGCTTTTCACTGTACCTCGGTACACGTGACAATAAACTAAACTGAGCTGACTAATAGAACACAGAACAGGACAGCACAGGAACAGGCCCTTCGGCCCACAATCTATATCCATGAGCCTATCCAAAAGTATTTGAAACACCACTGTCGTATCTGCCTCCACCACCACCACCCCTGGCAGCGTGTTCCAGGCACCCACCCCCCTCTGTGTAACGTAACGGGCCCCGCACATCCCCTTTAATCTTTGCCCCTCTCACCTTAAAGCATTTAATACTTCCACCTAACCTCAGACCAATCCCACGGCACTGTCCATTCTAATACCAATCCGATTATATAATTCCTGAAATAATCTGACTGCATCATTCCAAAATCAATCCCACTGTTATTCCTGAACTAATCAGCATTGAAGTCCAGAGGGACCATAAGATCATAAGTGATAGGAGCAGAATTAGGCCATTCGGCCCATCCGGTCTACTCCATGGCTGATCTATCTCTCCCTCCCAACCCCATTCTCCTGCCTTCTCCCCATAGCCTCTGACACCCACACTAATCAAGAATCTGTCTATCTCTGCCTTAAGAATACCCAATGACTTGGCCTCCACAGCCTTCTGTGGGGAAGAATTCTACAGATTCACCACCCACTGACTACAGAAATTCCTCCTCATCTCCTTCCTAAAAGAACGTCCTTTAATTCTGAGGCTGTGACCTCTAGTGCTAGACTCTCCCACACCCTCTCCACATCCACTCTATCCAGGCCTTTCACTATTCTGTAAGTTTTAATGAGGTCCGTCCCTCAACCTTCTAAACTCCAGCGAGTACAGGCCCAGTGCCGACAAACGCTCATCATATGTTAACCCACTCATTCATGGGATCATTCTTGTAAACTTCCCTCAGACCGTCTCCAGAGCCAGCACATCCTTCCTCAGATTATGGGGCCCAAAACTGCTCACAATACTCCAAATGCGTCCCGACCAGCGCCTTATAGAGCCTCAGCGTTATATATAGGGTTCCCTGAAAGTGGCACCACAAGTTGATAGAGTGGTAGAGCAGGTGCATGAATGGTGCCTCATTCTTTGGGGCATTGAGTATAAGAGGCAGGAAGCCATCATGTAGCTTTAACCTAATGGGCCTGTCCCACTGAGGTGATTTTTTAGGCAACTACAGGCAACTAGTTTGTCGCCACATGTTCGCCGGGAGTCGTCTCCTCAGTCGCGCAAAGAGTCGCAGCGTCTTTCTGGTCCCCGCTAAATTTTCAACATGTTGAAACATTTTCGGCGACAGTGGGTGTGACGCCAATGAGCGCAGCTTGACCTCTCCTGACGTGGGTGCTGTCGCAGGTTGTCGCCAGGGTGACGTAGGTTGTCGCCGGTTTTGGGGCGACCTGCTACGACTATGACAGTTGCCTAAAAAAAACGCCAAGTGGGACAGGCCTGCAACGCCACCTCCAGATTCAGGGACAGCTTCTTCCCAGCCGTTATCAGGCAAATGAATCATCCTACCACAACCAGAGAGCAGCGCTGAACTACTATCTACCTCATTGGTGACCCATGGACTATCCTTGACCGGACGTTGCTGGCTTTGCCTTGCACTAAACGTTATTCCCTTATCATGTATCTGTACACTGTGGACGGCTCGATGGTAATCATGTGTTGTCTTTCTGCTGACTGGTTAGCTTTTCACTGTACCTCGGTACACGTGACAATAAACTAAACTGCACTGAAGCTTTAGAGCACTTTAGGGCGGCACGGTGGTGCAGCGGGTAGAGCTGCTGCCTTACAGCGGCAGAGACCCGGGTTCGATCCTGACTACGGGCGCTGTCTGTACAGAGTTTGCACGTTCTCCCCGTGACTGTGTGGGTTTTCTCTGAGATCTTTGGTTCCCTCCCACACTCCAAAGACGTGCAGGTACGTAGGTTAATTGTCTTGGTGTAAATGTAAATTGTCCCTACTGGGTGTAGGATAGTATTAGTGTGCGGGGATCGCTGGCCGGTTCGGACTCTGTGGGCTGAAGGGCCTGTTTCCGCGCTGGATCTCTAAACTAAACTTCAGATGGGCCTCAGTTGGAGTATTGCGTGCAGTTCTGGCCACTCCATCACACGGGACCCTTCTTCAGAATGACTCCTGCACTTGGGAGCCACAAGAGGCCGGGAGCCACAAGAGGCCAGTAGCCACAAGAGGCCAGTAGCCACAAGAGGCCGGGAGCCACAAGAGGCCGGGAGCCACAAGAGGCCGGGAGCCACAAGAGGCCGGGAGCCACAAGAGGCCGGGAGCCACAAGAGGCCGGGAGCCACAAGAGGCCAGTAGCCACAAGAGGCCAGTAGCCACAAGAGGCCAGTAGCCACAAGAGGCCAGTAGCCACAAGAGGCCAGTAGCCACAAGAGGCCGGGAGCCACAAGAGGCCGGGAGCCACAAGAGGCCAGTAGCCACAAGAGGCCAGTAGCCACAAGAGGCCAGTAGCCACAAGAGGCCAGTAGCCACAAGAGGCCGGGAGCCACAAGAGGCCGGGAGCCACAAGAGGCCGGGAGCCACAAGAGGCCGGGAGCCACAAGAGGCCGGGAGCCACAAGAGGCCGGGAGCCACAAGAGGCCGGGAGCCACAAGAGGCCGGGAGCCACAAGAGGCCGGGAGCCACAAGAGGCCGGGAGCCACAAGAGGCCGGGAGCCACAAGAGGCTAGTAGCCACAAGAGGCCAGGAGCCACAAGTGGCCAGTAGCCACAAGAGGCCAGTAGCCACAAGAGGCCAGTAGCCACAAGAGGCCAGGAGCCGCAAGAGGCCGGGAGCCGCAAGAGGCCGGGAGCCACAAGAGGCCGGGAGCCACAAGAGGCCGGGAGCCACAAGAGGCCGGGAGCCACAAGAGGCCGGGAGCCACAAGAGGCCAGTAGCCACAAGAGGCCAGTAGCCACAAGAGGCCGGGAGCCACAAGAGGCCGGGAGCCACAAGAGGCCAGTAGCCACAAGAGGCCAGTAGCCACAAGAGGCCAGTAGCCACAAGAGGCCAGTAGCCACAACAGGCCGGGAGCCACAAGAGGCCGGGAGCCACAAGAGGCCGGGAGCCACAAGTGGCCGGGAGCCACAAGTGGCCGGGAGCCACAAGTGGCCGGGAGCCACAAGTGGCCGGGAGCCAGAAGAGGCCGGGAGCCAGAAGAGGCCGGGAGCCAGAAGAGGCCGGGAGCCAGAAGAGGCCGGGAGCCAGAAGAGGCCGGGAGCCAGAAGAGGCCGGGAGCCAGAAGAGGCCGGGAGCCACAAGAGGCCGGGAGCCACAAGAGGCCAGTTGCCACAAGTGGCCGGGAGCCACAAGAGGCCGGGAGCCACAAGTGGCCAGTAGCCACAAGAGGCCAGGAGCCACAAGTGGCCAGGAGCCACAAGAGGCCAGTAGCCACAAGTGGCCGGGAGCCACAAGTGGCCGGGAGCCACAAGAGGCCGGGAGCCACAAGAGGCCGGGAGCCACAAGAGGCCGGGAGCCACAAGAGGCCGGGAGCCACAATAGGCCGGGAGCCACAATAGGCCGGGAGCCACAATAGGCCGGGAGCCACAATAGGCCGGGAGCCACAAGAGGCCGGGAGCCACAAGAGGCCGGGAGCCACAAGAGGCCGGGAGCCACAAGAGGCCGGGAGCCACAAGAGGCCGGGAGCCACAAGAGGCCGGGAGCCACAAGAGGCCGGGAGCCACAAGAGGCCGGGAGCCACAAGAGGCCGGGAGCCACAAGAGGCCGGGAGCCACAAGTGGCCGGGAGCCACAAGAGGCCAGTAGCCACAAGAGGCCGGGAGCCACAAGAGGCCGGGAGCCACAAGAGGCCGGGAGCCACAAGAGGCCGGGAGCCACAAGAGGCCGGGAGCCACAAGAGGCCGGGAGCCACAAGAGGCCGGGAGCCACAAGAGGCCGGGAGCCACAAGAGGCCGGGAGCCACAAGAGGCCGGGAGCCACAAGAGGTCGGGAGCCACAAGTGGTCGGGAGCCACAAGAGGCCGGGAGCCACAAGTGGCCGGGAGCCACAAGTGGCCGGGAGCCACAAGAGGCCGGGAGCCACAAGTGGCCGGGAGCCACAAGAGGCCGGGAGCCACAAGTGGCCGGGAGCCACAAGTGGCCGGGAGCCACAAGAGGCCGGGAGCCACAAGTGGCCGGGAGCCACAAGTGGCCGGGAGCCACAAGAGGCCAGTAGCCACAAGAGGCCAGTAGCCACAAGAGGCCAGTAGCCACAAGAGGCCAGTAGCCACAAGAGGCCGGGAGCCACAAAAGGCCGGGAGCCACAAGAGGCCAGTAGCCACAAGAGGCCAGTAGCCACAAGAGGCCGGGAGCCACAAAAGGCCGAGAGCCACAAGTGGCCGGGAGCCACAAGAGGCCGGGGGCCACAAGTGGCCGGGAGCCACAAAAGGCCGGGAGCCACAAGAGGCCGGGAGCCACAAGAGGCCGGGAGCCACAAGAGGCCGGGAGCCACAAAAGGCTGGGAGCCACAAGAGGCCAGTAGCCACAAGTGGCCGGGTGTCTGCGATAAACATATAGTTTGTGTGTTTTTGTTAACATGTGGGTCGCTTATTACTAAATATGATGTTTGTGATTAGAGTGATACAGCATGGAAACAGGCCCTTCAGCCCAACTTGCCCACACCGACCAACATGTCCCAGCTACACCAGTCCCACCTGCCTGCGCTTGGCCCTCATCCCTCTAAACCAGTCCTCTCCACATACCTGGGACCATATACCTACCTATCGGGCCTGCTATTGTCCTGTAGCACGTGTGTCGAGGTAGTTTAGAGACTCCTCTGGCATTGGCCGTGGTTTCCTGGTGTTACAGCTCAAGTCAGGATGGTGCCAGAGACGTCTGGATGGTGCCATCCACACTACAGATGTTGTCACAGGCACAGCTTCTGGCTGTGTGCAACGCAAGGTCCCTGGGCGATCTCCTGCCCCAGAGATTCATCACGCCCAGCTTTGCCATGGAAACTGCAGTTTATATTTAACCAAAGTGTTGGGCTCAGTGGCAGCGCTCACGGTCTGAATGATACAGCGTCACCGAGACAGAGGGCGGGAGCCCGCACCAACTGTGCTTCCCAATGCTGGCAGTGAACACAACCCCCAGAATGGGTTTCACCTTCAGTTCAGTCTAGTGATACAGCGTGAAAACAGGCCCTTCAGCCCATTGAGTCTACGCCGACCAGCGATCCCTGCACACCCACACTATCCTACACACACACACGAGGGACAAGCTATAATTATACCAAGCCATTCAACCTACAACCCTGTAGGCCTCTGGAGTGTGGGAGGAAACCGAAGGTCTCGGAGAAATCCGGGAAGATTTACGGGGATGTTGCCGGGACTAGAGGGTGTGAGCGATCGGGAGAGGTTGAGTTGGCTGGGTCTCTATTCCTTGGAGCGCAGGAGGATGAGGGGGGATCTTATAGAGGTGTATAAAACCATGAGAGGAATAGATCGGTTAGATGCACAGTCTCTTGCGTAGAGTAACTGAATTGAGGACCAGAAGACACGGGTTTAAGGTGAAGAGGAAAATAATTGAAATCCGAGGGGTAACTTTTCCACACAGAGGGTGGTGGGCGCATGGAACAAGCTGCCAGAGGAGGTAGTTGAGGCTGGGACTATCCCAGCTTTTAAGAAACAGTTATACAGGGGCCGGGATAGGTCAGGTTTGGAGGGATATGGACCAAGCGCAGGCAGGTGGGACTGGTGTAGCTGGGACATTTTTGGCCATGTTGGCAAGTTGGGCTGAAGGGCCTGATTCCACGCTGTATCACTCTATGAATCTATGACACTCACAGGTCAGGGGGAAGAACGTAAAACTCCGTACAGGCAGCAGCCATAGTCGGGGTCAAACTCGGGTCCCTGGCGCTGAGAGGCAGCAACTCTACAACTGAGCCACCGTGACTGCACACTGACAACAAGTGAACCTGTGCCTCAAGTGTAGAGAGCTGAACAAGTGGGCCAGGATATCCCAGTCACACATCGCCTCCACAGTGAACTGCCCCTCATGCAGCCAGCCAGGCTCTGCACAGGCACGCAACCCAGAACTGTCGAGGGCACAGCGCCAGAGACCCGGGCTCAATCCTAACCACGAGCTCCTGTCTGTGTGGAGTTTGTACGTTCTCCCTGTGACCGCGTGGGTTTCCTCCAGGTGCTCTGGTTTCCACCTACATTCCAAAGATGTACAGGCTAATTGGCTTCTGTAAATTGTCTGGAGGGTTGGGATAGAACGAGTGTGTACAGGTGACCGCTGGAGGGCATGGAGCCAATGGGCTGAAGGGCCCGTTTTCACGCTGCATCTCTAAACTAAAGGTAATCCAAAGCGAAAGACAGCGAAAGTGCAAAAAATAACAAAGTGCACCAAAGCACAGCATTATGGTGTCACGTTTACACAGAAAGTGAAGATTAATAAAGTGCAAATGTTGCAGTGCGGTGGGCTGGAAGATCGGGACTGCAGCCAAATTTATTGGAAGACCATCTAATAGTCTGAATGCAGTGGAAAGAAGCTATTAGACGGGCTTTCAAGCTGTTGTATCTTCTGCTCGATGGGAGAGGGGACTAGAGGGAATGGCCGCCTATGTTAATCTGCAAGTCGAATCGGTAGTAAGATATATTTCAATATATTCAAATTGTACAAGGCATTGGTGAGACCAATTCTGGAGTATGGTGTACAATTTTGGTCGCCTAATTATAGGAAGGATGTTAACAAAATAGAGAGAGTACAGAGGAGGTTTACTAGAATGTTGCCTGGGTTCCAGCAACTAAGTTACAGAGAAAGGTTGAACAAGTTGGGTCTTTATTCTTTGGAGCGCAGAAGGTTAAGGGGGGACTTGATTGAGGTCTTTAAAATGATGAAAGGGATAGACAGAGTTGACGTGGATAAGCTTTTCCCATTGAGGGTAGGGAAGATTCAAACAAGTGGGCATGACATGAGAATTAAGGGACAGAAGTTTAGGGGTAACATGAGGGGGAACTTCTTTACTCAGAGAGTGGTGGCTGTGTGGAATGATCTTCCTGCAGAAGTGGTGGAGGTAGGATCGATTTTAACATTTAAAAGTAAAGTGGATAGGTATATGGACGGGAAGGGAATGGAGGGGTATGGTCTGAGTGCAGGTAGATGGGACTAGGGGAAAATAAATGGTCGGCACGGACTGGAAGGGCCGAGAGGGCCTGTTTCCGTGCTGTAATTGTTATATGGTTATATGGTTGTATTATAGGGCTTGTATACAAAAACAGGGGTGCAATAAACATAGACAATAGGTGCAGGAGGAGGCCATTCGGCCCTTTGAGCCAGCACCGCCATTCAAAATGATCACGGCTGATCATCCACAATCAGTCCCCCGTTCCTGCCTTCTCCCCATATCCCTTGATTCCGTTAGCCGCAAGAGCTCTATCCAACTCTCTCTTCAATATACCCAGTGAAATGGCCTCCACTGCCTTCTGTGGCGGAGAATTCCATAGATTCACAACTCTCTGGGTGAAGAGGTGTTTCCTCATCTCAGCCCTAAATGGCCGACCCCAGGCCAATGGTTCTTGGACCCAACTCATCTAGGTTGACCAAGATACAGATGTTTAATAAGCATTTAGGTACATGGATAGGACAGGCTGAGAGGGATATTGGCCAAACGTAGGCAGATGGGACTAGTGTAGATTGGGGAAGTCTCCGTGCCAGATGGCTCGATGACTTTGGCAAGCTACGACCATTTGGCCTATCTTCCTCTCAACCTTTTCGATTGAGGGAGTGCAGCGTAGGTTCACAAGGTTAATTCCCGGGATGGCGGGACTGTCATGTGCTGAGAGAATGGAGCGGCTGGGCTTGTACACTCTGGAGTTTAGAAGGTTGAGAGGGGATCTTATTGAAACATATAAGATTATTAAGGGTTTGGACACGCTAGAGGCAGGAAACATGTTTAGAGTGGAGGTGTGCTGTGGAGGACAAGGCAATGGATATTTTTACAGCGAGATAGATAGATTCTTGATCAGTGTGGGCGTCAGGGGTTAGGAGAATGGGGTTAGGAGGGAGAGATAGATCAGCCATGATTGAATGGCGGAGTAGACTTTTTTTGGGGGGATACAGCGTGGAAACAGCCCCTTCGGCCCATCGATCCGCACCAACCAGCGATTCCCCAACATTAACACTATTCTACACGCAGTAGGGACGTTTTTTTACGTTTGCACCAAGCCAATTAACCTACAAACCCGTATGTTTTTGGAGTGTGGGAGGAAACCGAAGTTCTTGGAGAAAACCCACGTGGTCACGGGGAGAACGTACAAACTCCGTACAGACAGCACCCGTAGTCGGGATGGAACCTGGGTCTCTGGCGCTGTGAGGCTGCAACTCTACCGCTGCGCCATCATGCACAGAACAGTGGGCCGAATGGCCTAATCCTGATCCTATCCCTTATGAACTAAGCCGTCAGCCTCACCAGCCCTGGCAACACTAGCGCCCGGGATATTGGCTCTACACATTCCATCTCTGGCTGTGATCCACACAGTCTCCTGGCAACCAGGCCCCACCTCCCATCCGCTCCTGATCCTATAGAGGTGTGCAAAATCACGAGGGCAGTCGACACGGTGAATGCACAGAGTCTGTTACTCAGAGTCGAGGAACCAGGAACCATCAGACATGGGTTTAAGATGAGGGGAAAATATTTAATAGGGACCCGAGGGGGAACTTTTCCACACAGAGGGTGGTGGGTGTATTGAACGAGCTGCCAGAGGAGGTGGTTGAGGCTGGGATTATTGCAATATTTAAGAAACATTTGGACAGGGACATCGATAGGACAGGTTTAGAGGGATATGGGCCAAATGTGGGACTAGTGTAGATGGAGATCTTGGCTGGCAGGGGCAAGTTGGGTCGAAGGGCCCGTTTCTTTGCTGTGCGACTCTATGCCTCTTGTCATGCAGTCGTTTAATATTAACCATATAACAATTACAGCACGGAAACAGGCCCTCTCGGCCCTTCCAGTCCGTGCCGACCATTTATTTTCCCCTCGTCCCATCCACCTGCACTCAGACCACACCCCTCCATTCCCTTCCCGTCCATATACCTATCCACTTTACTTTTAAATGTTAAAATCGATCCTGCCTCCACCACTTCTGCAGGAAGATCATTCCACACAGCCACCACTCTCTGAGTAAAGAAGTTCCCCCTCATGTTACCCCTAAACTTCTGTCCCTTAATTCTCATGTCATGCCCTCTTGTTTGAATCTTCCCTACCCTCAATGGGAAAAGCTTATCCACGTCAACTCTGTCTATCCCTTTCATCATTTTAAAGACCTCAATCAAGTCCCCCCTTAACCTTCTGCGCTCCAAAGAATAAAGACCTAACTTGTTCAACCTTTCTCTGTAATTTAGTTGCTGGAACGCAGGCAACATTCTAGTAAATCTCCTCTGTGCTCTCTCTATTTTGTTGACATCCTTCCTATAATTAGGCGACCAAAATTGTACACCATACTCCAGAATTGGTCTTACCAATGCCTTGCACAATTTTAACATTACTTCCCTACTCCTATATTCAATGCTCTGATTTATAAAGGCCAGCACACCAAAAGCTTTCTTTACCACCCTATCTACATGCGATTCCACCTTCAGGGAACTATGCACAGTTATTCCCAGATCCCTCTGTTGCACCAGGCCTTCTGCTGCCCCGTGTACACCAGCCCCACCAGCCCGTGTTTGGCCCATATCCCTCTAATCCTTCCCCACCCAGTCTCCAGGGGGGCGTGGAAATCAATGGTTGAGAGGTGGGACTGCATGGTGGCACAGCGGTAGAGTTGCTGCCTCACAGCGCACTGCTCGCTAGTTCACTACCTCTAGCCTACACACTCAGGGCCAATTAACCTCCAACCCTGCACATCATTGGAGTGTGGGAGGAAACCAGAGCACACAAAGAAAACCCACACGGTCTTCGGGAGAACGCACAAACTCTGCACAAACAGTAGTCAGGATTGAACCTGGGTCTCTGGCGCTGTGAGGCAGCATCTCTACCGCGGTGCTGCCCCTACTCCGTGCACTTCAGTGCTGACAACTATATTCCGCACTCATTGGACGTGAGTTTGACTTGCTGGCATTTTTGTGTAGTATTATCTGGTCGGTTTGGATAGCATGCAAAACAAAACCTTTTCACTGTACCTGGGTACAGATCCTACACCTAATGGCAGTCACTTGTTCACCGGCCTTTCCCCACCACACACTGACGTTGGGTGTGAAAAGGTTGTCCCTCAGGTACCTATTAAATCCATTCCTCCTCAACTTAGACCAATGTCCTCCGATTTTCGATTCCCCTATTCTGGGTAAAAGACACCTTATCAATGGGTTTATAAACCTCTAACATCACCCCTCAGCCCTCTGCTCTCCAAGGAACAGTCCTAGTCTGCCCCACCACCGGCCCTCAAGACCTGGGAACATCCGCGTCAAATATCTCCGAGGTTGTGATATGCCATCCATTTCTTTCCTTAACGATATTTTAAACATTTTCAAACATTTCAATGGCTTCATAGAGTTTTTGAACGGTTCTGAACGTCAGAATCAGTTAAATAATTTGAAAATTAGAATAGCAAAAATAATATAATTTAATCGTCATTTTTTCCTTAAAAAGGCAAAACTCGAAAAGACTCGGCTTGTATTCACTGGAGTTTAGAAGGATGAGGGGGGATCTTATAGAAACATATACAATTATAAAAGGACTGGACAAGCTAGATGCAGGAAAAATGTTCCCAATGTTGGGCGAGTCCAGAACCAGGGGCCACAGTCTTAGAATGAAGGGGAGGTCATTTAAGACTGAGGTGAGAAAAAACCTTTTTCACCCAGAGAGTTGTGAATTTGTGGAATTCCCTGCCACAGAGGGGAGTGGAGGCCAAGTCACTGGATGGATTAAGAGAGAGTTGGATAGAAATCTAGGGGCTAGTGGAGTCAAGGGATATGGGGAGAAGGCAGGCACGGGTTATTGATTGGGGACGATCAGCCATGATCACAATGAATGGCAGTGCTGGCTCGAAGGGCCGAGTGGCCTCCTCCTGCACCTATTTTCTTTGTTTCTTAAAAGCAACAAACTTAATTCAACTGATTCAAGGCAAAATTAATCGACTAATATTTATCATTTTGCATAACAGCCACTGCGCTCCATAGCAGAACATCTCCAGATTCAGGGACAGTTTCTTCCCGGCTGTTATCAGGCTACTGAACCATCCTACCACAACCTGAGAGCAGTCCTGAACTACTATCTACTTCATTGGTGACCCTGGGATAACCTTGGTCGGACTTTCCTGGCTTTACCTTGCACTGAACGTGATTCCCTTATCATGTATCTGTACACTGTGAACGGCTCGATTGTAACCATGTGTTGTCTTTCCGCTGACTGGTTAGCACGCAACAAAAGCTTTTCACTGTACCTCGGTACACGTGACAATGAACTGAACTGGAACTGAGAATAGGTAAAGGTTGTATCAAATTGAAATCAGCTTCAATCCAAGTTGTTGGGGTTTTAAAGCTTGTTTTCATTGGATGAGAATATCGAGGGATACGATATGTGGACAAAGACTCTTAAAGATAACGGCGTCAGGGGATATGGGGAGAAGGCAGGAACAGGGTACTGATTGGGGATGATCAGCCATGATCACATTGAATGGAAGTGCTGGCTCGAGGGGCTGAATGGCCTACTCCTGCATCTATTGTCCTAAACCTCTCCAGGTGTACGGTGGAGAGCTCACTGACTGGTCACATCACGGCCTGGTTCAGTAACTCAAACAGCCAGGAATGAAGGAGCAGTGATGGACACTGCCCGGTCCATTCCAGATACTGACCCCCCCACCACACACTGCCCGGTCCATCACAGGTGCTGACCCCCCCACCACACACTGCCCGGTCCATCCCAGATACTGACCTCCCCACCATCGAAGGGATCTACAGGAGTCGCTGCCTCAAGTAGGCAGCCAGCATCATCAGAGACCCGCACCACCCTGGCCACGCTCTCCTCTCGCTGCTCCCATGGGGAAGAAGGTCCAGGAGCCTGAAAACCGTGACCTCCAGGGTCAAGAACAGCTTCTTCCCAACAACCATCAGGCTCTTGAACACCGCACGACACTGACCCCAGCCACTGTGATCTTGTGAGGACCGTGGCCTTGGATGCTCTAGGGACCGGTTACGTACTGTTATGTTTACAGAATATTACTGTTATTCATTTATTGTGTTATTGATGATGTCATTGGACCTCTGCGCAATGACAATAAAGATATATTATTAAGATTATTATCTGCAAGTTGTTGCATTAACAGGCCCGTTAAGCTGCAGCAAGAATTTCATTGTTCCAACTATTAAACACTCGACAATTGAATTCAGATAAATATTTTCAAGTTCTTCAGTTTCTTTTCTTTTAAAAATAAATTTTCAAGTTTAATTGTTTCATTGATACTTTTTGAATGTTCTAATGTTTGTTAGGAACATTTAAAATTTTGGTCATCTTCGACAGCCAGCCAACTCAGGGACGCCACAGTGCCAGGAACTGCGAATGGATCTGAAGATGGCTGGTATTCAAATATACTCAAAAAGTATTGGACGTCGATGAACTGATTAAAGATTAGAATCAGTCATTGATCTACACGTATGTAAACTAAGACACATAATAACTCTCAAAAATACTGAATATTGAATTGAATATTGAAATATTGAATACTGACTCACTCAATTCAAAAAAAATTCAAAAGCTTTCTTTTGCACAGGACTGCAAAGTTAGAAAATTATAGCGGCCGATTTATTGGGCTGTGAAATATTTCGGAATTATGATCTGATCCCGTCCATGAAATACTATGGAACTCCTAAAAAAATGTGAAATCAATATTTTTTAGCTAGCCTATGTTTAGAGGTTGACAGGTTTAGAGGGATGTGGGCCAAATGCAGGCAAGAGGGACAAGTGTGGATGGGACGTTGGTCGATGTGAGCAAGTTGGACCAAAGGGCCTGTTTCCACACTGTATCTCTCTGTGACTAGTGGAGCAGGGGCATGTTGGCTAGTATGGGCAAGTTGGGCCAAAGGGCCTGTTTCCACACTGTATCTCTCTGTGACCAGTGGAGCAGGAGCATGTTGGCTAGTATGGGCAAGGTGGGCCAAAGGGCCTGTTTCCACACTGTATGTCTCTGTGATTCTCTGACAACTGCAGTCTGAAGAACGGTTCCCACAAACAGCACAAAATGCTGGAAGCAGCCAGCATGTGGCACGGGTGCTGTCTGTCCGTCTGTCCGGAGTTTGTATCTGCTCCCCATGGGTTTTTTCTGAGTGTTCCGCTTTATTCCCACACTCCAAAGATTTGCAGGTGTTTAGGTTAATTGGCTTCAGTAAATTGTCCCCAGGGTGTAGGATCATGCTGGTGTACTGTGTGGTCGCTGGTCAGCGTGGGCAGAAGGGCCTGTATCCGTGCTGTAGCTCTAAAATCCAAAGTGGAAGGGGACTGACTCAAAATATCACCTGTCCATCTCCCTCCACAGATGCTGCCTGACCCGCTGAGTTACTCCAGCACTCTGTGAAACGTCACCTATCCATGTTCTCCACAGATGCTGCCTGACCCGCTGCGTTACTCCAGCACTCTGTGAAACGTCACCTATCCATGTTCTCCACAGATGCTGCCTGACCCGCTGAGTTACTCCCGCACTCTGTGAAACGTCACCTATCCATGTTCTCCACAGATGCTGCCTGACCCGCTGAGTTACTCCCGCATGCTGGTCTGGCCGCTCACACACACACACACAAACCCATCTTTGTTTCAGCTCTCACAGGAATGTTCTGACAATGTGCAGCTCATTCCAGTCGCCCACTGCAGGGAATATGTAGACACACACACGCAGACGCACACACACGCGGACACGCACGCACGCAGACGCACACACGCAGACACACACACACAGATGCAGACACACACGCAGACACACACACGCAGACACACACACGCAGACACACACACGCAGACACACACGCACGCAGACGCACACACACGCAGACGCACACACACGCAGACGCACACACACGCAGACACACACGCACGCAGACGCACACACACACGCAGACACACGCAGACACACACACGCAGACGCACACACACGCACGCAGACGCACACGCAGACACACACACGCAGACGCACACACGCAGACGCACACACACACGCAGACACACGCAGACACACAGACACACACGCAGACGCAGACAGATGCATGCAGACACACACACGCAGACACACACATACGCAGACGCACACACACACGCAGACGCACACACACACGCAGACACACGCAGACACACACACGCAGACACGCACGCAGACACGCACGCAGACGCACACACACACGCAGACACACACAGACACACACACGCAGACGCACACACACGCAGACACGCACACACACACGCAGACGCACACACGCAGACGCACACACGCAGACGCACACACGCAGATGCACACACGCAGACACAGACGCAGACAGATACATGCAAACACACACGCAGACACGCAGGCACACGCAGACACACGCAGGCACACGCAGGCACACGCAGGCACACGCAGACACACGCAGACACACGCAGACACACGACACACGCACACACATGCAGACGCAGACAGCTGCATGCAAACACACACGCAGACACACAGTGTTACACCCTCGCACCACACCCCCCCCCCTCACCCACACACCACCCCCACGCCCGCCCACCCACACAGTTACAGCGCTGCAAACAGCAGCTTAGAAACCCGTGGCCAGTGTGGAGCCGCCCACAGCCCCACGCCCTGTCTGTACTCCACTGGCCGGCTCCGGCGAGGTCACCAACCCAGACCCCCTCTCCCCCACCCCTCTCCCCCTCTCCCCCTCTGTCCCTCTCCCCCTCTGTCCCTCTGTCCCTCTCCCCCTCTCCCCCCTCATCCCTGCCCATCGCCTCACCCCCAGCATGAAGGACCTTACCAGGCTGTGCGGACGCACGTTGCAGCCGGGCCGGGAGAGGAGAGGAGGGTCCGGGTCCGGGTCCGGGGGGGAGCGGGGCTGTGGGCTAGTATCACGGCGCCATCACACAGGCCGAGCGGCGGCGGCGGCAGCAGCAGCTTGACAAACAACTACACCCGCCAGCGCTTCACGCCCATGACTGGCGAGGAGGAGCTGCAGACACAACCTGGTCTAGTCCCGGGTAACAGGAGCCGACACTAACACAGCCAGCCAGCCTTGCAGCCAGCCTTGCAGCCAGCCCCCGGCAGCACAGCGCTCACCCGGGATGCAGGAAACCCAGCCAGCAACATGCATGTATGTACCCGGGGCTGGGGTGGCCCGCTCCCTGCACCAGCAGCTAGACTTGCTCACACACCCAGACCCAGACCCAGACCCAGACCCAGACACGACAAGCAGCCCCGTCCACACCCCACCTCTCCACAAACAGTGCTGGTCACACCAGGAACTGCACGGGCTACATTGTATAGGGGGGGCAAAAAAAAAGACCCAGAGTGCTGGAGTAACTCACCTGGTCAAGCAGCTTCTCTGTGGGACATTGGACACGGACCATCATTCAGACCCAGAGTAAGGGGGATCGAGAGGGGGATCGAGAGGAGGAGTGGGGAGGAGAGGGGAGATGAGATGAGAACCTAAGGGGTAACTTTTATTCACACAAAGGGTGGTGGGTGTGTGGAACAAGCTGCCAGAGGAGGTAGCTGAGGCTGGGACTATCAAAGTTTAAGAAACAGTTGGACAGGTACATGGATAGGACAGGTTTGGAGGGAGGTGTGCCAAACGCGGGCAGGTGGGACTGTGTATCTGGGACATGTTGGTCGGTGTCGAAGGGCCAATGTCTAGTACAGCTGCAACGTGACATCCCAACCTCTACACACAATACCTTGAGTGATCTCTTCTTCTTCTTTCGTGTCCATCTTGTTACAAACGTTGGCCTCGCTGCCATCGTCCATCCTGAAAAGGACGCAAGGTTCCGGCGACAATCAGTGTGAGCCATCACTTGTCGCAGTAGATAATGGTGGTAGCACCATTAGCCGAGGATACTTCCAGTTCCCAGCCCCGCCACCTGGACGATTCTGCTATGGAGCCACGTGAGTGATGAAGGCCAACGGACAGAAAGTCTTCTTGACCGCTCGTTGTACATGTGGCGCCGCTGTCATGGAACTGTGTACCTGCCCCACTAGCTCCCTCTGCTCCACCACACTGCCCCCACGGCTCTGCCATTCACTGTGAATGTCCTGCCCTGGTGAGACTTCCCAAAACACAACACCTCACGCTTATCTGCGTTACATTCCATCAACCATTCCTCAGTCCTCCAGATGCTGCCGTGCGTTTGACAACCATCTTCACTATCTGCGAAACACTGTCTTGCTGGAGAAATCGAAGGTGAACAAAAATGCCGGATAAACTCAGCGGGTGAGGCAGCATCTTTGGAGCGAAGGAAATAGGTGACGTTTCAGGTCGAGAACCTTCTTCATAATGATGTGGAGGTGGGGAGGGGGGAAGCCCCCCATGTTAGTGTCATCTGTACAGTTCCTAATCATGCCTTGTATCTTCTCATCCACCTTGTTGGTATAAACCACAAACAGTAACGGGCCCAGCACCGAACCCTGAGGAACACGACTAGTCCCAGTCCACCAGTCGGAGAAGCGACCTTCCACCATCACGCTCTGCCTCTGTCCTGGGTCCAGATCATTGTTGCTATAACGAAGCCCCCCAATATTGGCCTCTGTTTCCTTTCACCACTGAGGAGATTTGGTATGATGACGAATATTCTTTTGATCTCTTCAGGTAGAGAGCATACTGACTGGTATGGCAACTCATATTTTTATAGACTTCTAACACGCTTGTCCCACCCCCACCTCTTTTCCAGCTCCCACCCCCCCTCCCCTCACTCCATCATTCTGAAGAAGGTCCCACCCAAATGTCGCCTGTCCATTTCTTCCACTAATAGACACAAAAAAGCTGGAATGACTCAGCGGGTCAGGCAGCATCTGTGGAGAACATGGATAGGTGACGTTTCACAGAGTGCTGGAGTAACTCAGCGGGTCAGGCAGCATCTGTGGAGAACATGGATAGGTGACGTTTCGCAGAGTGCTGGAGTAACTCAGCGGGTCAGGCAGCATCTGTGGAGAACATGGATGGGTGACATTTCAGGTCGAGACCCTTCTTCAGACTGAGAGGGGGCAGTGAGAGAGAATGTTGCAGAATGCTTGTCGGAGAGAGAAGGAGAACTTCTTCAAAGCAGACACACCTTGAGGAGATCTCGGCCCAAAACCTTCCTCCAGAGATGCTGCCGGTCCCGCTGAGTTACTCCAGCACATTGTGTCTTTTTATGTAAACTAGCATCTGCAGTTCCTTGTGTCGACATATAATAATTAATTGTCTGAAAGGGAGAGCATTGGAGTGAAATTTTGGACACGATGGTCCCCATCCTGAGGTTCCAAAGGAGGGAGAGCGTGTAAGGAATGCCACCTCCAGATTCCCCAAGATTTGGGGGAAGGTCCCGGTAGCCCGGAAGCTGGTGAGTATAAACCATTGTTCAGAACAGGCAGGGTGGTGAATGAATAAATGAATGCTTCATTGTTACAGTGAAATTCTCTGCTTGCTTACCCAAGGTATGCGAATAGCCGCTACATAAAGGGCGTGGACAAGGTTACAAAGTGTCCCTTGCCCCGGGTCCTCCTTTGTTCTCCCCCCTCTCACGGTGGTCCCCCCCACGCCAGGGCCCCCTTGTTCTCCCCACCTCCCCCACACTGTGGTGGCATGGTGGTGTGGGGGGTGGGGGAGGACATGGGGCCACTCGTGAGGAAAATGCTGGCGTGCATGTTAATAAAGCGGTAACACTGGACTTTGTAAAACGCGGCGTTACTGAGCAGAGTGGACAAAGCTGCCGGAAAGGGAAAGTGTTTGACAAATGTGAGACGCAACGAGAGCAGGTTCAGTCGAACCGGTTCATCTAGATTGCTGCAAGGCACTCGGTAATGTCGCAACCAAACAAAGAGTGTACAACACTACACCACAGCAACACCCCCTTTGGAGTGTGGGAGGAAACCGGAGCACCCGGAAGAAACCCACGCAGTCACAGGAAGAGCGTGCAAACTCCACACAGACAGCTCCCATGGTCAGGATGGAACCCGGGTCTGTGGCATTATGAGGCAGCAACTCTACCGCTGTGCCACCCCCTCTAACAGCTCGCCCCATACACCCACCACCCTCTGTGTGAAACAGTTGCCCCGCGGGTCGTGATTAAATCTTTCCCCCCTCACCTTAAACCCATGTCCTCTGGGTCCTGATTCCGCTCTCCTGGGTAAATATCGGCAATCTACCCTGCCATTAAGGACAGAGACGAGGAAGAACATTTTCACCCAGAGAGTTGTGAATCTGTGGAATTCTCTGCCACAGAAGGCAGTGGAGGCCAATTCGCTGGATTTTTCAAGAGAGAGTTAGATTTAGCTCAGAGCTAACAAAATCAAGGGATATGGGGAGAAAGCAGGGATGGGTTACTGATTTTAGATGATCAGCCATGATCATATTGAATGGCGGTGCTGGCTCGAAGGACACGGTGGTGCAAGTTGCTGCCTCACAGCGAAAGAGACTTGGGTTCGATCACGACTGCGGGTGCTGTCTGTACGGAGTTTGTACGTTCTCCCTGTGACCGCATGGGTTTTCTCCGAAATCTTTGGTTCCCTCCCACACGCCAAAGACGTGCAGGTTTGTGGGTTAATGGGTTGTGGGTTGTGTGTGTGTAAATTGTCTCTAGTGTGTGTAGGATAGTGTTAGTGTGCGGGGATCGCTGGTCAGCGCAGACTCGGTGGGATGAAGAGCCTGTTCCCACGCTGTATCTCTGAACTAAACTAAGCTAACGTCTGCTGCAAATTGATCAACAGGCTGGCTAACTCAGTGTAGTCCAGTTTAGTTTATTGCCACGTGTACCGAGGTACAGTGAAAAGCTGTTGTTGCGTGCTATCTAGTCAGCAGAAAGACAATACATGTTTACAATCAATAGACAATAGGTGCAGGAGTAGGCCATTCGGCCCTTCGAGCCAGCACCGCCATTCAATGTGATCATGGCTGATCATCCACAATCAGTACCCCGTTCCTGCCTTCTCCCCATATCCCCTGACTCCGCTATCTTTAAGAGCCCTATCTAGCTCTCTCTTGAAAGTATCCAGAGAACCTGCCTTCACAGCCCTCTGAGGCAGAGAATTCCACAGACTCACCACTCTCTGTGAGAAAAATAAATCAGGCCATTTACCTGGTAAGGGAATACCGTTTAGTGCAAGGTAAAGCCAGTAAAGTCCGATCAAAGATAGTCTGAGGGACACCAATGAGGTAGATGGTAGTTCAGCACTGCTCTCTGGGTGTGGTACGATGGTTCAGTTGCCTGATAACAGCTGGGAAGAAACTGTCTCTGGATCTGGAGGTGTGCGTTTTCACACTTCTGTACCTGTTGCCCGATGGGAGAGGGGAATGAGTGGGGGTCCCTGACGCTGTGAGGAATGGTAACTTGGAACTTGTCATCATCGTTTAGATGAAGTTCCGTCTCTGCAGCTTGAGGTGGAGTGCGCATAAACCAGACCCTCAGCCACTGACAGAATCCTCTCGTCCATTTGCACGACTGTCGATTGATTCTTCTGCCGACTTTGGCCTGAGAAACACAACACAGATACTCCGGGTATGAACTCCAGAGTCCTGTGTTCCATCCTGACCTCGGGTACTGTCTGTGTGGAGTTCGCATGTTCTCCCTGTGATCCCGTGGGTTTCCTCCGGGTGCTCTGGTTTCCGCCCACGTCCCAAAGACGTGCGGGTTTGTAGGTTAATTGGCCCCCTGTAAATTGCCCCCTAGTGTGTAGGGAGTGGATGGGAAAGTGGGATAGCATAGAACTAGTGTGAAAGGGTGATCGATGGTCGGCATGGACCCGGTGGGCCGAAGGGCCTGTTTCCGTGCTGCATCTCAAACACTACACTGAATTAAACCAAACTAATCTTTGTAAAGTGTAGCAGTGGTGTAGAGGAAGCTGCCAATAAGATAACGTGAGCTGATGTGTTTTCTGAAGTCGGGCCCTCACACTGCAAACCTGCTGGACATCACATCAATGCCTGAGCCACTGCATTAAGATTCATTGAGTGATACAGCGTGGAAACAGGTACTTCAGCCCAACTTGCCCACACCGGCCAACAATGTCCCAGCTACACTAGTCCCACCTGCCCGCATTTGGCCCATATCCCGCTAAACCTGTCCTATCCATGTACCTGTCTAACCGTTTCTTAAACGCTGGGATAGTCCCAGCCTCAACTACCTCCTCTAGCAGCTCGTCCATACACCCACCACCCTTTGTGTGAAAACGTTACCCCTCAGATTCCTATTAAATCTTTTCCCCTTCACCTTAAACCAATGTCCTCTGGTCCTCGATTCCCCTCCTCTGGGCAAGAGACTCTGTGCATCTACCCAATCTGTTCCTCTCATGAATTTATACACCTCTATAAGATCCCCCCTCATCCTCCTGTGCTCCAGGGAATAGAGACCCAGCCTACTCAACCTCCCCTTATAGCTCACACCCTCTAGTCCTGGCAACATCCTCGTAGATCCTCGATGACCCCGTATCATCTTCCCCGCCCAGTGTGTCCCTGCTGCCTTGTGCGCTGGGTCCTGCCGAGGAACTCCGGCTCATCCCCGCTCGCTGGTCTCCTTCTTGTTGCGTTTGTCCACGTTACAGTTACAGAGCCACTCAGCACGGAGACAGGCCCTTCGACTCAACTTGACCATGCCAGCATGCCCCACGTTTAAGGGGAAACCTCCCTGCTCTGTTGTCGCAACAGCTGATAATAATGTCCAATCGATCTTTGCCCCCTCACCTGAATTCCATGCCCTCTGGTTCTTGACTCCAGGTAAAAGAATGCATTTGTTCTGTCTATTCCCCTCATGATCTTACATCACATGATCTGCATTTGGAAAGTGGTGAAATCATTGGACAAAGTCAGCATGGATTTACGAAAGGTAAATCATGTCTGACAAATCTGATAGAATTTTTCGAGGATGTAACTAGTAGAGTGGATAGGGGAGAACCAGTGGATGTGTTATATCTGGACTTTCAGAAGGCTTTCGACAAGGTCCCACATAAGAGATTAGTATACAAACTTAAAGCACACGGTATTGGGGGTTCAGTATTGATGTGGATAGAGAACTGGCTAGCAGGCAGGTCCTTTTCAGAATGGCAGGCAGTGACTAGTGGGGTACCGCAAGGTTCAGTGCTGGGACCCCAGCTATTTACAATATATATTAATGATTTGGACGAGGGAATTCAATGCAACATCTCCAAATTTGCAGATGACACCAAGCTGGAGGGTATAGTTAGGTGTGAGGAGGATGCTTGGAGGCTGCAGGGTGATTTGGATAGGCTGAGTGAATGGGCAGATGCATGGCAGATGCAGTATAATGTGGATAAATGTGAGGTTATCCACTTTGGTGGCAAAAACATGAGGGTAGACTATTATCTGAATGGTGGCAGATTAGGAAAAGGGGAGATGCAACGAGACCTGGGTGTCATGGTCACCAGTCATTGAAAGTAGGCATGCAGGTGCAGCAGGCAGTGAAGAAAGCAAATGGTATGTTAGCATTCATAGCGAAAGGATTTGAGTATAGGAGCAGGGAGGTTCTACTGCAGTTGTACAGGGTTTTGGGGAGGCCACACCTGGAGTATTGCGTACAGTTTTGGTCTCTAAATCTGAGGAAAGACATTCTTGCCATAGAGGGGGTACAGAGAAGATTCACCAGACTGATTCCTGGGATGTCAGGACTTTCATATGAGGAAAGACTGGATAGACTCGGCTTGTACTCGCTGGAATTTAGAAGATTGAGGGGGGATCTTATAGAAACTTACAAAATTCTTAAGGGGTTGGACAAGCTAGATGCTGGAAGATTGTTCCCGATGTTGGGGGAGTCCAGAACAAGGGGTCACAGTCTAAGGATAAGGGGGAATTCCTTTAGGACCGAGATGAGGAAAACATTCTTTACACAGAGAGTGGTGAGTCTCTGGAATTCTCTGCCACAGAAGGTAGTTGAGGCCAGTTCATTGGCTATATTTAAGAGGGCGTTAGATGTGGCACTTGTGGCTAAAGGGATCAGGGGGTACGGAGAGAAGGCAGGTATGGGATACTGAGTTGGATGATCAGCCATGATCACATTGAATGGCGGTGCAGGCTCGAAGGGCCGAATGGCCTACTCCTGCACCTATTTTACTATGTTTCTATCACCTCTGTAAGATCGCCCCTGAGCTCCTGCCCTCCAACGGATGGACACTTGCCTCCCTCTGTCAGCCTTGCATCATAGTGGCCATGCATCCGTGTGCACATGCATCCGTGTGGACATGCATCCGTGTGGACATGCATCCGTGTGGACATGCATCCGTGTGGACATGCATCCGTGTGGACATGCATCCATGTGGACATGCATCCGTGTGGACATGCATCCGTGTGGACATGCATCCGTGTGGACATGCATCCGTGTGGACATGCATCCGTGTGGACATGCATCCGTGTGGACATGCATCCATGTGGACATGCATCCGTGTGGACATGCATCAGTGTGTCTTTCCCCTCGGTAAATACAGAGGAGAAATACTTTTTGAGGACCTTGCCCATGTCCTGTGGCTCCACACAGAGGTGACCACTTTTATTCCTGAGACGTCCCACTCTCTCTCCAGTTACCCTTTTCCCTCTTCTGTATTTATAACATCTCTTGGGATTGCTCATAATGCCACCCACGGGAGCCATCTCCTGGCCCCTCTTGCCCTTCTGATTTCCTTTTTCACTTTGCTCCTTAGTTCCAGAAACTCCTCAAGGGATACACGATCCCAGCTGCCAATACCTGTCCCATGCATCCTTCTTATTCTGGAATCATGGAATCATCATGGAAAATTTATTGTCATTCAGACCTTTCGGTCTGAACGAAATTTCATTGCCTTGCAGTCATACATGTAATAAAATACCCAATAAACACAAAGTTAACATCCACCACGGTGAGTCCACCAGGCACCTCCTCACTGTGATGGACGGCAAAAAGTCTTAAGTCCTTGTCTCTTCCCTCCTTGTTCCCCCCCTGCGCTGAGGCGATCCAGGCTCCGATGTTGTGACCCTGCCGGGTGATGGTGAGTCAGTCCCGCTGCTGAACCGTGCTCAGCGAACAGACCAATGCCTCAACTTCCCTCGTCAGCCAAACCTCCTTACATTTGACTGCTTTTCCCTTTGCTCTAACAGGGACGTAAACATCCCACTGGGCTTAAGTTTCATGCCCCTGAAACAACCCGCCCCTATCAGCTTAGGTGAGACCCTCAAGGTTGGCCACGTTTAGCATGGTCGGAGCTATCAATGTTAGTGTGCCCTGCTCCGCTTCTCAAAGTCAATCACAGTCTCCTTTGTCCCGCCGACATTGAGAAAAAGGTTGTTGTCTTGCAGTTTTTTAGTGTAGAGATACTGTGCAAAACAGGCCCTTCGGCCCGCCAAGTCCACACCGACCAGCGATCCCCGCACATTAACACTATCCTACAAATACCAGGGGCAATTTACAATTTTACCAAAGCCAATTAACCTGCAAACCTGCACGTCTTTGGAGTGTGGAACGAAACCGGAGATCCCAGAGAAATCCCACACAGGTCACGGGGAGAATGTGCAAACTCCGTACAGACAGCACCCATAGTCGGGATCGAACCCAGGTCTCTGTCGCTGCTCTACGGTGCTGCCTGGTCTTGGCCCCAGGTTACGAGATTCTCAATCTCCTTCCTCTACTGAAGGTTATCTACATTGATTACACCTGCGCTTGTGTTTTTTAGACCATGTAAAAAGCACAGGATCAGAAAGTTTGGGAATAACCTCACTCAAGGCATCAGGTGAATTTACACCATGCGGCTTTGAAAGATCCTGAACGAGGCCACATCGCAATCTTGTCACATAGAATTAGCCTGCCAGTGTGTGCTGTGGATCGGGCAGGAGGTTCATACAGGAATGCCCACCGAAGCTGATCTGCGGTTTGTGGCCTGACGTGACTCTTATCTTTAATCAAGAAATACAATGTGCAGAGTTAGTCTGTTCAGCAGTGTTTCTTAAACTGGTGAATGGTTCACCCAAGGGCAAATGAAATTATTTTGGGGTGAATTAAACTAGAGGGGTGAATGAAGGGTGAATGACTTAATTTATTCAGATATTTATACATTTTTTTCTATACTTAGAAAAGGCATTGCCATTAAAGTGGTTAGTAACTCTTGTTGGTTTTAATGGCAGTGGAGCTGGAAATTCCCGGGATGGCGGGACTGTCATATGCTGAGAGAATGGAGCAGCTGGGCTTGTACACTCTGGAGTTTAGAAGGATGAGAGGGGATCTCATTGAAACATATAAGATTATTAAGAGTTTGAACACGCTAGAGGCAGGAAACATGTTCCCGATGTTGGGGGAGTCCAGAGTTTAAGAATAAGGGGTAAGCCATTTAGAACGGAGACGAGGAAACACTTTTTCTCACAGAGAGTGGCGAGTCTGTGGAATTCTCTGCCTCAGAGGGCGGTGGAGGCAGGTTCTCTGGATACTTTCCAGAGAGAGCTAGATAGGGCCCTAATATAGTGGAGTGAGGGGATATGGGGAGAAGGAAGGAATGATTGTGGATGATCAACCATGATCACATTGAATGGCGGTGCTGGCTCGAAGGGCCAAATGGCCTACTCCTGCACCTATTGTCTAAAAAATGTGATATGTTTTGTTTTCTCTCTACCTATGGCTTTCTAATTTCAAAGTTGCAGGATATTTCCCAAATTTACTGTAATATAACCTTTCGGGGAAGACCATGTTTTTTTTTTTTTAGCTAGTTTTCCTAGAAAGAAACTGCAGTAATCAAAGCCGGAAAGGGTAGGTTGGGGCTGAGGCCCAATGTTTAGATGTTGGGATGGTGTTTGTATCATTCAAATCGAATGATTATCCAACTCCAGCGGTGATTACAATTGTTATTATTTTTCACTCCTAGTTTTCTTTACAAATTTATAGGACAAAATAAATTTAATATAAAATTATACACAAGGGAGAACAAGACGAAAATTACCAGAAAACGGAAGAAAATGTAGGCACGGGTGAATGAAATTCTGTGATGAAGACTCGAAGGTGAAATAGTTGAAGAAGCACTGGTCTGACGTGCCTCTTAGCTCTGATACTGTGTGCAGAGTTAGCCTGTACAGAATCATAGCTCTGCCACTGAATCTGCTCCGTAATTAGCTGCAGATTACTGCGGGACGACCCACTGAGCTGTCACAAGTGCTAATCCTCAAATATAAATGTCAGGTCAGCGCCAGGATCTGCAAGCTAGCCCAGCTGCTCAATCCTTGGCAACAAGACAGAGGAGAACAGATTAATACAGCTCACATGCCGGTGCAGAAATTGTCCACAAAGTGCAGGAGTATCTCTGCGGGTCACTGGTTAGAGTGGATGTGGAGAGGATGTTTCCGCTAGTGGGAGAGTCTAGGACCAGAGGGCACAGCCTCAGAATGAAAGGACGTAATTTAAGGAAGGAGATGAGGAGGACAATCTTTAGTCAGAGGGTGGTGAATCTGCGGAATTATTTGCCACAGAAGACGGAGGAGGCCAAGTCAGTGGATATTTTTTAAGGCAGGATAGATTAGTGATCTATGGACATCAGCAGAGTCAGGGGAAATTGGGAGAAGGCAGGAACGGGGTACTGATTGTGGATGATCAGCCTTGATGACAGTGAATGGTGGTGCTGGCTCGAAGGGCAGAATGGCCAACTCTTGCACCAATTGTCTATTGTTATGGGGAGAAGGCAGGAGAATGGGGTTAGGAGGGAGAGATAGAGCTGGGTAAAAAACTATGCTGCTGGAACATGCTGCCAGCGGTGGTGGTGGAGGCTGATATGATAGTGGTGTTTAAGAGGCTTTTGGATAGGCACAGGAATATGTATTGAATGGAGGTCTTGGCGTCAAGTTTAGCATAGACACTGTGGGCCGAAGGGCCTTTTTCTGATCCATACTGTTCCATGTTTTACATTCTAATCAACTGATTTAATCCATACAGTGACTGGGCGGCACAGTGGTGCAGCGGGTAGAGCTGCTGCCTCACAACGCCAGGGACCTGGTTTTGATCCCGACCTTGAGTGCTGTCTGTGCGGAGTTTGCACGTTCTCCCTCTGACCACTTGGGCTTCCTCTGCGTTTTCCAGTTTTCTCCCACATCCCAAAGACGTGCGGGTTTGTAGGTGAATCGGCCCTGTGTAAATTACCCCTGGTGTGCAGGGAGTGGATGAGAAAGTGGGATAACATCGAACGAGTGTGTACAGGTGATCGATGATCAGCATGGGCTTGATGGGCTGAAGATAGACACAAAGTGCTGGAGTAACTCAGCGGGACAGGCAGCATCTCTGGAGAGAAGGAATGGGCTACGTTTCGGGTCGAGACTCTTCTTTAGACTGATGGGCTGAAGGGCCTGTTTCCGTGCTGTATCTCTAAACTGAACACTTCATGGTTGCCAGCCTTCTGGAGGCTGGTAAAGGTCATAAGGAATAGGAGTAGAATTAGGCCATTCGGCCCATCAAGTCTACTCTGCCAGTCAATCATGGCTGATCTATCTCTCCCTCCCAACCCCATTCTCCTGCCATCTCCCCGTAACCTCTGACACCCGTACTAATCAAAAATCTCTTTATCTCTGTCTTACAAATATCCACGGACTTGTCCTCCACAGGCTCCAGTGGCACAGAATCCCAGATTCACCACCGTACAGACGCAAAACAAATTCAAGACTGTTTATCACCGAATGGAAGATCAAAAAAAAATCATCTCCTTCAATTGGTTGCAACTGGCAGCCATGTGAGGTGAACTTTGTTGCATATCTTTGATTCATTGTTCTTTATCTCTCTACATCATCATCTATATCTCCCTTATCCCTAGTCTGAAGAAGGGTCTCGACCCTAAACGTCACCCATTCCTTCTCTCCAGAGATGCTGCCTGTCCCCGCAGAGTTACTCCAGCATTTTGTGTCTGTCTTTGGTTTAAACCAGCACCTGCAGTTCCTTCCTGCACGCGAGATGTGAACTGCTCCCTCTGCTGGTCAGATGCTGCAGGCTGGAGCAGCTGTGATCCAATTACTAATGATAAAGGAGCAGTCCTAGGGGCAATCGTTACTGTGCCCCGTGATAAATACTGGAGGGAAGCCAACCTGAGAGTCACACGTCAGTGCAAGGCCGTGTAGGAGCCCTAGGCTCCTACCAGAGAGTAATGGTGGATGGCTGTTTGTCAGGTTGGAAGCCGGTGACCAGTGGGGTGCCTCGGGGATCTGTGTTGGGTCCACTGTTGTTTGTCATGTACATCAATGATCTAGATGATGGGGTGGAAAATTGGATAAGTATGTATGCAGATGATACTAAGATAGGTAGTGCTGTGGATAATGAAGTAGATTTTCAAAGTCTGCAGAGAGATTTGGGCCATTTGGAAGAGTGGGCTGAAAGATGGCAGATGGAGTTTAATGCTGATAAGTGTGAGGTGCTACATCTTGGCAGGACAAATCAAAATAGGATGTACATGGTAAATGGTAGGGAATTGAGGAATGCTGTGGAACAGAGGGATCTAGGAATAACTGTGCATAGTTCGCTGAAGGTGGAATTGCATGTAGATAGGGTGGTAAAGAAACCTATTGGTGTGTTGGCCTTTATAAATCAGAGCATTGAATATTGGAGTAGGGAAGTAATGTTAAAATTGTACAAGGCATTGGTGAGACCAATTCTGGAGTATGGTGTACAATTTTGGTCGCCTAATTATAGGAAGGATGTCAACAAAATAGAGAGAGTACAGAGGAGATTTACTAGAATGTTGCCTGGGTTCCAGCAAATAAGTTACAGAGAAAGGTTGAACAAGTTAGGTCTTTATTCTTTGGAATGCAGAAGGTTAAGGGGGGACTTGATTGAGGTCTTTAAAATGATGAAAGGGATAGACAGAGTTGACGTGGATAAGCTTTTCCCATTGAGGATAGGGAAGATTCAAACAAGAGGGCATGACATGAGAATTAAGGGACAGAAGTTTAGGGGTAACATGAGGGGGAACTTCTTTACTCAGAGAGTGGTGGCTGTGTGGAATGATCTTCCAGCAGAAGTGGTGGAAGCAGGATCGATTTTAACATTTAAAAGTAAAGTGGATAGGTATATGGACGGGAAGGGAATGGAGGGGTATGGTCTGAGTGCAGGTAGATGGGACTAGGGGAAAATAAATGGTCGGCACAGACTGGAAGGGCCGAGAACGCCTGTTTCCGTGCTGTAATTGTTATATGGTTATATGGTTATATGGCTCAGAGGCAGCGAAGGTTCCAGCAGACCAGCAGCGCAGGCATCAACCTGCTTAGTCAGAGTTGTACCGCACAGACACCAACCTGCCAACGCTGCCCTAAATGCCCCATCTACATTCGTCCCACCCTGCCCGCGTTTGGTCCATACTCCTCCAAGCCTTTCCTTGCCCAGTACAGGGCGACACGGTGGCGCAGTGGTAGAGTTGCTGCCTCACAGCACCAGAGACCCAGGTTCAATCCTGACCACGGGTGATGTCCACAGTGCATTCAGAAAGTATTCAGACCCCTTCACCTTTTCCACATGTTGTTACACACAATACCACAGAATAAAAAAGTGAAAGCAGGTGTTTAGACATTTTTGCAAAGCAATTACAAATAAATAACTGAAATATCACATTTACATAAGTATTCAGACCCTTACTCAGTACTTTGTTGAGGCACCTTTGGCAGCGGCTACTGCCTCAGGTATTCTTGGGTATGACGCTACAAGCTTGGCACATCTGTATTTGGGTAATTTCTCCCATTCTTCTCTGCAGATCCTCTCAAGCTCTGTCAGGTTGGATGGGGAGCGTTGATGCACAGCTATTTTCAGGTCTCTCCAGAGATATTCGACCAGGTTCAAGTCTGGGCTCTGGCTGGGCCACTCAAGGACATTCACAGACTTGTCATGAAGCCACTCCTGCGTTGTCTTCGCTGTGTGCCTAGGGTCGTTGTCCTGTTGGAAGGTGAACCTCTGCCCCATTCTGAGGTCCTGAATTCTCTGGAGCAGGTTTGAATTAAGGATCTCTCTGAACCTTGCTCCGTTCATCTTTCCCTTGATCCTAATTAGTCTACCAGTTCCTGCCGCTGAAAAACATCCCCACAGCATGATGCTGCCACCACCATGCTTCACTGAAGGTATGGCATTTGCCAGGTGATGAGCGGTTTCCTCCAGACGTGACACTTGGCATTCAGGCCAAAGAGTTCAATCTTGGTTTCAGCAGACCAGAGAATCTTGTTTAGGTGCCTTTTGGCAAACTCCAAGCTGGCTGTCGTGCATTTTACCAAGGAGTGGCTGCCGTCTGGCCACTCTACCATAAAGGCCTGAATGGTGGAATGCTGCAGATATAGTTGTCCTTCTGGAAGTTTCTCCCATCTCAACAGAGGAACGCTGGAGCTCTGTCAGAGTGACCATCGGGTTCTTGGTCACCTCCCTGACCAAGGCCCTTCAGCAGATTGCTCAGTTTGGTTGGGCGGCCAGCTCTATGAAGAGTCCTGGTGGTTCCAAAGTTCTTCCATTTAAGAATGACGGAGGCCACTGTGCTCTTTGGGACCTGCAATGCTGCAGACATTGTTTTATACCCTTCCCCAGATCTATGTCTCGACACAATCCTGTCGAGGAGGTCTACTGATAAATCCTTTGTCTTCATGGCTTGGTTTTTGCTCTGACATGCATTGTCAACTGTGGGACCTTATACAGGCAGGTGTGTGCCTTATAAATTATGTCCAATCAATTTAATTTACCACTGGTGGACTCCAATCAAGTTGTAGAAACATCTCAAGGATAACCAATGCAAACAGGATGCACCAAAGGCAATTTTGAGTGTCACAGCAAAAGGTCTGAACACTTGTGATAAATGTGATATTTCAGTTATATCTTTGCAAAAATTTCTAAACACCTGTTTTTGCTTCTTCATTCTGTAGAATTGATGATAAAAAAAATGAATTGAATCAATTTTAAAATAAGGCTGTAACGTAACAGAATGTGGAAAAAGTGAAAGGGTCTGAATATTTTCTGAATGCACTGCATGGATTTGCACTTTCTCCTTGTGACCGAGTGGGTTTCCTCTCACATCTTGCAAAGACGTGCAGCATTGAGGGTTTATTGGCCTCTGTATATTGCCCCAGGTGTAGGATAGAACTAGTGTACAGGTGATCATTGGTCAGTGTGGACTCGATGGGCTGAAAGGCCTGTTTCCATGCTGTATCTCTGAACTAAACTAATCTTTCTTAACCAAAATACATTTTAAATGTTATTATCGTACCTGTCCCAACTACCTCCTCTGGCAGCTCGTTCCATATACCCACCACCCTCTGTGGAAAAAGGTTGCCCCTCAGGTTCCTGTTAAATCTTGCCCTGCTCTCCTTAAACCTCTGCCCTCTGGTTCTTGATTCCCCAACTCTGGGTAAAGCACTCTGTGCATTCACCTTATCTATTCCCCTCGTGTTTTTACACATCCCTATCAGATCACCCCTCAGCCTTCTGCTTTCCAAGGAATAAAACCTATCCCTGTAGCTCAGGACCTGAGCTTCTAACACCACCCTTGCGAATCTCTGCACTCTTTCCAGCTTAACAACGTCCGTCTTATAGTACACAAAAGAGTGGAATAGCTGTGGAGAGGATGTTTCTACTAGTGGGAGAGTCGAGGACGAGAAGTCACAGCCTCAGAATTAAAGGACGTTCTTTTTGGAAGGAGATGAGGAGGAATTTATTTCGTCAGAGGGTGGTGAACCTGTGGAATGCTTTGCCACAGATGGCTGTGGAGGCCATCAATGGATATTTTTAGGACGGAGATGGATATATTCTTGATTTGTACACTGCCCTAATGTGACAAAGGAAGCAACTGACAATTTTGTCGACAATGAGTTAATGCTCGTTTTAGGGTATTTGAGATACAATGGTGAACAAAATAAATCTTCTCTGAGTACAATTTGAAAATATTTATACCAGAGAAGTAAGAAATTCCATCACAGAGAGCTGAAAGAAAAACATGTTTTCCTCATTTACACGAAAACTCCTTTCTGTCAGTTGCTTCCTTTTGTCAAAGTACGGCAGTACAGGTGTCAGGGGTTATGGGGAGAAGGCAGGAGAATGGGGTTAGGAGGGAGAGATAGATCAGCCGGGATTCAATGGTAAAGTAGACTTGATGGGACGAATGGCCTAATTCTGCTCCTATCACATATGAATAGTCCAAATGTGGCCTGACCAATGTCTTGTACAACTAAACCATGACCTCCCAACTTCTATATTCAATACTCTGATTGATGAAGGCCAATGTGCTGAGAGCCTTCTACACCACCCTGTGTCGCCACTTTCAAGGAACGATGTACCTGCACTCCTAGATCCCGGTGCGCTACAACACACTGTGTCATTTAAGCGGCCTTTAGATGTGCACAAGGGACGTGCAGCGCATAGATGGGTATGGATCATGTACAGGCAGATGAGATCCGTTTAATTAGGCATTATTTTCAGCTCAATCATTGTGGAACTGCAGATGCTGGTTTAACCCGACGAGACCCTTCTTTGGACTGGTATGAACATTGACTTCTCTAACTTCAAGTAGCCCTGGCTTTCCCTCTCTCCATCCCCACCCCCTTCCCAGTTCTCCCACCAGTTTTGCTGTCTCCGACTACATTCTATCTCTGTCCCGCCCACTCCCGACATCAGTCTGTAGATGTGTCTCGACCCGATATGTCACCCATTCCTTCACTGCAGAGATGCTGCCTGTCCCGTTGAGTTACTCCAGCCTTTTGTGTCTACCATTCAAATAATCTGCCTTCCTGTTCTTGACAGCAAAGTGGATAGCCTCACATTTATCCACATTATACTGCATCCGCCCATTCACCCAACCTTACCAAGTTACCCTGCAGCCTCATAGCATCCTCATCGCAGTTCACATTGCCACCCAGCTTCGTGTCATCCGCAAACTTGAAGATGTTACTTTTAATTCCATATAAACCATATAACCATATAACAATTACAGCATGGAAACAGGCCTTCTCGGCCCTTCCAGTCCGTGCCAACCATTTATTTTCCCCAAGTCCCATCTACCTGCACTCAGACCATACCCCTCCATTCCCTTCCCGTCCATATACCTATCCACTTTACTTTTAAATGTTAAAATCGATCCTGCCCCCACTACTTCTGCTGGAAGCTCATTCCACACAGCCACCACTCTCTGAGTAAAGAAGTTCACCCTCATGTTACCCCTAAACTTCTGTCCCTTAATTCTCATGTCATGCCCTCTTGTTTGAATCTTCCCTACCCTCAATGGGAAAAGCTTATCCACGTCAACTCTGTCCATCCCTTTCATCATTTTAAAGACCTCAATCAAGTCCCCCCTTAACCTTCTGCACTCCAAAGAATAAAGACCTAACTTGTTCAACCTTTTTTCTGTAACTTAGTTGCTGGAACCCAGGCAACATTCTAGTAAATCTCCTCTGTACTCTCTCTATTTTATTGACATCCTTCCTATAATTAGGCGACCAAAATTGTACACCATACTCCAGAATTGGTCTCACCAATGCCTTGTACAATTTTAACATTACTTCCCTACTCCTATATTCAATGCTCTGATTTATAAAGGCCAGCACACCAAAAGCTTTCTTTACCACCCTATCTACATGCGATTCCACCTTCAGGGAACTATGCACAGTTATTCCTAGATCCCTCTGTTCCACAGCATTCCTCAATTCCCTACCATTGACCATGTACGTTCTATTTTGATTTGTCCTGCCAAGATGTAGCACCTCACACTTATCAGCATTAAACTCCATCTGCCATCTTTCAGCCCACTCTTCCAAATGGCCCAAATCTCTCTGTAGACTGAAAATCTACTTCATTATCCACAACACCACCTATCTTAGTATCATCTGCATACTTACTTATCCAATTTTCCACCCCATCATCTAGATCATTGATGTACATGACAAACAACAGTGGACCCAACACAGATCCCTGAGGCACCCCACTGGTCACCGGCTTCCAACCTGACAAACAACCATCCACCATTACTCTCTGGCATCTCCCATTCAGCCACTGTTGAATCCATCTTGCTACTCCGCCATTAACACCCAAAGATTGAACCTTCTTAACCAACCTTCCATGGGGAACCTTGTCAAAGGCCTTACTGAAATCCATATAGACAACATCCACTGATTTACCCTCATCAATTTCCCTAGTAATCTCTTCAAAAAATTCAAGAAGGTTTGTCAAACATGACCTTCCAGGCACAAATCCATGTTGACTGTTCTTGATCAGACCCTGTTTATCCAGATGCTTATATATATTATCTCTAAGTATCCTTTCCATTAATTTGCCCACCACTGACGTCAAACTAACAGGTCTATAATTGCTAGGTTTATTCTTTGAACCCTTTTTAAACAATGGAACAACATGCGCAGTACGCCAATCCTCCGGCACTATTCCCGTTTCTAATGACGTTTGAAATATTTGTCATAGCCCCTGCTATTTCTACACTAACTTCCCTCAATGTCCTAGGGAATATCCTATCAGGACCTGGAGACTTATTCACTTTTATATTTTTCAAAAGTGTCAGTACTTCCTCCTCTTTGAATCTCATAGTATCCATAGCTACTCTACTTTTTTCCCTTACCTCACAGTTCAATATCCTTCTCCTTGGTGAATACCGAAGAAAATAAATTGTCCAATATCTTCCCCATCTCTTTTGGCTCCGCAGATAGCTGTCCATTCTGGCTCTCTAATGGTCCAATTTTATCCCTTGTTATCCTTTTGCTATTAATATAGCTGTAGAAACCCTTTGGATTTACTTTCACCTTTCTTGCCAAAGCAACCTCGTATCTTCTTTTAGCTTTTCTTCTTTCTTTCTTAAGATTCTTTTTACATTCTTTATACTCATCTAGCACCTCATTTACTCCATGCCTCCTCTAATTATTGCAGATAGCTCTCTTTTTTCGAACCGTGTCCAATTTCCCTTGAAAACCTTGGCTCTTTCCGATTTTTACCATTTCCTTTCTACCGAACAGGGACATAAAGATTATGTACTCTTACAATTTCCCCTTTAAATGTCCTCCATTTCTCTTCTACATCCTTCCCATAAAACAAAATGTCCCAATTCACTCCTTTTAAATCATTACGCATTCCCTCAAAGTTAGCCTTTCTCCAATCAAAAATCTCAACCCTAGGTCCAGTTCTGACTCTCTCCATAATTATATTGAAACTAATGGTATTGTGATCACTGGTCCCGAAGTGCTCACCAACGCATACCTCCGTCACCTGACCTGCCTCATTTCCTAACAGGAGGTCCAGCACTGCCCCTTCTCTGGTCGATACCTCTATGTATTGCTGCAAAAAACTATCCTGCACACATTTTACAAACTCCAAACCATCCAGCCCATTTACAGAATGGGTTTCCCAGTCTATTTTTGGAAAATTGAAATCTCCCACAATCACTACCTTGTGCTTACTACTAACATCTGCTATCTCCTTACATATTAGCACTTCCAATTCTCGCTCCCCATTTGGTGGTCTATAAAACACCCCTAAAAGTGTTGCTACACCGTTCCCACTTCTCAGTTCCACCCAAATAGCCTCCTGAGACGAGCTCTCTAATCTATCCTGCCAAAGCACTGCTGTAGTATCTTCTCTGACAAGCAATGCAACACCTCCACCTCTGGTCCCTCCTATTCTATCACACCATTCCATCTAAATTGTTCATATATATAGTAACTAACTGGGGTCCCAGCACTGAGCCTTGCGGCACCCCACTGGTCACTGCCAGCCATTCTGAAAAGGACCTGTTAATTCCTACTCTTTGCTTCCTGTCTACCAACCAGTTCTCTATCCATGTCAATAACCTACCCCCAATACCATGTGCTCTAATTTTGCACTAATCTCTTGTGTGGGACCTTGTCAAAGGTTTTTTAAAAGTCCAGGTACACCACATCCACTGGCTCTCCCTTATCCATTCTACTTGTTACATCCTCAAAAAAATCCAGAAGATTAGTCAAGCATGATTTCCCCTTCATAAATATATGCTGACTTTGACCGATCCTGTCACTGCTTTCCAAATGCGCTGTTATAACACCTTTAATAATCGACTCAAGCATCTTCCCCATTACCGATGTAAGACTGGTCTATAATTCCCCGTTTTCTCTCTCCCTCTCTTAAATAGTGGGGTTACATTGGCTGCCCTCCAGTCCACAGGAACTGATCCAGAGTCGAGAGAACATTGGAAAATGATCACCAATGTATCCACGATATCTAGGGCCACCTCCTTGAGTACTCTGGGATGCAGACTATCAGGCCCTGGGGATTTATCTGCCTTCATTCCTACCAGTTTACCTAACACCATTTCCTGACTAATGTGGATTCCCTACAGTTCCTCCCTCCCACTCGATCGTCGGTCCCCTTGTATTTCTGGGAGACTGTTTGTGTCTTCCTTAGTGAAGACAGAACCAAAGTCCTCGTTTAACTGTTCTGCCATTTCCTTGTTTTCCCAGTATAAATCCACCTGTCTCTAAAGGGCCTACATTTGTCTTCACTATTCTTTTCCTTTTCACACATCTAAAGAAGTTCAAGTTCAAGAGAGTTTTATTGTCACGTGTCCCTGAGAGGACAATGAAATTCTTGCTTTGCTTCAGCACAACAGAACATAGACGGCATTGACTACAAAACAGATCAGTGTGTTCATGTACCATTATATAAATATATACATGAATAAATAAACTGATAAAGTGCAAATAACAGATAATGGGTTATTTTATCTCGGAAAAACGTGAGTGACTTTGTGAAGACCCCGCCAGCACACATGGGCGATATATCGTCGCTCGCAGTTGCAGTTGACAGCTGGGGGGTGGAGTGCGCTCCTCTGCCGGCAGCTTCAAAAAGGCCCTCGGGTAAGTTTTGCACTAACCTTGAGCTGGTTGTTCCTGTATTGTTGTATTACAGAGACCATCGATCGGAGGATTAAAAAAAAGGCTGCCCCGAAGCGTGCCTCCACGGACCGCGGGACTTCAGAGCGCAGTCAGCGGCTGACGACCCCGGAGCTGACCGTAGAACCGGCAGCACCAGCAACCCGGGCCGGGAAAAAAGCGCGGAAGTGGCAGAGCCCCGCTCAGTCGGCAGGACTCGACTCTCCACCCCAGCAGTCCAGGGAGCAGGGTAGTATCGACCCCGACTCCCTACCGCTACAGCCCGAACAGACCCGAGCTGGCGGTACTAAGGTGCGTATTACAGGGCCTGCCTCTGTGGCACATCCCAACACTCCACCGTATCAGTCCGCTAGACAGCGGACTGGTGGAAAGAAACACAAGTCGAGTAGCCCCGCAGGAGCGGCTGGCACCGATCTTGCATCACATCAATCCCGAAGACCCGGGACTGGCGGCAAGCCCGCGCGGATGTCGTGTAGCCCCGCAGGAGCAGCAGGGACCGACTCCTCACCGTCGCAGTCACAACAGACAGGCGGGAAAAGGAGAATGTGTAGCCCCGCCGGAGCGACTGGCACCAGCTCTCCACCGCTTCAGTCCAGAAGACTGCGGTCAAGCGGAAAATCCGCGCGGGAGTCGTGTAGCCTCGTAGGAATGGCTGGAACCGACTACCTACCAAGGTCCCACAGACATCACCTCGACGAGGTGTGGACTGGCGGTAGAAGACCCATTTGTTCAGCAGAACGTGGGGAAGACTACTTGCCGTCCACAGATAGCGGCGGCAGTCACATGGAGCGATTGGTCGAGCGACTGCTCGAAAGGGACATACGCCTACAGGAGCAGACATCCCAATGATCACACAGATCCATGGCAGCACCCATTGCTGGGCTGTCGAACATCTCAATAGGGAGCGCCAGAAGTCAGGCACCAGCTGACTTCGAAGAGGGGTTGGCTGAAGTTCCATTGTTGCAGATGCCAGAAGAGGAACGTCTGGGAGTGGTGTCAAAATTTGCTGAACCATCCCAGAAAGGGCAGTCTCTTCAGCCGAGGCTAGCGGCCAGCATCAACTACCTGACCACCCACCAACTACGGGAACAGGTAGTCTCGGAGGCTACTAACAAGTACATAGCTCCGGAGAATTGTGTGTCGCTAAATGTCCCTACCGTTAATACACCCATTTGGGGTAATATCAGCCCAGGGATCAGGTCTCAGGAATTAAAAATCCAGAAGATCCTGAAATTATTGACCTCAGGCATAACAGCTTTTGCCAGGTCAATAGACGGTCTGGACATAATGGATGAGCAACAAGATGCATTAGCGTTGCTATGCAACACCCAATATGAGATTAACTGTCTCAGGAAAAGCTACATCCGTCTACACTAACCCCCAAGTTTGCGGGTTTGTGTAAGGCCAGTGCTACACCACCACCAAGACAATTGTTTGGTGATGACCTGCCTAAACAGGTTAAAGACCTGGATGAGGAGGCCAAAGTGGTCGGAACGATCAAACCGCCCTCCTCAGGCAGACCACCAGCGTACCACAGGCAGCAGCCGTATGCAACAGCTAACAGGCCACGGGGACAACCCGACAGAGTTACGGGAACAACCCCAAGGGTCGCGCCGTATCCACAGAGGCCTTTTTTAGGCCAGGGCCCACAGCGACCAGCCTGGAAAATGCGCCAACCCCACATCCCAGCAACACAGCAACCCAAGAAAGGCCAGAAGAACAAACCCCACCGGTTGGAGGTAAGGGGGTCTGGTTCCCTTGAGAGTGCTGCATCCGGAACCTCACTAGTAGGTGGGAGATTGCACCTGTTCTGGGATGCATGGAGTTCTTTAATGTCTGATATATTTATATTACAAAGTATTCATGGTTACGAAATTGAGTTTATAAATGGACAGCTTCCCCCAGCTCAGCCTGTACCTAGCCGGAAATTTGTACTCTCTCACAAAGAGAAATGGAAGGACATGCAGAACTTTTACAGTTATACACCAAAGGGGTCATAGAAAAAACGATACATGAACCACTTGAGCTTTTATCTACATCTTTACTAAAACCAAAAAAGATGGTGGATGTCGTATCATAATTGACTTAACCCATTTGAATACTTTGTACAATATACCCATTTCAAAATGGAAACATTTGAAACGGCCAAGCAATTGATGTCCAGAGGGTGCTTCATGGCTTGCATCGACCTTAGAGATGCATACTATTCAGTGCCTATACGCAAACATCACGTATAGTTTGGATTTGTCTGGATGGGACAGCTATGGCAGTACAAAGCATTACCTAATGGGCTTGCTACAGCCCCCAGGTTGTTTACCAAAATACTAAAACCAGTATTGGCATCTCTAGGAAGACAAAACCACATAGTCATGGACTATCTTGATGACATTTTAATTGTGGGAAAAACTCTGGAATTAGCCAAATCAGCTGTGACAGCCACCGAGTCACTATTCGAAAAACTGGGATTCGTCATCCATCCTGTGACAAACCTGTGGCTGCTCGCGCAACGTTCGCGGATTCAGTTTTAAGTGCTGTCCGCTAAATGTTATTCCCCGAATTCAGGGGTTTTTGTTTGTATTTAATAAATACATTATTATTTTTCAGCTTTGTTCAAGTCTGAAATACGTTAACATACTTCCTCCATCAGTAATTACGGCAGTGTGTGAGCATGGACGTGGTCCAGGGCATGGAATCACAGAGCTTTGAAATCTTCATGAAGTCACGTGACTCCGAGATAAAATAGTAAGATTAAATGAGAACTTACCAGTTTGAAGTTTTATCCTTATTTTTTGAGGAGTTACGATGAGGGATTTCGTGCCCTCCGCTCCCAACCCTCTATCATAAGGTCAACTGGTATATAGAGTCTCTTAAATTTTACTATCTTCAGTCATTGCTGCTATCTGTGATTCCACACTGCTGCTTTAAAGAATGTTGTGCATGCGTGCTGGCGGGGTCTTCACGAAATCCCTCATCGTAACTCCTCATAAAATAAGGATCAAACTTCAAACTGGTAAGTTCTCGTTTAATCTTACTATTAATGTTTTGAGTTTTGTCCGAGCCAGGTTCAATAGCCTGATGGGGAAGTAGCTATTTCTGAACCTGGTTGTTGTGGTCCTCAGGCTCCTGTACCTTCTACCTGAAGGTAGCAGGGAGATGAGTGTGTGGCCAGGATGGTGTGGGTCCTTGATGATGCTGCCAGCCTTTTTGAGGCAGCGACTGCGGTAAATCCCCTCGATGGAAGGAAGGTCAGAGCCGATGATGGACTGGGCAGTGCTTACTACTTTTTGTAGTCTTTTCCTCTCCAGGGCACTCAGGTTGCCGAACCAAGCCACGATGCAACCGGTCAGCAAGCTCTCTAATGTGCACCTGTAGAAGTTAGAGAGAGTCCTCCTTGACAAACCGACTCTCCGTAATCTTCTCAGGAAGTAGAGGCGCTGATGAGCTTTCTTAATAATTGCATCTGTGTTCTCGGACCAGGAAAGATCTTCACAGATGTGCACGCCCAGGAATTTGAAGCTCTTGACCCTTTCAACCATCGACCCGTTGATATAAACAGGACTGTGGGTCCCCATCCTACTCCTTCCTATGGACAGTTGCTCGATCTCTCTTCTATACTCTGACTCATCCCCATCAGTGATACGTCCCACAACAGTGGTGTTGTCAGCGAACTTGATGATGGAGAGAGTACAGCAGGGGGCTGAGCACGCAGCCTTGAGGTGCTCCCGTGCTGATTGTTATCGAGTCTGACACATTTCCACCAATACGAACAGACTGTGGTCTGTGAATGAGGAAGTCGAGGATCCAATTGCAGAGGGATGCGCAGAGACCTAGATCTGAGAGTTTGGTAACCAGCTTGAAGGGTATGATAGTATTAAATGCTGAGCTGTAATCGATGAGTAACAGCCTGACATATGAGTTTCTGTTGTCCAAGTGGTCCAGAGCAGAGTGGAGAGCCAGCGAGATCGCATCCACCGTTGATCTGTTGTGGCGGTAAGCGAACTGCAGTGGGTCCAGGTTTTTGTCGAGGTAGGAGTTGATTTGCACCATGATCAACCTCTCGAAGCACTTCATCACCACAGGCGTTAGTGCCACAGGTCGATAGTCTTTGAGGCACGTCACCTTGCTCTTCTTGGGCACTGGTATAATTGATGCCCTTTTGAAGCAGGTGGGAACCTCAGACCTCAGAAGTGAGAGGTTGAAAATATCCGTAAAAACTCCAGCCAGTTGGTCCGCACAGGTTTTTAGGACACGACCAGGTATTCCATCAGGTCCAGGCGCTTTTCGAGGGTTCACCCCTCTGAAGGATTTCCTGACGTCGGCCTCTGTGACTGAGACTGAAATACCATTACAGCGAATGGGGGCTTGGGAAGGCACATCGGTGTTCTCCCTATCAAAGCGTGCGTAAAATGCATTGAGCTCTTCAGGGAGTGATATTTCGCCGACATCCGAGCTGCCTCCTGATTTCGCCTTGTAGGAGGTGATTGCATTCAGGCCCCACCACAGCTGCCGAACATCTGTCTCATCCTCTAGCTTTTTGTCGCTTTTTGATGGCCTTACCAAGGTCGTATCTGGACTTCTTGTGGACCATTGTATCATCAGACATGAATGTCCGGTGTCTGGTCTTCAGAGGAGTGCGGATCTCACAGTTCATCCAAGGTTTCTGTTTGGGAAACACTCGGAGGGTTTTTGTGGGGATGCAGTCCTCCACACATTTCTTAATGAAGTCTGTAACGACTGTGTCGTATTCGTTCAAGTCCGTTGCCGAGTCCTTGAACGTTGCCCAGTCTACAGACTCCAAACAGTCCTGTAGTTGTTCCTCTGGTGCAGCAGCACCGCGGTATGGTCAGATTTACCGAAGTGAGGGCGAGGGGTAGAGCAATAGGCATTCTTCATGGTGGTGTAGCAGTGGTCGAGGGTGTTTGGTCCTCTGGTGCGGCAGGAGACATGCTGGTGGAAGTTGGGGAGTGACTTCTTTAGGTTTGCCTTATTGAAGTCCCCAGCAATGGTGGTAAATGCCTCGGGGTAAGACGTCTGGTGTTTGTTGACCACGGCGTGCAGCTCCTCCAGTGCCAGATGGAAGTCTGCCTGGGGCAGGATGTAGACCGCGGTCAGGATGATGGAGGTGAATTCCCTCGGTAGGTAGAAGGGACGGCACTTCACCGCCAGATGTTCGAGGTGTGGAGAGCAGGAGTTGCACAGGACTGCCACGTCTGACCACCAAGCAGAGTTGACCATGAGGCAGACGTCCCCTCCTCTCCCTTTCCCCGATGCCAGTGTACGGTCCATGCGGTGGATGGAGAACCCTTCAGGCTGGACCGCTGAGCCTGGGGAGCTGGGGGTGAGCCATGTCTCTGTGAAACAGAACACAGAGCATTCCCTCAGCTCCCTTTGATAAAGCAGTCTTGCCCTTAAGTCCTCCACTTTATTTTCAAGGGACCGTACATTGGCCAGTAGGATAGTAGAGAGAGGGGCCGAAGTCCCCTGCGCTTCATTCTGACCTGAAGTCCCGCCCGCCGGCCAAGTTTCCGGACACAATGGAGGCTCCCCCTTTGTCTCCAGGTACTGAGTTTACTGTACCTGCGGTTTCTGCGGACCAGCGCTGGAACGGGGATTTCTTCACAGACGGCAGCTCCAGCTCCTTCAAAGTCGGCAGCTGCAGCTCCAGGTTCATTGTTTCTGGGAGATCCAGCCCGAGGGCTCTGGAAGTCATCCCGGGGTTCTGAGGTACAGTACCTGGGTTCCTCAGTCGGGTTGCTGTTACAGGCAGCTTTCTTTCATGCTCTTCCCCCCCCCCTCTCTCAACAAACCCCTTTGTCCTCCTCTGTTGAATTTTAAATTTCTCCCATTCCTCCAGTTTGCTGCTTCCAACACGTATTAGTTTAATTTAGTGTCACCTGTACTGAGGCAAGCTTTTTATTGCATTCTATCCAGTCAGCGGTAAGACTATGAATGATTACAATTGAGTCGTCCACAGTGTACAGATCAGGATAAAGAGTTAAGTTAAGAGTAAAAGAGTTAAAAAGGATTAAATCCAGTAACATTCAATCCAGTTAATCCCGATTAAATCCAGTAAATTTTAAAGTGATGACACGGCACTCTAAATAGTAACACCAGTAATGTAATTAAAAAAGTATATAATTAGGTGAAGTTATGTATTATCCACACATACACATTACGGAGGGTCCCATGCCTGCGGTTACAGTCAGGCAGGTGATCACTGTACCAACTGGATGGTGCAGTGGTAGAGTTGCTGCCTCACAGCGCCAGAGACCCGGGTTCCATCCTGACCACGGGTGCTGTCTGTACGGAGTTTGGACGTTCTCCCCGTGACCTGCGTGGGTTTTCTCCGGGTGCTCCGGTTTCCCCCCACACACTCCAAAGACGTACAGGTTTGTAAGTTAATTGGCTTGGTAGAATTCTAAATTGTCCCCCGTGTCGGAAAGAACTGCAGATGCTGATTTAAATCGGAGATGGACACTGCTGGAGTAACTCAGCGGGACGGGCAGCATCTCTGGAGAGAAGGAATGGGTGACGTTTTGAGTTGGGGTTGGCACCCGTGAGCTTTACTGTGTCTTTGCCAGCACAAAGCCGGTGATGATGAGCAGCATTCATGATCTTACACATCCCTGAGGGCAGACTGCATATGTTCATTAGGCATAGGAGCACAATTAGGCCATTCACACGCCTCGTCCGCAGTAGTGTTGCTGCCTCACAGCGCCAGAGACCCGGGTTCAATCCCAACTACGGGTGCTGTCTGTACAGAGTTTGTACATTCTCCCCGTAACCACGTGGGTTTTCTCCAAGAACTTTGGTCTCCTCCCACACTCCAAAAACATACGGGTTTGCAGGTTAATTGGCTTGGTGCAAATGTACAATAATTGTCCCCAATGTTGGTGGATCGCTGGTTGGTGCAGATCGATGGGCCGAAGGGCCTGTTTCCACGCTGTACCCCTAACAAAAAAGTCCACTCCACCATTCAATTAAGGCTGACCTATCTCTCCCTCCTAACCCCATTCTCCTGCCTTCTCCCCCTAACCTCTGACATCAGTACTAATCAGACTGCATCAAGGGACAGCATTGATGCTTTACATAGAACAGTACAGCACACAAACAGGCCCTTCGGCCCACAATGTCCATGCCCAACATGATGCCAAGACCAACTCTTACCTGCCTGCACATCATCCACATCGCTCCACCACCACAGGGGCGGTGCAGCGGTAGAGTTGCTGCCTCACAGCGCCAGAGACCCGGGTTCGATCCTAACTACAGGTGCCGTCTGTGACCCCGTGGGATTTCTCCGGGTGCTCCAGTTTCCTCCTACATTCCAAAGCCCAAATTGGTTAATTGGCTTTGGTAAAAATTACCCCTGATGTGTAGGATAGTGTTAGTGTGTGGGGATGGCAGGTCGGCGTGAAGTCGATGGGCCGAAGAGCCTGTTTCTGTGCTGTACCTCTAAAGGCTATAGGATGTGCCAGCAAGTTGTTTATTTGTTTAGTTCCTGGGTGCCTGGAACGTGCTGCCAGGAGCGGTGGTGGAGGCGGTAAATGCCATAGTGGCGTTAGAAGGGCACGTAGATATGCAGGGACTGGAGAGATACAATGGATCGCAGAGGATGTTAGTTTAGCTTGGCATCATGTTTGGCACAGACATCGGGAGCCATATTCCTGCGCTGTACTTTTCCACATTCTACTGGTTGAGTTATTGTGTTAATTTAAGAGCCTGTTAAACTGCAGCAAGAACTCTGTTGTTCCAGTCTTGAAGTTGCTTTGTAAAGGCTTCCATCTATACCAGCCCACGGTCTCTCTGGCCACACAGTGGGCGGGATAGGTAGTGCATCAGAAAATGACACTGCATTCTAATCTGTTGAAGAAGGAACTGCAGGTGCTGGAAAATCAAAGGTAGAGAAAAATGCTGGAGAAACTCAGTGGGTGAGGCAGCATCTATGGAGCATAGGAATAGGTGACGTTTCGGGGCCAGACCTCCAGCATTTGTGTCTATGGGCTTCTGATTAAATCAGAGCAGGTGGGCTTCACACATCCCGTGCGATACTGGGGCAGCTCAGCGGTAAAGCTGCAGCCTCACAGTGCCAGAGACCCGGGGTCGATCCTGATCCTTGTGTGGAGTTTGTGGTGTGTGTGTGGAGTTTGAGTTTGAGTGTTTGATTTTGAGTTTGAGTGTTTGAGTTTGCTTGAGTTTCAGTTTGAGTTTGAAAGTTTGAGAGTTTGAGTGTTTGAGTTTGAGAGTTTGAGTTTGATAGTTTCAGTTTGAGTTTGAGTGTTTGACTTTGAGTGTGAGTTGAGTTTAAGTGATATTGAGTTTGAGTTTGAGTATGTGTTTGAGTTTGAGTGTTTGCTTTGAGTGATTGAGTTGAGTGAGTATGAGTTGAGTTTGAGTGTTTGATATTGAGTTTGTTTGAGTATGTGTTTGAGTTTGTGTTGAGTTTGAATGTTTGAGTTTGGGTTTGAGTTTGAGTTTGAGTTTGATAGTTTGAGTTTGTGAGTTTTTTTGAGTTTGTGTTTGAGTGTTTGAGTTTGAGAGTTTGAGTTTGATAGTTTCAGTTTGATAGTTTCAGTTTGAGTTTGAGTGTTTGACTTTGAGTGTGAGTTGAGTGAGTGTGAGTTGAGTTTGAGTGTTTGATATTGAGTTTGAGTGTTTGAGTTTGTGTTGAGTTTGAGTTTGTGTTTGAGTTTGAGTGTTTCAGTGTTTGGGTTTGAGTTTGAGTTTGAGAGTTTGAATGGGAGAGTTTGAATTTAAGTTTGAGAGTTTGAGTTTGTGTTGAGTTTGAGTGTTTGAGTTTGGGTTTGAGTGTTTGAGTGAGTTTGGGTTTCAGTTTGAGTGTTTAAGTTTGAGTTTGGGTTTGAGTTTGAGTTTGAGTTTGGGTTTTTGAGTTTGAGAGTTTGAGTTTAAGAGTTTGAGTTTGTGTTTGAGTTTGAGTTTGAGTGTTTGAGTTTGAGTGTGAGAGTTTCAGAGTATGAGAATTTGAGAGTTTGGGAGTTTGAGAGTTTGAGTTTGAGAGTTTGAGTTTGAGAGTTTGAGTTTGAGTGTTTGAGTTTGAGTTTGAGAGTGAGTTTGAGAGTTTGAATGTGAGAGTTTGAATTTGAGTTTGAGAGTGAGTTTGAGAGTTTGAATGTGAGAGTTTGAATTTGAGTTTGAGAGTTTTAGTTTGAGAGTTTAAGAGTTTGATTTTTAGAGTTTGAGTTTGAGTGTTTGAGTTTGAGAGTTTGAGTTTGAGAGTGAGTTTGATAACTTGAGTTTGAGAATTTGAGTTTGAGTTTGAGGGTTTGAGTTTGAGAGTTTGAGTGTTTGAGTTTGAGAGTTTGAGTTTGTGAGTTTGAGCTTGAAAGTTTGAGTTTGAGATTTGAGAGTTTGAGTTTGAGTGTGGGAGTTTGAGAGTTTGAGTTTGAGTGTTTGAGTTTGTGTTTGAGTTTCACTGTTTGAGTGTATGATTTTGAGTTTGAGTGTTTGAGTTTGAGTTTGAGTTTGAGTTAGTTTCGGTTTGAGTTTGAGTGTTTGAGTGTTTGAGTTTCAGTTTGGGTTTGAGTTTGAGTTTCACTGTTTGAGTGTATGATTTTGAGTTTGAGTGTTTGAGTTTGAGTGTTTGAGTTTGGGTTTGAGTTTGTATCTGAGTTTGAGTGTTTGAGTTTGAGTGTTTGAGTTTGAATGTTTGAGTTTTTGAGTTTGAGAGTTTGAATGGGAGAGTTTGAATTTAAGTTTGAGAGTTTGAGTTTGAGAGTATGAGTTTGTGAGTTTGAGTTTGAGAGTGAGTTTGAGAGTTTGTGTTTGAGGGTTTGTGTTTGAGAGTGAGTTAGAGTGTTTGAGTTTGAGAGTTTGACAGTTTGAGTTTCAGAGTTTGAATTTGAGTGTTTGAGTTTGAGAGTTTGAGTTTGAGAGTTTGAGTTTGAGAGTGAGTTTGAGAGTTTGTGTTTGAGGGTTTGTGTTTGAGAGTGAGTTAGAGTGTTTGAGTTTGAGAGTTTGAGTTAGAGAGTTTGACAGTTTGAGTTTCAGAGTTTGAATTTGAGAGTTTGAGTTTGAGAGTTTGAGTTTGAGAGTTTGAGTTTGAGAGTGAGTTTGGTAACTTTGAGTTTGAGTGAGTTTGAGTTTGTGAGTTTGAGTGAGTGTTTGAATTTGAGTTTGAGAGTTTGTGTTTGAGTTTGAAAGTTTTTAGAGTTTGAGTTTGAGAGTTTGAGCGTTTGAGGGAGAGTTTGAGTTTGAGAGCTTGAGTTTGAGAGTGAGAGTTTGAGAGTTTGACTGAGAGTTTGTATTTGAGAGTTTGAGTTTGAGTTTGAGAGTTTGGGAGTTTCAGCGAGTGTTTGAGTTTGAGAGTATTTGTTTGAGCGTTTGAGTTTGAGTTTCAGCGTTTGAGTTTGAGAGTGTGTGAGTTTGTTTGAGATTTGTGAGTTTGAGTGTTTGAGTTTGAGAGTTTGAGAGTGAGTTTGACAGTTTGTGTTTGAGTGTTTGAGTTTGAGTTTGAAAGTTTGTGAGCTTGAGTTTGAGAGTTTGTGAGTTTGTTTGAGTTTGAGAGTTTGAGAGTGAGTTTGAGCATTTGTGTTTGAGAGTTTGAGTTTGAGTGTTTGAGTTTGAGAGTTTGGGAGTTTGAGTTTGAGAGTTTGTGAGTGTGTTTGAGTTTGAGAGTTTGAGTTTGAGTTTGAGTTTGAGTGAGAGTTTGAGAGTTTGACAGTGAGTTTGAGAGTTGGAGTTTGAGAGTTTGAAAGTTTTAGTTTGAGTTTGAGAGTTTGATTTTCAGTTTGAGTGTTTGAGAGTTTGAGTTTGAGAGTTTGAGTTTGAGAGTGAGTGTTTGAGTTTGAGTGTTTGACTGAGTTTGAGAGTTTGAGAGATGGAGAGTTTGAGTTTGAGAGATCAATTTGAGAGTATGAGTTTGAGTATTTGAGGTTGAGTGTGTGAGAGTTTGTGTTTGAAAGATTGAGAGTTTGAGAGTTAAAGAGTTACATTTTTGAGTTTGAGAGTTTGTTTTAGAGATAGTGAGAGAGTGTGAGAGTGAGTGTGTGTGAGTGCGAGTGTTTGAGAGCTTGAGTGAGTTTGAGTGTAAGTGTTTGAGTGAGTTTGAGTGTGTGTTTGAGTGAGTGTTTGAGTTTGAGTGAGTTTTTAGGTTTGAGTTAGTGCGAGTGTTTGAGTAAGTTTGAGTGAGTTTGAGTGTTCGAGTGAGTTTGAGTGTTCGAGTGAGTTTGAGTGTTTGAGTGAGTTTGAGTGTTTGAATGAGTTTCAGTTTGAGTGTGTGAGTGAGCGTGTGGGTGTTTGAGTGTGAGTGAGTTTGAGTGTGAGTGTTTGAGTGAAATTGAGTTTGTGTTTGAGTGAGTGTGTTTGAGTGTTTGAGTGAGTTTGAGTGTGTGTTTGAGTGAGTTTGAGTGTGAGTGCGTTTGAGTGTGTGTGTTTGAGTGAGTGTGAGTGTTTGAGTGAGTGAGCGTTTGAATGAGTGTTTGAGTGAGAGTGAGTGTTTGAGTGAGTGTGAGTGAGCGTTTGAATGTTTGAGTGAGAGTAAGTGTTTGTGTGAGTGTGAGTTTGAGAGTTTGAGTCTTTGAGTTTGAGAGTTTGAGTTTGAGAGTTTGAGTGTGAGAGTTTGAATTTGAGAGTGAGAGTTTGAGTATGAGAGTTTGAGTTTGAGTGTGTTTGAGAGTTTGTGTTTTAGAGTGAGTTTGAATGTTTGAGTTTGAGATTTGAGAGTTTGAGTTTGAGAGTTTGCGTTTGATAGTTTGTTTGAGTTGGAGTTTGAGTTTGCATTTGAGAGTTTGAGTTTGAGTTTCAAAGTTTGAGATTTGAGAGTTTGAGAGTTTAAGTTTGAGTGTTTGAGTTTGAGCGTTTGAGTTTCAGAGTTTGAGGGTTTGAGTTTGAGAGTGAGTGTGAGAGTTTGAATTTGAGAGTTTGAGTTTGAGAGTTTGTGTTTGAGAGGTTGCGAGTTTGGGTTTGAAATTATGAGAGTTTGAGTTTGGGAGTTTGAGAGTTTGAGCTTGAATTTGAGAGTTTGTGTTTGAGAGTTTGAGTTTGAAAGAGTGAGAGCTTGAGTTTGAGTTTGAGAGTTTGAGAGCATTAGTTTGAGTGTTTTAGTTTGAGTTTGAGAGTTTGAGTGAGAGTTTGAGTTTGAGAGTTCAAGTTTGAGAGTATAAGTTTGAGTGTTTTAGTTTGAGTTTGAGAGTTTGAGTTTGAGAGTTTGCATTTGTGAGTTTGAGAGTTTGGGTTTGAGAGTTTGAGTTTGAGTTTGAGAGCTTGAATTTGAGAGTTTGAGTTTGCGTGTTTGAGTTTGAGAGTTTGAGTTTGAGAGTAAGTTTGAGAGTTTGAGTTTGAGAATTTGAGTATGAGAGTCAGTTTGCGAGTTTGAGTTTGAGAGATTGAGCGTTTGAGAGTGAGTTGGAGAGTTTGAGTTTGAGTATGAGAGTGAGAGTTTGACTTTGAGAGTCTGAGTTTGAGAGTGAGTTTGAGTGTATGAGTTTGACAGATGGAGAGTTTGAGTTTGAGAGTTTGAGTATGAGAGTCAGTTTGAGTTTGAGTTTGTGAGTTTGAGTTTGACGGTGAGAGTTTTGAGTGAGAGTTTGGGTTGGATGTTGAGAGTTAGTTTGAGAGTGAGTGAGAGTTTGTTTGAGTTTGAGTTCACGATGTTTAGTTTGAGTTTGATTGGGAGTTTGAGAGTTTGACAGTGAGTTTGAGATTTGCAAGTTTGAGATTTGAGAGTTTGAGAGTTTTAGTTTGAGAGTTTTAGTTTTAATTTGAGAGTTTGATTTTCAGTTTGAGTTTGAAAGTGAGTGTTTGAGAGTTTTAGAGTTTGAGTTTGAGTGTTTGACAGAGTTTGAGAGATCAATTTGAGAGTATGAGTTTGAGTATTTGAGGTTGAGTGTGAGTGTGTGAGAGTTTGTGTTTGAAAGATGGAGAGTTTGAGAGTTAGAGTTAGATTTTTGAGTTTGAGTTTGTTTTAGAGATAGTGAGAGAGTGTGTGTGTGTGAGTGCGAGTGTTTGAGTGAGCTTGAGTGAGTTTGAGTTTGAGTGTGAGTGAGTGAGTTTGAGTGTGAGTGTTTGAGTGAGATTGAGTTTGAGTGTTTGAGTTTGAGTGAGTTTTTGGGTTTGAGTTAGTGTGAGTGTTTGAGTATGTTTGAGTGAGTTTGAGTGTTCGAGTGAGTTTGAGTGTTTGAATGAGTTTCAGTTTCAGTTTCAGTGTTTGAATGAGTTTCAGTTTCAGTTTGAGTATGAGTGAGTTTGAGTGTAAGTGAAATTGAGTTTGTGTTTGAGTGTGTTTGAGAGTGAGTGCTTGAGTGAGTTTGAGTGCGTGTTTGAGTGAGTGTGAGTGTTTGAGTGAGAGTGTGCTTGAGTGTGAGTGAGACGGTGTTTGGGCGCCCGTGCGCTTGTGTTTGTGTTTGAGTGAGTGTTTGAGTGAGATTGAGTTTGTGTTTGAGTGATTGTGAGTTTGAGTTTGTGAGTGAATTTGAGTGTTTCAGTGTGAGTGTTTGAGTGAGTGTGTGTTTAAGTGTGAGTGTTTGAGGGAGTGGGAGTCTTTGAGTGAGTGAGTGTGAGTGCTTGAGTGAGCGTGAGTGTTTGAGTGAGCGTGTGTTTGAGTGAGTGTGAGTGTTTGAGTGAGTGTGTGTGTTTGAGTGAGTGAGCGTTTGAATGAGTTTGCGTGAGGGTGAGTGTTTGAGTGAGTGTGAGTGAGCGTGTGAATGTTTGAGTGAGAGTGAGTGTCTGAGTGAGTGTGAGTTTGAGAGAGAGTTTGAGTCTTTGAGTTTGAGAGTTTGAGTGTTTTAGTTTGAGAGTTTGAGTTGGAGAGTTTGAGTGTGAGAGTTTGAGAGTTTGAGTTTGAGTTTGAGAATATGAGAGTTGGAGTTTGAGTTTGAGTATGAGCGTTTGAGAATTTGAGTCTGAGAGTTTGAGTTTGAGTGAGAGTTTGAGAGATTGGCCTTTTGAGTTTGAGAGTTTGAGAGTGAGAGTTTGAGTGTTTAAGTTTGAGAGTATGAGTTTGAGAGTTTCAGATTGAGAGTGAGTTTGCGTGTTTGAGGTTGAGAGTTTGAGTTTGAGAGTAAGTTTGAGAGTTTGAGTATGAGAGTCAGTTTGCGAGTTGAAAGTTTGAGTTTGAGAGATTGAGCGTTTGAGTTTGAGAGTGAGTTGGAGAGTTTGGGTTTGAGAGTTTGAGTATGAGAGTGAGAGTTTGACTATGAGAGTCTGAGTTTGAGAGATTGAGAGTGTTTGAGTTTGAGAGTTTTCGTTTGAGTTAGAGTGAGAGTTTGAGAGTGAGTGAGAGTTTGAGAATGAGCATTTGAGTTTGAGAGCTTTAGTTTGAGTGTGAGTTTGATAGTTTGAGTTTGACAGATTGAGAGTTTGAGAGATAGAGGTTGAGTATGAGAGTGAGTTTTAGTTTGAGAGTTTGATTTTCAGTTTGAGAGTTTGAGTTTTGAGAGTGAGTGTTTGAGAGTTTGAGTGTTTGAGTTTGATTGTTTGACTGAGTTTGAGAGTTTGAGTTTGAGAGATGGAGAGTTTGAGTTTGAGAGTTTGAGAGATTAATTTGAGAGTATGAGTTTGAGTATTTGAGGTTGAGTGTGAGTGTGTGTGTTTGAAAGATTGAGAGCTTGAGAGTTAGAGTTAGATTTTTGAGTTTGAGTTTGAGAGTTTGTTTTAGAGATAGTGGGAGTGTGAGAGTGAGTGTGAGTGCGAGTGTTTGAGTGAGCTTGAGTGAGTTTGAGTTTGAGTGTGAGTGTTTGAGTGAGTTAAGTGTGAGTGTTTGAGTTTCAGTTTGAGTGAGTTTTTGGGTTTGAGTTAGTGCGAGTGTTTGAGTAAGTTTGAGTGTTTGAGTGAGTTTGAGTGTTCGAGTCAGTTTGATTGTTTGAATGAGTTTCAGTTTGAGTTTGAGTGTGTGAGTGAGCGTGTGGGTGTTTGAGTGTGAGTGAGTTTGAGTGTGAGTGTTTGAGTGAAATTGAGTTTGTGTTTGAGTGTGTTTGAGAGTGAGTGTTTGAGTGGGTTTGTGTGTTTGAGTGAGTTTGAGTGTGTGTTTGAGTGAGTGTGAGTGCGTTTGAGTGTGAGTGTTTGAGTGTGAGTGAGTTGGCGTTTGGGCGCCCGGGCGCTTGTGTTTGTGTTTGAGTGTTTGTGTTTGAGTGAGTTTGAGTGTTTGAGTTTGAGTGATTTTGAGTTTGTGTATTTGAGTGAGTTTGAGTGTTTCAGTGTGAGAGTTTGAGTGAGTGTGAGTGGTTGGGTGTGAGTTTGGGTGTTTGGGTGAGTGTTTGAGTGAGTGGGTGTTTGATTGTGAGTGTTTGAGTGAGTGTGAGTGTTTAAGTGTGAGTGTTTGAGGGAGTGGGAGTCTTTGAGTGAGTGTTTGAGTGAGTGAGTGTTTGAGTGAGCGTGTGTTTGAGTGAGTGTGTGTGTTTGAGTGAGTGTGTGTGTTTGAGTGAGTGTGAGTGTTTGAGTGAGTGTGTGTGTTTGAGTGAGTGAGCGTTTGAATGAGTGTTTGCATGAGGGTGAGTGTTTGAGTGAGTGTGAGTGTTTGAGTGTGAGCGTTTGAATGAGTGTTTGAGTGAGAGTGAGTGTTTGAGTGAGTGTGAGTGAGCGTTTGAATGTTTGAGTGAGTGTTTGAGTGAGAGTGAGTGTTTGAGTGAGTGTGAGTGTTTGAGTGTGAGCGTTTGAATGAATGTTTGAGTGAGAGTGAGTGTTTGAGTGAGTGTGAGTGAGCGTTTGAATGAATGTTTGAGTGAGAGTGAGTGTTTGAGTGAGTGTGAGTGGGCGTTTGAATGTTTGAGTGAGAGTGAGTGTTTGAGTGAGTGTGAGTGAGCGTTTGAATGAATGTTTGAGTGAGAGTGAGTGTTTGAGTGAGTGTGAGTGGGCGTTTGAATGTTTGAGTGAGAGTGAGTGTTTGAGTGAGAGTGAGTGTTTGAGTGAGTGTGAGTGTTTGAGTGAGAGTGCGAGAGTGGGTGCGAGTGCGTGTGCCTCTCTCTCTCCCCCCTCCGGGTACTCCAGTTTCCTCCCACATCCCAAAAAGGTGCGACTTTGTAACTGGCTTCTGTAACTTGCCCCAAGTGTATAGCGAGAGGGTCTGAAAGTGGGATAACATGGAACTAGTGCGTACAGGTGCTTGATTGCCGGACTGGACTCGGTGGGCCAAAGGGCCTGTTTCCATGCTGTATCTTTCTGCTTCTTCTTTCGTGTGGCGTGCACAGCCTCAAGTTGTAGAACAACTTATTCTATTTAATCTTCTGTTTGTGCACGTCGAGTTGATTGCATTAGTCGAAACAGGGTGGACCACGTTAAGTTTGCAATCTTCCACCCCACTGTATCTTTCCAATTGGCAGTACAATGAAAGGCAGTACCAGTTTGCTGGAGCATCCTTTATTCACATGTTACTTCAAACCTTGACACCATCAATAACATTTGCCAACTGCAGCAACCCAGAAATGTTATTTCATTGGTATGTACACTGGCCTTTCCCCTCAAGAGCCACGTGGTGCAATGATACATTTTCTCCACCACAAAAAAAAAATCTATTTCAAGACATTCTTTTGTACACACTGAACATAAATTCTCTCAATATAACGCAACGCAGTAAAAGACTGGCCAAACATTCATTCTGCCCAGTTCCAATAAAATAAAATTGGCCGTCAACACAGGAACATGAGGCGGTGCGGTAGAGTGAAGTAGAAGAGGAACGGAACGTGAAGGAGGCGTGTGATTGGGCTGTCTGTGTCGTTGCATTCTGAGAAGCAACCCGTTCCACAACAAGTTGTTTCCCCCCCCCCCACCCTCTCTGTGGATGCAACCACGGAACTAAAGTTACACTTTCCACAGTGACGGCATCAGTTTTAAAACAGAACACCTATTTCTAGTGAACAGCATACACTTAATAATTTCCGTTGAACGCGTTCAGCCACAAACTAAAATGAACTTCATTACACAGCATTCATTAATAAAGTAATTTGTTCTCAATACACTTTGCACAAGTCCACCAGAGCTATGTTTAAACCAGCTTCCAAGCCATATTATGACCTTGGGACTACATTTCTATTCTTTGAAGCTGAAGACTGAAGACCATATTCCCAGAGCAGAACTTGCACAGACATACAAACCCTAAACACAAACACGACTGCATGTGGACAATTAGGAACTCGGACTTCCGGCCAAGTCCCGTACGTAAAGGTATTTACAAGTCTTCCTGGAGATTCCTACTCAGTAACCAGCAACTTACCACCGTGACACATCTCCTCCACCAAGCCAACTCCACGCTAACTACCGAGGGCCAGAGCAGTGGGTGAGCTGCTCACTGCAATGCCTCGGTTTCTGCTCTCATCTAAATAACAAGCAAAGAGTTTGAAATTGAACACAATATTCCAGAGTTTAGTTTCAATACAAAGCCAAAGAGAAGTTAGTTGTTCTTCTTCTTCTTATTCATGAAGACTTTGATGGCACCGGTGAAGTCAGCTGATAATAATACTTCAGTGATGTCCGCTTTCAATGCACCTGCACATGGGAGAAGGAGGTGGTGAGAGAATTCACAGCATTCAGCATGGAAACGGAGATGTCTGGAACAAGTAACAGCCTTGGGACCATCATCTAATCAATGCACACGCACAAAGGTGCTCTTTAACGTTAGACTATAGAAATACAGGGCGGAAACAGGCCCTTCGGTCCACCGAGTCCGCACAGACCAACGATCACCGTGTACACTAGCATTATCCTACACACTGAGTGGGGAATTGCAACCATCACGTGGTCCACTCTGTTTCGACGAATGCAATCAACCTGGCGTGCACAAATTGACTTTAGGCTGCGCACGCTATACACAAGATGATCCTACACACACAAGTGACAAATTACAAATTTACCAAAGCCAATTAACCAACAAACCTGCACATCTTTGGGGTTTGGGAGGAAACCGGAGCATCTGGAGAAAATGCTCCTCGCGGTCACAGGGAGAATGCACAAACACCGTAGTCAGGATGGAAGCCGGGTCTCTGCACAGTGAGGCCGCGACTCTACCGCTGCACCACCGTGCCATCACTTTAAATGCGGCCTGACTCGCTGAGTTACTTCAGCAGTTCTTTTTTGCTCTTTGTGCAGCTTTCTTGTAGAAACAAGGTTTGCAAAAAGAAACACAAAGTGCTGAAGTAACTCAGTGGGTCCCTGGAGAACATGGACAGGTGATGTTTCGGGTCGGGACCCTTCCTCAGACTAGCTCAGCTGTGTGGATGTAATACAAGTGAAGTTGCATTTCCCATTTTGCCAGTGAGGTTGAGCTGCAGACAGTCCTGCTGTACAGCGACCATGATTGCTGAAACCTTCAGCCTAGTCCTGATGATCGCACTCCTATCCTGCCCGCACTGTACCTGCTGCCCACCTCCAAACTCAGCAGCCTGTTCACCCATCACTCTGTGCCAACTCTGCTCTTTACAATTCTAATCTCTCCATCGGCTCAATACCTTGGGAGTACTTCCTGCATTAAAAGCCCCATACAAAAAGTGTTTCAATCTGTTGTGGGACGTCGACTCCTTCAGCGCACGCTGTGAACACAACACCCGGTAGAATGCAGACGCACTGACTAACAAAGTCAATGGCAAAACGGAACAAAGTCAATGGCTGAACAGAACACCATCCGTGGCGGCATGGTGACACAGCGGTAGAGTTGCTGCCTCACAGCGCCAGAGACCCGGGTTCCATCCTGACCACAGGTGCCGTCTGTACAGAGTTTGGTCGTTCTCCCCGTGACCTGCGTGGGTTTCCTCCCACACTCCCACAGGTTAGTAGGCTAATTGGCTTGGGTAAAATTATAAATTGTCCCTAGTGTGTGCGTGATAGTGTAAGTGTGTGGGGACCGCTGGTCGGCTCGGACTCAGTGGGCCAAAGGGCCTGTTTCCGCGCTGTATCTTGAAACAAAACCATTCAAACAACCTACACACCTGCAAACGTCAGGAGCACATGCACATGACGTTCACACTAAACATCCACAAAGTGGCATTGAGAATTAATAAACTAGTGCACAAAGAGAAAGCACTATGTATGTTATCGGTCAAAGTAATTCCCACTTAAGAGAGTGATTACTTACCAGAAGGTATATTATCTGTATTAATACTTAAGCCATCGCCCTCTGCTTTCTCTGTCTGCGGGCTATCAGACAGCATCAGGCTGGGATTTGGTGCAAAGATTGCTGAAGTTACAACTGCATTATGGGCTGGACAAAAGAAAAACAGTGTAAGGTCAACATTCAGATTTGTCAAGGTGTGTACGTGCCAGGCTAGGCTGATGTCTGAGCAGTTGTTACCATCAGTGATATTTTGACTAGGTGGTGTTACTGGTCAAATTAGGATCTTAGAGGTAAAGGTGAGATGACGGCAGAGGAACACAGTGAAGGCAAAACGGGAAATGCTGCAATGACTGCAACACAAACCGAACAGAAGAACGCAGGTTGATCAGGTTGATTAAATCAGAAGATATAGGTATAATGGAACAACACAAGCAGGAGAGAAAAGCTGTTATGCAGCATAACAACTGAAGTTGTAAAGAGGGACAAGGATACAACAGAGCTAATAACACACACACACACACACACACACACACAGTGCTGGTGTAACTCAGCGTGTCAGGCAGCATCTCTGGAGAACATAGATAGGTGATGTTTCAGGTCAGAAGATGGGTCTGAAGAAAGGTCATGCACCCCTCTCCAAAGACACTGCCTGCTGGCCCGCTGAGTTACTCCAGCACTAGGTGTTTTTTGCTCAAGTTTCCGGCATCTGCAATTCCTTGTGACTGTTAACCGACACAGCAAAGGGGGAATGAGAGGAGAAATGAAAGAAAGTTTAAAATAAAAAGGCCAGTAACAGGAGGTAAAAGTCCGACCAGCCAAAATGGGCAGAAAAGGCCCTCAGAAGAGATGTGAGTGAGTACTGAGTGATACACTCCAGCTCAAAGTGGTGGCAGCAGAATCACAGAGAAGATGTTGTATTGCTTAAAATAATTTGAAATTGTTCAAATAATTGTTGAAATAATTGCAATTGAAAACTAAAAAAAAGAAGCCTGGAATTATTTGCAATCGCAAGGCTGAGAAAGTTAAACGGATTCAGTTGTTGGCTGCAAGGGGACTTTCTAAATTATTTTACGTTATTCCTCCATTTTATTGAGAAATTAATCCGTTGTAAATATTTGAGGAAAAAAAGCATGCACTTTAAGATTTTATGGAGAGCAAAACTAGTTTGTTGCATGGATTTTTAACGCGATTTTAATGAAGATACCTTTAATTCCTTCCCAGAAGTCATTCCGATCTCTGCGCACCGATGTAAACTTGCTGACATCATGGTAAGTGCTCCAAATATAAAAGTAACTATCTTCTGATCCACTCATTATATACGTGTAATCATGACTGAAAATTAAAGATCACAAATTGTGTAAAGGCTCTCTGAATTCCAAGGAGCGCTGCAAAATCATTAAGGTGACGTTAAGTGAAAGCATGTTGTGAATACCATCAGGACATCTTTATACCATACACGACACTCATACCCAAACTGATAGGTTAGGGTTAGGTTTATTATTGTCACATGCATCAAGGAACTGTGAAAAGGTTTGTTGTGCATGTTATCTAATCAAATCAGATCATTCTATACATAAATACAACCTTCAAACTCATGTACAATAGGTAGAGCAAAGGGAAAGGCACATTGCTGAATATAGTTCTCAGCATGTGTAAGAAGGAACTGCAGATGCTGGTTTAAACCAAAGACAGACAGAAAGTGCTGGAGTAACACAGCGGGTCAGGCAGCATCACTGGAGAGAAGGAATAGGTGACGTTTCGGGTCGAGACCCTTCTTTAGACTGGAGTCCCGAAACGTCACGCATTCCTTCTCTCCAGAGATGCTGCCTGTCCCGCTGAGTTACTCCAGCATTTTGTGTCTATCTATAGTTCTCAGCATTGTAGCGCATCGGTTCCAGAGACAATGTCCAATGTCCACAATGGGGTAGAGGTGAATTGGACAGAACCCTTGCATAAGGAAGGGCCATTCAGAAGCCTGATAACGGAGGGGAAGAAGCTATTCCCGAGTCAATTTCACGAACATCACTGGATCTGATGTAGATCTCATTTGCATGTCTGAAGCAGGGCCTCGGCCTAAACATCATCTATTCCTTTTCTCCAGAAACACTGCCTGTCCCGCTGAGTTACTCCAGCACTTTGTGTCTATCTCCCATACCAGCAACCAACCAGGCAATACTCTCTAATACTATCAGAACCATCCTGATCTGACAACGTTCTTATTCTAACGCTGTACATCAAAATAACAATGCATTCCATAAAGAACAAGCAGTCTGCCGTAGTATGGTAGCTGTATTCCTAAGAATCCTCGTGTTAGAGAAAATTGCATTGAAGAATCAATTGTGCCAGTGGAGAGGTGGTGGTTAGGGCCTGGAGAATTTCAGACCAGCAATAACATCGCTGATTTCCCAGCAGGATTTTCAACACAAAGTCTTTTTAATAGCTACAAGTTTATTTTTGTTACAGCTAAAAATATTAAAGATGGCTTGTTACTTTGTTTTATGGAATATTATATATATATATATATATATATACCTTGACTGTTTTATTTGCAAGGCAGCTTTTTTTCCAAAGTAACATTTAACTGTTTCGCTAGTTACCAATCACAAATGCTTGATAAAAAATGAAGCCCAACACAAATAGTGTTCCCCAATTCATCAACTGAGTTATATCAAATTTGCAGCCTGGAAACACACGTTATAGCAGAACTACCAGTAATAAACCGACTGCACCTAATGCCCTAAACATGGAAATAAACCTGTTAAAGTACTTTATATAGAACAGAAAAAAAGAATATCAAGCTGATGAAGAGATTGAAAGTCTTTGCCAAGGATTGTGCTGGCTCTGGAGGGAGTCCAGAGGAGGTTTACAAGAATGATCCCGGGGATGAGTGGGTTAACATATGATGAGCATTTGATCGCACTGGGCCTGTACTCACTGGAATTTTGAAAGAAGAAGAGGGACCTCATTGAAACTTACCGAATAATGAAAGACCTGGATAGAGTGGATATGGAGAGGATGTTTCCACTAGTGGGAGAGTCTAGGATTAGAGGTCACAGCCTCAGAATTAAAGGGCATTCCTTTACAAAGGAGCATGAGGAGGAATTTCTTTAGTCAGAGGGTGGTGAATCTGTGGAATTCATTGCCACAGAAGGCTGGATATATTTAAGACGGAGATAGTGTGAAAGATACATCTTCTCGACACATCCTCAGTGATGTGACCTGGGTCATCGGGTGTTTCGGGTCTCACAACATCAGACACCCTCGCCCAGGCGACCCAGCCGGGGTTGATCAGGCCCCGACTTGCGTCCCAGCAGCAACCGCCCACGGATCAGCCCTCTTAATCCAAAGCCACCTAGTGGCTTTCTCTGGGGCTTCGCTTGCGGATTGAATGGCCCTCTTCTTTGCCAGCCCCGTAATGCCCAACTGGTTGAGGACTTTGCAGAATGAGCGTCCTGCAAAGCCTCTACAGGCCTCCTCTATGGGCTCGTAGTATGTCTTCCAGCCGCTGTCCTGGCACATCTCCACCAGTTCCCGGTACTTCGCGTGTTTCCTCTCGTTAGCTTCTTCAGATTCTTAGATAGATTCTTGATTAGTACGGGTGGCAGAGGTTGTGGGGAGAAGGCAGGAGAATGCAGTTAGGAGTGAGAGATAGATCAGCCATGATTGAATGGGGGAGTAGACTCAATGGAACGAATGGCCTAATTCTGCTCCTATCACTTATGAACTCATGAGTGGTATTATGATGGAGTCTTCCAGGAAACGGTGGCAAGGTAAACCTGGAACAGTAGGGCGGGAAGTGGAACACAGGCAACTGAAACATTCGGTAACGGTATGAAGTGAAGCAGGACCACAAGGTACGTTGGTTAGTCTGGGTTGGGGGGGGGAATAGGTGGGAGGGGAGGAGGTGTGTGGGTGGTTAAGTGGCCATGATGAATTTAGAAAAGGAAGGCAAAAATGTAAACAACTGTAGCGGGTATGGTTTAGTAACGCTGGGGGCAGTATTCAATGATTTGTGTGAGGTTAACTAGCTTACCATTTTGAATGCCACTGTTTATCCATTCTCATCAGATAATACTATACATAAATAGAATTCAATCAAGCTCAAGTCCAATAGGTAGAGCAATGGGGAAGATACAGAGTGCAGAATATAGTTCTCAGCATTGTACACAAAAAGCTGGAGTAATTCAGCGGGACAGGCAGCATCTCCGGAGAGAAGGAATGGGAGACGTTGCTGCCTGTCCTGCTGAGTTACTTCAGCTTTTTGTGTCTATCTTCGGTTTAAACCAGCATCTGCAGTTCCTTCCAACATAGTTCTCAGCATTGTAGCGATTAGTTCCAGAGACAAAAGTCCAATGCCCACAACCTTTTATACATAGAAACATAGGAAATGGGTGCAGGAGGAGGCCATTAGGCCCTTCGAGCCATCACCTCCATTCATTGTGATCATGGCTGATCATCCACAATCAGTAACCTGTGCCTGCCTTCTCCCCATATCCCTTAATTCCGCTAGCCCCTAGAGCTCCATCTAACACTCTTTTAAATTCATCCAGTGAATTGGCCTCTACTGCCTTCTGTGGCAGAGAATTCCACACATTCACAACTCTGAGTGAAAAAGTTTTTTTCTCATCTCAGTTTTAAATGGCCCTTCCTTTATTCTAAGACTGTGGCTTCTGGACTCCCCCAACATTGGGAACATTTTTCCATATTTACATATTAATACTGAATTCATAAAAAAGTATTGAACATGCACAAGGTTTTAGAACAGCCGGAACTTCTTGAAAGTCCTGGCCATTCCGCACACAACCAGGCTCCAATGCCAACGATCCCGTTTTAAAACAAGCTGGTGATTGTTTTATCATTGTGAACCACTGTGCTGGCGATGAGACAAAAATGGAAATGCTCACATATGTTGCGTGCATTTGTCCTGAGGCAGCAACGTTTTTCCCCAACAGATCCCTCTTGTCTGAATTAGGTTTTCTGACTTAACAAGACTCGCAAACCTCAAATCAGTAACTGTCCTCCAGAGGATAGTCCTGCACAAAATGCTGGAGTAACTCAGCGGGTCAGGCAGCGTCCCTGGCCGAAAAGGAGTAGGTGGCGTTTCGGATATATCTTCACGCAACAACCAGCATCTGCAGTTCCTTCCTACACAATTGTCTTAAGGGTCTGTCCCACTTGGCTGACATTTGCGCGCCATTTATGCGACCTCCAAAAATGTGGTTGTTGCGTTGTGACGCTCGGGAAGCCTGTGCGTAGCCCGGGACGGGCGCATGGAGAGGCATGGCGGAGTGTGGAGTTGCACACGGTATCGCGAGGCGCTCCAGGATTTCACGCTGCACAAAATCCTCGCGTGCCACCTGTGTGACGTATCGCACGCTGACACATTGGGTAGGCATGCTAACGCATTGGCGTCGCACGCTGGCGTCCCGACGTCTCACGTGTATTGCACGGTGACACACGATTATGTCGCCGTGCATAACCGTGCGTCGCCGCGCGCTGCAGGGTATTCTAATGACGTCATGCATACCAGACGGCACGATGACGTGTGATTTGCACAAGACGTTGCATCGACCTATTTTACATATGACGCGTAAATGAGGCGCAAATGATGGCCAAGTGAGACAGGCCCCTAAAGAGTGCTCATTGTAATTGGATCCCAATTTGCAGCATTAACAAAACTTGTAATAAACAGACGGATTTTTTACCACTAAAAATCATGGTTAGATTCACCTTCGCTTTCCTAACCTGCTAGAATTGGAGCAGTTCTGCCATCGTGGTAGTTCTGGGGAGTGTAAACCATGGAGAAACCCACTTGCTTACCTGAAACTTGCTTTGATTTGGCTGCTGCTATTCATGTACCCTTTATATTTCATTGAAATGGATAAATCTCGAAGATCATACAGGCGAACTCTTGAATCATTGGAGGTCACAAGGATCTAAATGGAAGAGATCCAGTTACTAAGAGTGCACAAAAGAAACAAGAACTAACATCGTACGTGGACAAAAATGCTGGAGAAACTCAGTGGGTGAGGCAGCATCTATGGAGCGAAGGAATAGGTATCCCTTCGCTCTCTAGATTCTGCCTCACCCGCAGAGTTTCTCCAGCATTTTTGTCTACTTTCCATTTTTCCAGCATCTGCAGTTTTTCTTAAACAGAACTAACATGGAGCTCGTCGCGCTAATAAAGTGGTACGCACCTTATTTTCACCAGGTAAGGGCTCGATGCCGGTGATTTTCCTGCCAACTCGGTTTCTGCCTCTCGTTGAGCGGACATGTATCTGTGTGTGGTATTTCAAGTGCTGAGGAAGGAAGGGTTGGAAAAGTCAGGATTACATTGCCTGTAGCATTTAACTCATTGAACAGAGACAGAATTCACCTGTAAATAGAAAGAAGCATTTTCTCAAAACTGGGAGGCTGACAGTATAAAATCATGAGAGGAATAGATCGGGTAGCTGCACAGAGTCTCTTGCCCAGAGTAGGCGAATTGAGGACCAGAGGACATAGGTCTAAGGTGAAGGAAAAAACATTTAAGAGGAGTCTGAGGGGTAACTTTTTCACACAAAGGGTGGTGGGTGTATGGAACAAGCTGCCAGAGGAGGTAGTTGAGGCTGGGACTATCCCAACATTTAAGAAACAGTTAGACAGGTACATGGATAGGAATGGTTTGGAGGGATATGGGGCAACAATGGCAGGTTGAACGAGCTAAGATGGAGCACCTTGGGCACAGTTTCTGTTTCCAGCGCAACAGAATGGAACCCGAGTGGCTGGTGTTTGAAGCATATCTGAAGGGTTCCAACCCCAAACACCACCTATCCATGTTCTCCACAGATGCTGCCTGACCCGCTGAGTTACTCCAGCACTCTGTGAAACGTCACCTATCCAGGTTCTCCACAGATGCTGCCTGACCCGCGGAGTTACTCCAGCACTCTGTGAAACGTCACCTATCCATGTTCTCCACAGATGCTGCCTGACCCGCGGAGTTACTCCAGCACTCTGTGAAACGTCACCTATCCATGTTCTCCATAGATGCTGCCTGACCCGCTGAGTTACTCCAGCATTGGGCATGCCTTTTCTTACTGTACATCTGAACATGCTCAGACTCTGGGACCAAGAGTTGTGAAAGCAATGGGTTTTCTGCAGGAGAGCCACCCAGACAGAGTGGGAAGTGATAGGTGTGGGAAGGGATGGCTATGGTGGCCAAGTCAATGGATATATTTAAGATGGAGATAGACAAATTCTTGATTCGTAAAGGTGTCAAGGGCTACGGGGAAAAGGTAGCAATGTTACAAAATTTTGAGATTTTAAAAATCAAGTCTGCAATTTCTCCCATTAGATAAAGCATAAAAGAAGTTTAATTTGACACCTAATTCACTTTCATATCTTCAGTATTAAAAAAGTTATGGCCATATTCATTCTGAGAAATTAGCATCTTGTTCCCCATTGCCTTTCCATTGACTGAACTCAAAAGCTGTGATCGAGGACAGTCAAAACCCATAACTTTCTTAAACATTAAGAGAAGTCAATGAAATGTTCAGTTATTATAGATTGAAGCATTCTGAAACAGATATGAAACAATCTTACTTGGATGACCTGAAAGTTAGTTATAATTAATTAATTAATTCTAATTAGTTAGTTACCTAATTGTAGCTAATTTCAAAATTCAATTACTAGATCTAAACATCTATCCATTTCTTAAGAAAAGATAAACATTTTTAAATTACCTAAGTGTCCAAATAACATTCACCCAATAATTAACAATATAACATGATTTTTAAAGCTAATTTTCATGAATTTATAGGCCAAATGGAAGGAATTAAGTGTTTAATTCCCGTAAATTAATGGCCATTTAAATCAACTAGCGAGTGGGTTTTAGTGGAACTCGGTGGATTGGAACGTTGCGGTTTGCGGTGAATTTAACCCACAGTCGGCAGGAAAAATACTGCCGGTTCGTATATATTTTTTGTCCCCTTTTCGCAAGATGAAAATTTGATTAAAGGCTTCCTAAGAAGCAAGTTTTTATGTAAAAATAAACTGTGTACCCTCTTTTATCCCCTACGTAAAATCCTTCTCGTTGTTGGCGCTCATGGCTTTAGAAGATGATTTTTAAATTGCTCTAGCTAATAAATGATCTAGCGTAGTTTAAAAATACCTTCATAAAACAAATGTCGGAGCGATTTCTCTTTAGCAACGAAATCCCCTGAGATGGGTCGATTTGAACTGTCTGGAGAAAAACGGCATTTTAAACCCGCCCCCCTCTGAAAGGCGCCAAAGTCACGCACACGGGGAGTGGCAGAACTGCTGCGCCGCTCAAGGTAAGTTTTGTAACATACCTAAAAATGGCAGGAGAATGGGGTTGAAAGGGATAGATTAGCCATGAGTGAGGGATGGAATAGACTTGATGGCCAAATGGCCTAATGCTGTCCCTACGAGTTATGAACTTCTGAGTGAACCAAGGGTTGCCCACTAGGCAGCGTCCTGTAGAGGGCAATACTCGCGGAATAACCGGCACTGAAATGTAAATGGATAATGACCGGAGAATCACCTCGGTGTCGTAGAAGATGCATCGTCCATCGTACGTGCCGATCACGGCGTATTTGCCGTTCTGGCAGAAGTTTGCAGCTGTGATCAGCTTTGTCTGTCCGTCGATCTCATTCCACAGAGCTACCTTCTTGTCAGGGATGTTCCACAAACGCAGTTTCCCATCCAGAGACCCACTCAGGAAGTACCTGTCATCCTGCAGGTAAGCACAGTGACAGCGGCATGTAGCATCGCACCCACACCCCCAGCAACTTCACCCATACAGCCCACTGTATCGGGGTAGACCCCCTGCCCAAAGAAACCACCCCCCCCCGGGATAGACAGACCTCCCTCACCCCCCCCCCCTCCCCCGGGATAGACCCCCTGCCCAAAGAAAAACCTCTCTCACCCCTCCCGTGGCAGACACCTCACCTCCCCTCCACCCGGGGTAGACCACCTCCCCCGAGCAGACCTGTCCACTCCGGGGCAGCCCCCCCTCCCACTGCGGAACACCCCCACCCAACTGAGGAAGACCCCCTGGGGCAACCTTCCATTAAGGCAGAGATTGATATTCTTGACGAGTGCGGGCGTCGGAGGATATGGGGAGAAGGCAGGAGAGGGAAAGATAGATCAGCCGTGATTGAATGGTGGAATAGACGTGATGGGTCAAATGGCCTCTTTCCATGCCTGTGAGTTCTGAAAGTCTGAACAATGGCCCACTGCTGGAGGTACAAAGACCTGGAGAGACCAGAGCAGTGACAAAGGAGGATTGGCGTGTTCTGTGACGGGCAGGGCACTCATCTTCAGGTCAGTGTGTCTGGTCACTGCTGTGTCTTTGGTCACCGCGGTTTGAATGGTGCTGCCGGGACGGCCTGAATGTAGAACCTGTGGTGTGTTTTGTTAAACCAGCCATTGGTCTTGCGTTTGGAAGGAAAAGCCAAACTCACACAGAAGATGTGCGCATGACAACGAGCCCACAATCCAAGAGCTTAAATAAAGAGCAGTGATGATAGTGAATGTGGGACTAGTGTAGATGGGGCATCTTGGCCAGCATGGGCAAGATGAGCCGCAGGGCCTGTGTCCCTGCTGTGTGACCATTACAACACTCTCATTACAGCAGGCACTCCCATCAGACAGCCAGCTTCGTCAAATCTCGGGGCAACAACACTAATGCTTAAGAAGGAACTGCACATGCTGGAAAATCAAAGGTAGACAAAAATGCCGGAGAAACTCAGCGGGTGAGGCAGCTTCTATGGAACGAATGAAATAGGCAACGTTTCAGGCCGAAACCCGAAAGCCAAAACCTTAGAAGGTTGCCTATTTCCTTTGTTCAATAGATGCTGCCTCACCCGGGGGTGAGTTTCTCCGGCATTTTTGTCTACCGGCAACAATACTAATCAATCTTTGTCAACAATATGTCAACAAGTACACATGATAAAGTCATCAGGATTTTCAACCAGCCTTTCAATAACATTTATCTTGCTGCTTACCCGTGGGTGGAAGGCTATAGCAGTGACAAAATCGATGTGCTGGAAACAACACAGGCATTCCCTCCTGGAGATATGCCACAAACGCACTGTTTTGTCCATGGAAGACGACAGCAGAAAGTAGTTCTGAGAGATTGAAACAAAACCTTAGTGTTAACATCTTCTTCAGACTTACAGCACAGTGCAAGGAGTCAACAGCTGGCTTTAGCGAGGTTAGACATGCTAGCAAATCGCAGCGACACACAGTGGAAACAGGCCCTTTGGCCCACCAAGTCCATGCCAACCAGCAATCCCCATACTCTAGCACTATCCTGACACACCAGGGACAATTTACGGTTATTACTAAGCCACTTGGCCCACAAAACTGTACGTCTTTAAATCGTGGGAAGAAATCGGAGCACCCGGAGAAAACCCACGCAGTTCACGGGGAGAACGTACAAACTCCATACAGACAGCACCCGTAGTCGGGATGGAACCTGGGTCTGTGGCGCCGAGGCAGATCTCTACTGCTGCATCACTGTGCCGCCCTAATCTATGTTATAAGCAGAAAAGGCTTGGTACCGAGGCAGGAGAAAAACTGCCACTGAATACATTCGGCAAATAGATTTTAATAAACTAAACTGTATCAACTCCCTCACATCCAACCAGGAACATCAGCAGCATCTTCAGACCAGAGGGGTTCGCGTGCACCCCCACGTACGCACATCAGCTGCACTACCACAGCCAAAGACCCACATACTGTTTGCCTTCTTGCAGGCGACGTCAGCTCATCGAGTGGTGCCAAGGATGACATCCTGCACAAAGTGCAGTGGCTAGTCAGGTGTGTTCCAGTTTTATACCTTTGACCAGGACAGGTCCAGAAGATCAGCGGTATGTCCCTTGTATTTGCAGAATGGCCGCTGCCTGAATGGTGCATTTTTGTCTTCAGGATCAGAATCTTCAGTCCCGCTGTAGGCCTGAGGAACCAGAGAAAAGAAAATTGGATTCTCACAAGTCAATTCTACCAAATTCCACATATTCACACTTGGTTGGTCTGAAAGTTAAACAGGACTAGTAATATTCCTTAGGTAATCAGCACCTCATCACATTGAATGGTGCTGTGCCAAATGGCCTACTCCTGCACCCATTGTCTATGTGTATGTATGTATATATCTATGTTCAAAGAAGCAAGATATTTGATCAAAACCTGTGCAAAATTCCCACAATAGACCAATATTCTTGAGTATCAAGTTGTAAAAGATGGATATTAAGCCTCGTGTCCAATGCTTGCAGACTAACTCCAGAGGGACATGCAGGGAACGGAGGGATAAGGATCACGTGCAGAAACGAGATTAGTTTAGCTTGGCATCATGTTCAGCGCGGACATTGTGGGCCAAATGGGCTGTTCTATAGAAGCAAGTGGAACTGCAGATGCCACTTTACAAAAAAATACACCGAGTGCTGGAATAACTCAGCGGGTCAGGCAGCATTTTTGGAGAATACGGATCGGTGATGTTTCGGGTTGGCTAGCCATGTTGTCCAGAGATGCTGCCTGACCTGTTGAGTTACTCCAGCACATATTTTGCCTGTACTATGTTGACTACACTTTGGTGGGGTCAAACAGCCTGGCTACTTTTGGAAACTGAGTGTCACTCATCACTGGGTGGTTCACCTTTCATCAGCACCATTCTAACAGTGTATAAAACACGCAGACAGTGTTCAAATAGTTTACTTCAATGGTGGCTGCCATTTTACACATTTCATTACAGCTGTTTCCCAAATGCTCTCTGCTTCAATGCAATGGTTCGATTCTGTTCCCTGTGCAAAACAGAACCAATCATCAGTGGGAGAGATAAGAGTCGGGCAGTTCGGGAGTTGTGGGGGGAAGATGGCCAGGCGTGATGAGAGGGGAAACAGATGAACGGCTACTGTTTGTGCTGCGGTTGGATAGTCATCATACTAGAACTAATATCAATAACAACATGTAACGGAGAATCATGCAGAGAGCAGTTCATCATTGCTAGTTTTGTGCTGCTGCTGAGGAACTGATTTCATGCCTTGTTTGTGTCCGGGCCGTGGCACGCATGATGTGACGGTGTCCAGGCTGCGGCATGCATCATGTGTACATGTCTAGGGTGCGGCATCCACCGTGTGTGTGTGTCTTGGTTGCGGCATGCATCGTGTGTGTCTAGGTTACGACACACATCTGGTGTACGTGTCTAGGCTGCGTGTGTGTGTCTGTCTGTCTAGGCTGCATGCGTCTAATGCATCGCGTGTGGGTGTGTGTCTAGGCTATCGTGATACATCTTATACGTACCGTGTCTGTGTCGGACTTTGAAGAACTCAAGCTTTCTTGTGACGGTGATGGAGACACGCGACCTGGATGAAGTTTACAACATCGTTACCGGACAGAAGGTTGGAGAAAGAAATGTCAGATTGCCTCTTAACAGCTTTAGTGAAGGTTAATAAACCAAAGGCATTACTTCTCCCTTCCATAAATTTAGTTTAGTTCAGAGATACAACGCAGAAACAGGCCCTTCGGCCCATCACGTAAGCGCTGACCAGTGATCCCCGCATATCAACACTACCCTACACACACTAAGGACAATTTACAATTATACCAAGCCAATTAACCCACAAATTTGTACCTCTTTAGAGTGTGGGAGGGAACTGAAGATCTCGGAGAAAACCCACATGGTGACAGGGAGAACGTACAAACTCCGTACAGACAGCACCTGTAATCAGAATCGAACCTGGGTCGCTGGCACTGTGAGGCAGCAAATCCCGCGCTGTGCCACTGCGCCACCCTTGGTGTACCTAAAACTCATCATATTTTTGGTACACCAGATGGTTTAATGAGTCCTCTAACTCCCCCAGTGCCAAGACACAACAAAGTCAAAACAGGAACAACCTGCCCTGAGTAATCATCAAAGATGATGAAAATACCCAGTCATCTAAAGCTGGTGCTTAAAGCATGCTTCATCCATGCATTACCTGCCACGCAGGCTGAACTCCTGCCAAGGTTTCCTTTACCTATTGCATAAGATTAGCGTCATTGAAATAAGGTCCTGTCTTTACAAAGGAGCAATATATAGGTCACGGACAAATTAATCTGACATCAGTTGCCCCAAAAATAGCAGAAGCCAACGCCTACATTAATAACAAGGTACTTTAAATGCAAACTATTAAATGAATGCTTTATCAATTGGAAGGAACGTTTGATAATTCTTATATTTGTTAACAATACAATTACTGACAGTGACACAGGGGAACCAATGACTGGGGGACATCTGTATTTCCTCTCAGCAAGCAGGATTTCCATTCGACCGTGCCTGTGTGACAGACAATAAACTGGAGTGGGCACAACCTCACTGAGAAGCTGATTACCTTCAGTGTTGTATTTTATTCTCATGTTCTTGAAGTAGTCCCACGCATTCTTTAAAACCCATATGCGCACAACTTTGTCTTGGCCAGCCGTTGCCAGCAGGCGCCCACAGTGTGAAAACTTCATCGTCCACACAGCTCCCTGCAAACAAATATCCAGCAGTCATCTCCTGTCATTTGGAACAATCAAACCCCGTGTTGGGAGGAGACCTTGAGGAAACGCATGCTCTCCAACGCACCATTATTTCACCAGCATCATTACAGATCCGTGGAAGGGTTACAGCACAGGAAGCGATTCAACCCATCTAGTCTTCACTGACTCTTTCCCAGAGGCACTCTGGTTTGCACCCTCTACTGCCATTCCTGTTTTTTTCTTCACAATATTCCCATGACAGCCTTAATGGACCCTGTCCAATCTGCCCAGACCACTCATTAGTTGATCTTAGCATGCAACAAAAAGCTTTTCGCTGTACCTCAGTACACGGGCTTGTATACTCTGGAATTTAGAAGGATGAGAGGGAATCTTATTAAAACATAAAAGATTATTCAAGGTTTGGACATGCTAGGGGCAGGAAACATGTTCCCGATGTTGGGGGAGTCCAGAACCAGGGGCCACAGTTTCAGGATAAGGGGCAAGCCATTTAGAACGTAGATGAGGATGAACACTTTTTCCACACAGAGAGATGATGAACACTTTTTCCACACAGAGAGTTGTGAGTCTGTGTAATTCTCTGTCTCAGTGGGCGGTGGAGGCAGTTTCTCTGGATACATTCAAGAGAGAGCTAGATAGGGTTCTTAAAGATAGCGGAGACAGGGGATATGGATAGAAGGCAGGAACGGGGTACTGATTGGGGATGATCACATTGAATGGCGGTGCTGGCTCGAAGGGCCAAATGGCCTACTCCTGTACCTATTATCTATTGTCTATTATCTTCCACGGGCATTCAAGATGCCGACAAGGGATCGGGACGCAAATCCACGAGAGCCCTGAAGAGTTTCGTTTATTGTCTATTGTGACAATAAACTAAACTGAACTGATCTCCCTCTATCTTTCTCCTTGCTAAAGAATATTCTTCCAGCATCCATCGATCCTTAGCCCTTCACCTCGAGAGCCATTCCCACCAATCTGTCCTGGTTCCTCACTAACACTTTCACAACCTCCCTCTGTTGGGGCAAGTGGAATACATCACACCAGTTGAGGCAAGGTTGGGGTGTTGTAAAGCCTCTGCTTGACTTTAAAGTTTCTCCTGACAAGGTAGCTTGACCTGAAACAACAACCATGCCTCTCCACCAATGCTTCCTGAGGGCATCCAGACTTGGTTTTGTGTTTCCAGAATTTCCTGTTTGCTTCTCACTCCATTACATACATCTCAGATAGACACAAAATGCTGGAATAGCTCAGCAGGACAGGCAGCATCTCCGGAGAGAAGACATGGGTGACGTTTCAGTCAAGACCCTTCTTCAGACATATTACTTAGCGTTATACTTTTCAGAAGATCCATACACACACATTATATAAAAGTGACTGATCTGAATATCCTAAAAGTCTCCAAGGTTTGTCCCAACATGCTGGATGTTGTGGGGGTATACAGAGGCACAGCACACATGAGTCTGCAGTGCATCAGAAAGGGCCAATTAAAAGCATAAACTGGTCTCCAGTGCAGAACAGATCCCATGCTGGTCATGGCCTTGGAAGAGGCCTATATAGGTTAATCCATTAGATTATCTTAGTTTAGAGAAACAGCATTAACACAGGCCCTTCGGCCCACCCAGCCCATGCTGACCATTGATAACCCATTCATGTTAGTTCGATGTTATCACATTTTCTCACCCATTCCCTACATACCACGGGCAATTTACAGCAACCAATTAACCTACAAACCCACACGGTTTGGGGATGTGGGAGGGTGGTGGGTTTATGGAATGAGCTGCCAGAAGAGGTAGTTGATAACAGACATTTAGACATGTACGTGGATAGGATTGGTTTAGAGGGATGTGGGACAAACGCAGGCAGGTGGGATTGTTGGCTGGCTTGGGCAGGTTGGGCCCATGTGCCTGTTTCCACACTGTATGACTTGGGAACAGAGACGCTGGCAGTGATGTGAACTCGCACGTGGACACACAGTGACGTGGAAATGCATGATGCATCCTTATATCAGAACTTACCATGTGTTCTCCGCTTAGATCCTGGACCATTTTAATCTGATCAAAGTCAAACGGCCCTTTGAAGCTGTGCGCTGCTTTAAACTTGACAGGTCTGGTGTATGGCATTCCCTCATCGTCACTGGAAGAGGCATCATCTTGATCCATGTGGAACACTGAAAACAGTCATCGACAATTTGACAGCAATCGTACAAAGCCAAGCAAGGCAGTACTGCTCCAGTAAGGTGACGTTGGAATTTGAAAAACTTTGGGAAGTTGAGTTTGCTTAAAGTGCATAATTTTTAATCTTCCTTGCTCCTCCCACATCCCTGACCAAGCAAGAGAAGCAAGTCACTGTGGACCACTTCCCATGTACAGTCAGCAAGGGCACACACCAATGGTAAAATCCATCACTCCTCCGCAGTAGCAGCACAGCCTTTAGACAAAAGAAACACAAGAAGCTATTTATCCCTCACACTTACCTTCATCACGAACACTCTTGACTTTATTGACAGCTTTCTCACCGTATTCTTCTGCAAGATGCTTGGCTCTCTTCACCGATTTCCCCAAAAATTTCTTCAGTTGATTGCTGGAAAATAATTAAAGTTATGAGATCAAACATTCATGTTACATCTCTTAAAATGTATCAGATCATATCCAGCATGTAAGCAGCTGTTAAAGGAGAACGTTTACGACATATCAAACCAGAGCAATGAATAAAGACTGGAGGTAACCATTGAAATGAACAAGCAATCGCTTTGAGTTTATTATTACAGGCCTCTGTACCGAGGTACGGTGTAAAGCTTTTTGGTCGCCTGCTATCCAGTCAGCGAAAAGATTACACACGATTACAATATAACCGTCCACAGTGGACAGATACAGGATAAAGGAAGTAATGTTTAGTGCATGATAAAGTCCGATTGGCACTTATTATTGCACTTGTAATTAATTTATCAGCCAAGTATGTAAAAACATACAAAGAATTTGATTTGCCATTGTCATATAAAAAAAACAAGGCACACAACTACATAAAAATTCACACAAACATCGACCACAGCACATTGTGATGGAAGGCAATAACATATTGTCTTCTTCTCACCTTGTACAATCATACTCTATTAAATCATATAACCATATAACAATTACAGCACGGAAACAGGCCTTCTCGGCCCTTCCAGTCCATGCCGACCATTTATTTTCCCCTAATCCCATCTACCTGCACTCAGACCATACCCCTCCATTCCCTTCCCGTCCAAATACCTATCCACTTTACTTTTAAATGTTAAAATCGATCCTGCCTCCACCACATCTGCAGGAAGATCATTCCACACAGCCACCACTCTCTAAGTAAAGAAGTTCCCCCTCATGTTACCCCTAAACTTCTGTCCCTTAATTCTCATGTCATGCCCTCTTGTTTGAATCTTCCCTATTCTCAAAGGGAAAAGCTTATCCACGTCAACTCTGTCTATCCCTTTCATCATTTTAAAGACCTCAATCAAGTCCCCCCTTAACCTTCTGCGCTCCAAAGAATAAAGACCTAACTTGTTCAACCTTTCTCTGTAACTTAGTTGCTGGAACCCAGGCAACATTCTAGTAAACCAGAGAGCCTTTAATTTCTTTACCTGGAAAAAAAACTATTTCTAAAAATTGTGCAAGCAAAATCATTGCGAGTCTGAAAGTCTCTGACTCCTAACCCCCTTTTCCCCATTGAAGAAGGGTCTCAACCAGAAACGTCACCCATGCCTTCTCTCCAGAGATGCTGCCTGTCCCGCTGAGTTACTCCAGCTTTTGGTGTATCTTCGATTTTTCCATCATCTGCAGTTCTTTCTTAAACAAGATTTCTTACGATCACAACTATTCCAAACAGCTGAACTACCTGAACAAACAGTATAACTTATTTTCAAAATATTGGCAGATATTTCCTATTAGAATGAAAAACTGTGAACATTATAGAGGAGACTTACGTTTTCTGTTTGATTTTGTGGCCGTCGGGTTCAGTCTGTGTGGGATGAATCTTCTCTTCATCGTCTGACTGTGCAGCATCGTTACTGCAATTGCAAAACCAGCCTGATTACAGTCTACTTGTTAATACACAGACATTTTATCCGTTTGTCTAAGTTCTCAGCCATCTTAAAATCCAATAATTTCACACTAATGCTGGGCTTCTTTCAGCATTTGTCACAAGCTTCAGGCATCACAGTTTACTCCAGTAGAAGAGTGACCAGTAGGTAATTATGGCCATGCAGTTATTACCTTGCTCCCGAGTATCTTTAGGAGTAACTTTCACTTGTTTCACATCGTATGATGTGGTGAAACCTACATCTGTTCCAACTACATCTTCATTTACCCTCAGTTAATGGAAAAGCATGCCTTCCTTATTAGTTCAGTCTATTATTAACATATAACATATAACAATTACAGCACGGAAACAGGCCTTCTCGGCCCTTCCAGTCCGTGCTGACCATTTATTTTCCCCTAGTCCCATCTACCATAGAAACATAGAAATTAGGTGCAGGAATAGGCCATTCGGCCCTTCGAGCCTGCACCGCCATTCAATATGATCATGGCTGATCATCCAACTCAGTATCCCGTACCTGCCTTCTCTCCATACCCTCTGATCCCCTTAGCCACAAGGGCCACATCTAACTCCCTCTTAAATATATCCAATGAACTGGCCTCAACTACCCTCTGTGGCAGAGAATTCCAGAGACCCACCACTCTCTGTGTGAAAAAATTCCTTCTCATCTCGGTCCTAAAGGATTTCCCCCTTATCCTTAAGCTGTGACCCCTTGTCCTGGACGTCCCCAACATCGGGAACAATCTTCCTGCATCTAGCCTGTCCAACCCGTTAAGAATCTTGTAAGTTTCTATAAGATCCCCTCTCAATCTCCTAAATTCTAGAGAGTATAAACCGAGTCTATGCAGTCTTTGTTCATAAGACAGTCCTGACATCCCAGGAATCAGTCTGGTGAACCTTCGCTGCACTCCCTCTATGGCAATAATGTCCTTCCTCAGATTTGGACCTGCGCTCAGACCATACCCCTCCATTCCCTTCCTGTCCATATACCTGTCCACTTTACTTTTAAATGTTAAAATCGATCCTGCCTCCACCACTTCTGCAGGAAGATCATTCCACACAGCCACCACTCTCTGAGTAAAGACGTCCCCCCTCATGTTACCCCTAAACTTCTGTCCCTTAATTCTCATGTCATGCCCTCTTGTTTGAATCTTTCCAACCCTCAATGGGAAAAGCTTATCCACGTCAACTCTGTCTATCCCTTTCATCATTTTAAAGACCTCAATCAAGTCCCCCCTTAACCTTCTGAGCTCCAAAGAATAAAGACCTAACTTGTTCAACCTTTCTCTGTAACTTAGTTGCTGGAACCCAGGCAACATTCTAGTAAATCTCCTCTGTACTCTCTCTATTATTGTCACGTGTACAGTGAAAAGCTTTTTTGTAATGTGCTATCCAGTCAGAGGAAAGATTATACATGATCACTATTAAGCATCCACATTGTACAGATATAGGAAAACAGGAATAAAGTTTAGCGCAAATAAAGTCAGGTTGAAGATAGTCCGAGGGTCTCCAATGAGGTATGGGAGAACAAGACTGCTCTCTAGTTGGTGATAGGACAGTTCAGTTGCCTGATAACAGCTGGGAAGAAACTGTCCCTGAATCTAGGTGTACGTTTTCACACTTCTGTACCTCTTGCCTGATGGGAGAGGGGAGAAGAGGGAGTAGCCGGGGTGAGACTCGATATTTTATTAAGATGTAGAATCACTTTACAACTAATAAGTTTGTTTTGTTGCAAGAATGAAGAATGTTATATATTGTAATCTCCCATGACCACCAGCGATTGTTTTGTGCATTTTTAGTTACGTTTTGACAGTTAGACAAGAGGCACAGATTACAAGCCTGCATGATAACTCTCAACTCCTGACAGGATTGCTGATAAATTTGGAGAGGAGTTAGTGTCAATTTCCTGAGTGAACAAGTCGCACGGTCAAAATAAGACACAAAGTGCTGGAGTACCATCAGTAGCCAAGTGTGGCTTTCTGTGGGGCGAGGATCGAGAAGCAATGATGGGAACAGTGGTGAGATTGGGAATGGAATGAAACTATCAGTGGCGGTGGTGAGGTTGGGGAGGGGAGTGACGCTACAGTGGCGGTGGTGAGGTTGGGGAGGGGAGTGACGCTACTGTGGCGGTGGTGAGGTTGGGGAGGGGAGTGACGCTACAGTGGCGGTGGTGAGGTTGGGGAGGGGAGTGATGCTACAGTGGCGGTGGTGAGGTTGGGGAGGGGAGTGACGCTACAGTGGCGGTGGTGAGGTTGGGGAGGGGAGTGACGCTATGAGTGGCGGTGGTGAGGTTGGGGAGGGGAGTGATGCTACAGTGGCGGTGGTGAGGTTGGGGAGGGGAGTGACGCTATGAGTGGCGGTGGTGAGGTTGGGGAGGGGAGTGATGCTACAGTGGCAGTGGTGAGGTTGGGGAGGGGAGTGACGCTACAGTGGCGGTGGTGAGGTTGGGGAGGGAAGTGACGCTATGAGTGCCGGTGGTGAGGTTGGGGAGGGGAGTGACGCTACAGTGGCGGTGGTGAGGTTGGGGAGGGAAGTGACGCTATGAGTGCCGGTGGTGAGGTTGGGGAGGGGAGTGACGCTATCAGTGGCGATGGTGAAGTTGGGGAGGGGAGTGACGCTGACCTCACACATCATGATGTCCCTGGAGAGGCTGGTGCTCACTCACCTGCGACCCCTGGTTAAACCCTACCTGGACCCCCTGCAGTTCGCTGACTAACCAAAGGTGGGGGTGGAGAACGCCATCATCCACCTGCTCCATTGGGGATGGAGTGACAGTGTTACGGGTGATGGGGGAGGGAGTGACGCTGTGAGTGGTGGCCACGTACCTCACATACTCCTTGGTCCGTCGCATTATATGTAACGTCAGTGGGTTGAGGCCTTTGGGGAGTTTCTCCTCGGCCATATTGAGCGGGATCTCTTCCCCGGTATCCAGGTTCTTCACCATCACACTCGCTAGAATTTCCTTTTGCAAAATAAATTATTGTTTTGAAGTCTTTTCAAGCAAACCAAAGGCGGATTAAATTTACAATACAACATTTTTTTAACGTGAATCAACTGAAGCACAGTGTGTAGCATTTGATTCAAATAAAATCCAACTAAATGTCAATGCTCAAGAACAAGTTTTATTGACAGTAATACCAATAAGATTAAAAAGGGGCTGATAAATTTATAAAGAATAAAGAACAATGGGATCCAAGATAAATCCATTTGCACGGCTCCTTCTCACTAACCATCTGCATCTTTCTCAAACCACAAAATGTGATTTTTCCAAAATAATGGGGAGGCCCAGTGGTAGAGCTCACAGCTCCAGAAACCTGGGTTCAATCCTGGCTTCTACCTGTGACTGCGTGGGTTTTCTCCGGGTGCTCCAGTTTCCTCCCATGCTCCAAAGACGTACAGGCTGATAGGCTTCGGTAAAAGTATAAATAGTCCCTAGTGTGCAGGAGAGTAGTGGTGTGCGGGGTGATCACTGGTCGGTGTGGACTCGGTGGGCCAAAGGGCCTGTTTCTGTGCTGTACCTCTAAAAGCCTAAAAACAAAGCTTCAGTGGGTGTCTAAAGGCTGTGCTGCTACTGTGGAGGAGAGATGGATTTTATCATTGGTGTGTGCCCTTGCAAGCTGGCTCCTGGGGGCGTGGGAAGTGGGGTCCAGTGACTTGCTTCTCTTGCTTGGTCAGGGACGTGGAAAGTGGTCCACAGTGACTGGGCTAAGACACGATAAACGACAAAGCAATTGAATCCTTCAGCACCGCCACCGGGAATCCCAATCCTTCAGCACCGCCAGCTGGAATCTCAATCACACTTCCCTGTGGCGTGGTGTGGGTTAAGACCAAATATTCATCCATTACCTTGATCTCCAGACAGAAAAGACCATTGATCACCCGTTCTACATTATCCCACTTTCCCACCCACTCCCTACACACTGGGCCAATGTACAGAGGGCCAATTAACCTACAAAGCCGCACGTCTTTAGGACGTGGGAGGAAACCGGAGCACCCAGAAGAAATCCATGCGATCACAGGGAAAACGTGCAAACTCCAAAAAGACAGCATCTGAGGTCAGGATTGAACCCGGGTATCTGGCGCTGAAAGGCTGTCGCTCCACGACCGCGCTGACCATCTGCTGGTGTCCATTTTTTCACCCCAATGTTTCACAAGTTGTTAAAGTCGCAGCGATTCACGTTGCAGCCTGCTCATGGGTAGCCAACCTTTCCACATCCTTTGACAGATGCATGAACCATTCGCACCTCTCACGCTTCAATCCACAAGAGTTAAATGTGGTGACGGTGGCGCAGCGGTAGTGTTGCTGCCTGACAGCAAATGCAGCGCCAGAGTCCCGGGTTCCATCCTGACCACGGGTGCTGTCTGTATGGAGTTTGTACGTTTTCCCCGTCACCTGCGTGGGTTTTCTCCGAGATCGTCGGTTTCCTCCCACACTCCAAAGACGTACAGGCTTGTAGGTTAATTGGCTTGGTAAACGTAAAAATTGTCCCTAGTGGGTGTGGGATAGTGTTAATGTGCGAGGATCGCTGGTTGGCGCGGACCCGATGGGCCGAAGGGCCTGTTTCTGCGCCGTATTCTAAACTAAACTCAACTAAAAAAAGACTGCAACATCTGTGGCCTTTGTTATTTGCTGCAGCTGGGACAACGGACCCGTGAAGGAGACTTCCTGTAGCTTCAAATGAGAGCTTTGTTTGTTCAGCTTCAGTTACTTCTCCCTGTATCTGCTCATCGCAGCTTTCAGTCAGGCTCTACCCGGCTCTTAATCCTTCACTTCTCTCGTTATATTTATAAAATAACACGTCAAAATGAGATGAGCACAAACTCTTAGAGCTCTGTGGCAGACGCCAATGCAAGGAAAACATTGTTCCACGCAGATCTGAAACACATTTAGACACAAATGGTTGTGTTTCATCATTTTATTAACTCCATTGGGCAGGTTTACAAAGACTGAGGCTCAATCTCTGCCACAGTAACTCACTCCAACTCCATTACAGGGAGTCCTTGGAGCCACAAGCACAGACTTTGGCGCCTGTTTCAACTGGCATCAATCTAGAACATGGAACACAGAGCTGCACAAGGACAGGCCCTTCAGCCCACACTGCAAAACTGTAAAGTTAATCAAAAACATCTTCCACTTGAACATGACTTCCTTCAATTCTAAACAGATTGGAGCTGCAGTTGCTGGTTTACAAAAAAAAAGACAAAGTGCTGGAGTGCGGCAGCAGGTCAGGCAGCCGACACCCCGTTACACCAGATACCCACCTCGTCAGTAAGCTCCCGGCCCGAGTTTGACCGGGGTCTTTGTGGTCCAATCTCCTCAGTTTCCGGATCACCCGATGCCGATTCTCCCTTCCCATTCTCCTGTAAAGTTAATTTTCAAAACCTCATATCAAATGAGAAAGTAAAACTGTAGCTTAACTACTTATACTCGTTGTTTCGGCCATTGTGTTTAGTTCTCAACCAACAGAGAATTCCGTGGAGTCTACAGAACACAAACATGTCTTTCAGCACAACTTGTCCATGGGCTGAGGGCTGATCAAGGTGCCCCATCTAAACGAGTGCCATTTGCCTACATTTGGCCCAAAACCCTCAAATCCTTTCCTGTTCATGTATCTGTCAAAGTGTCACTTAAATGTTGTTGTTGTACCTGCCTCAACCACCTCCTCTGTCTGCTTGTTCCATACACCCACCACCCTCTGAATAAAAAAAGTTGCCTCACGCTTCAATTATATCTTTCCCCTCTCACCTTAAACCGATGTCCTCTGGTTCTTGATTCCCCTATTCTGGGCAAAGGACCCTATTCACCCTATCAATCCCATTCATTATTTTATATGCCTCTATAAGATCATCCATTATATCCTACTGCGCTTCAAGGAATAAAGTCCTGCCTAATCTCTCGCTGTAGTTTTAGAGTTGCTGCCTTATAGCACCAAAGACCCGGCTTCAATTCTAACTACGGTTGCTATCTGTACCGCGTTTGTACGTTCTCTGTGACCAAGTGGGTTTTCTCTGGATGCTCCGGTTTCCTCCCACAGTCAAAGACATGCATGTTTGTAGGTTAATTAGCTTCTGTAAATTGTCCCTCGTGTGTGTAGGATAGTGCTAGCGAATGGGGTGATCGCTGGTCGACGCGGACTCAGTTGATGGAAGGGCCTGTTTCCGCGCTGCATCTCTAAACTCGATAGCATTAAGCCCAAACTAAATAGGGATACTTTAAGCATCTCTGCTTTCCCAAACACTTTGCACAAACTCCAGCATCTTCTCCTTACTTGTGCAGTAACAATCTTGTCTCCACTGGTTGCGCTAGCAAGATCCAGAGAATGTTGTAGTTCTTTGGTCAAATTCTCAATGGCCGATGTGGGACTCACCAGACCAATGGATGCCTCAGGATCTAGAGGACCTGCAGTGAGCACAAAAACATCATTTACCAACTAGCATTTCACATTCTGACCTCTTATATCAAAACAGTGTTGGGCTAAATCTGCAGAAATCACACTCAAGGATTTAATGTCAATGGAATAAGGATCTTGGGTCTGAAGAAGGATCTTGACCCAAACATTGCCTATCCATTCCCTCCACAGATGCTGGCTGACCCAACGTGTTCCTCCGGCACTTTGTGTTTTGCTCAAGATTCCAGCTCCAGATGCCTCCATGTTACTGCTCCAATGGGTAGTGGCAAGGGGTTGTTTTTCAGATTGGAACTTTGCAACAAGTTGTGTACCACGGGGATTGGGGTTGGGTCCACCGTTTGTTACATATTTAATGACTTGGATGTGAATGTAAATGGCACTGTTTGTAAGTCTGTAGGTGACACAGAAATTGGGAGTCTAGTGGATAGGGAAGAAGGTTATCCACTATTACAGTGGGATCGTCATCAAATAGACCAAGGAATAGCAGATAAATTTGAAGTGTTTAAGAAGGAACTGCACATGCTGGGAAATCAAAGGTAGACAAAAATGCTGGAGAAACTCAGCGGGTGAGGCAGCATCTATGGAGCTCCATAGATAAATGTGAGGTGTTGCATTTTGGCAAGCCAGGCCAGGGCTTGTACAGTAAATGGTAGGGCCATGGAGAGTGTTGCAGAACAGAGAAAACAAGAGGTGCAGGCTCATGGTTTCATGAAAGTAGCGTCACAGGTGGGCAGGATGGTGAAGCGGCAGTCAACACGCTTGCCTTCATAGGTCAGGGCATTGAGTACAGGAGTTGGGACGGCATGTTACAGCTGTACAAGGCATTGGTAGGGCCACATTTGGAGTCCTGTGACCTGCCACATGGACAATGTTATTAGACTGAAAAGGATGTAGAAAAGATTTATGAGGATATTACTGGATGTGCAGGGTTTGAGTAATGTTATATTCCGGTCAGCAGAATGAATAACAACTTACACGCAGGTTGCCTGGATCACGAGAGAGAGATTTATTACCCAACATTCCCTGCTTATATTGAACACCAACTCATTAACATATACATGAATATGTATGAGTGCATTACACTGCTCTCCTTTTTTTAAGTATTAAATCTAAGTACTCAGTTATAATTATGTTATTGTGAGACTGGATTTAAACCAGTATTTATGAAATTCTAAATGATAACATAATATATTTATTTGACATATCTACACTTTTACTTGTGCAGTGATTTATTTAACTTACAAACCTAACCTGACTACTGGTTTACGGATCCTGCCTGATGCTCTAACAATAACAGATGTAACAGGTTAAGGTGTTGACTCAACTGTTGGCTTGTTTGGCTCTGGTTTAGTACCCTGACTTTGACCAGAGGAATCTGTTTCTTTGCCTGTACTAACTGAACTTTGTGTTTCAATCACAGTGGTCTCTTCCAACTCACTTTCAGATACAAACTCAGGGATTAGGACTTCATGCTCTGTTTTTGGTTCATCTTTGGCTGGAATCATTTGATCAACATCAACACTTTTGATCCTATCTCCAACTTCAACTAAGTATCTTTTTGTTCCACACTCTTTCGCTGCCCCGTTGGAGGCTGGATGGTATGGGGGAACAAGTGTGTGTTTTACACCATTCCGCTGCATGAACTCTTTGAACCGTTCTGAACGAAACTGAGGCTGTTATCAGAAACAAGTTCTTCTGGTAAACCATGGCATGCAAATGTTGATCTCAACTCATCTATGGTACACTCAGTAGTAGTGCTTGACCCCAAATGCTTAACCTCAATACATTTGGAATGAGTATCAGAAAGTGATCATTACCCTTTTCACAAAAATCTACATGAACTCTCTGAAAAGGTCTACTTGGCCATGACCAGGGTTGCAGTGGTGTTTTTGGTGGTTTACTCCGGCAATTTTGGCAGACACTACATTTGCTCACCAGTGACTCGGTGTCACTGTCAATACCAGACTAATACACTAAACTTCTGGCAATTGACTTCATGCTTACTATGCCAGGATGTTCGGCATGAAGTTAATTCATAATTTTGTTTCTCAAAGACTCTGGTACAACCACTCTGTAACCCCACTTAATGCATCCCTGCTCACATGATAATTCATGGCGTCGATTATGGAAAGGCTTCTCATGGGGCAACCGGGACAACTGTGTTGCACTTGAAGCTTCTGTACTCCACCTTGTAGTCATACTGGGACAGTAAAATTGCCCAGCGCTGCATCCTTGATCCCACCATGGAAGGTATAGTTGACTTGGGACCAAGTATCACTAGTAGTGGCTTGTGATCAGTCATTAGGGTGAATGGTCTGCTGAGAAGATACTAATGGAATTTCTTGACTCAGAACACGATGCTGAGTCTTCCTTTTCTATCTGTGAATAATTGCGTTCACTCGGTGATAGGGTGCGGGATGCAAAAGCAATAGGCTTTCTCTGTCCGTCATTCATTACGTGGGAGATCATTGCACCTACACCATAACTTGAAGCATCACAAGCAAGTTTCATCTCGCGTGTCGTACCATAGTGAACAAGGAGTTTGTCACTTGTCAAGTTCTCCTTGGAGATGTCATATGCACGTTGCTGTTCCTTTCCCCACATCCATTTCACATCTTTTTGTAGCAGATGATGTAGTGGCTTTAGCACAATTGCTAAATCAAGAAGGAATCGTGCATAGAACTGCACCATCCCAAGGAATGATCGTAGCTCTGACACACTGTTGGGTTTGGGAGCATTCACTATTGCTTCCACTTTCGCCTTCACAGGGCGAAGTCTGTTGTCATCTACTTTGAGTCCAAGGTAGACCACCTCTGACTGCGCAAATGCACATTTATTTTGTCGCAGTTTGACATTGTGGCAGTTCAATCTTATGAGAACTTGCTCAAGGATTTCCAGATGTTCTACGATGCCCTATGTGAATATCAGGTCATCCTGGTTGCACACACAGTGCAGAATACCTTGTAACATTTTGTCTATGACAGGCCGGAAAATTTTCGGGAGCTTTGTATACGAATACAAGCCCTTATGTGTGTTGATAGTCAAGTACCGCTGACTTTCCTTGTCGACAGTGAGTTATGCGTAAGCGTGAGACAAATCCAGTTAAGTGAAGACTCTTGCTTCGCTAAGCTCTGCATACAGATCTTGCGAAGTTGGTAACGGATATTGTTCGTCATCAATGGCTTGGTTGATTGTGGCTTTGTAGTCACCACATAGTCCAACAGTTTTGTCGGCCTTGGGTACGGCCACAATTGACGTTGCCCAGTTACTCTGGTCTGTCTTCAAGAGTACTCTATTCAGCTCTAACCTGTCGAGTTCTTCCTCCACTTGTTGCTTTAGTGCATATGGTACCGGTCTTGGTCAACAATACACAGGTCTCACATCTTGCTTAAGTCGAATGTGTGCAAAGTACCCTGTTTTTCCCGTGTAACTGTCAGCAAAAATGTTTGCACGTTTGCTTATGACATTTTCAAGACGTGATTTGGACAAATCGACGTTGAAAATGTTCTTCCGGTCTAAAGAACCTGTCCCACTTTCACAACCTCTGCCGAGTTTGCCCTTGACTCATACTCACAGCATGGGCATCACGAGGTCGTTGGTAGGTCGTGATGCTAGTCGTAGGTACTCGTGGCATCAAGTAGGTCGGGGCGTTTTTCTAACCTGATGAAAAATGTCCACGAGTAAAAAAGGTCATGAATTAGGTCGTGAAAGTGGGACAGGCCCTTAACTCTATTCTACTCAGCCAATCCTTTCCAAGGAGGGTTGGTTTATTTCTGTAACTGGCCACTATGATGGGCAGTGTTACTGACTGACCATTATGCTGAACTTTACAGTTCATTTGTCCACGTCTCCAAAACTTCACCCGAGTAGGTTCTCAGCTTGACCTTACTCTCAAGCAATGGTATCTGTGGGAACTTTGTTTCTACAGGTTTCTGCTCAAGACCGAACAATCTGCTGCCGTGTCAATACACATATCGTTTAACTGTACATTAACCAATAGTTTAATTCGAAAGTCCTTGCCTTGGCTGGTTGTAGGCTTATTGATGTTGGTCCCATAAATGGTGTACAACCCAAGTTCATTTCCATCTGGGTTCATCTCCAAGTTGTCAACTTCTTTCTCATGTTGTCGCTTGTTTCCCACAGATTGTTGGTTTCCTGTTTTATGCTTGGCCCGACATGCTTAGGCGATATGGCCTTTATTCTGGCAGTTATAGCACATGGCCATTTTGAACTGACAAAATTGGGATGAGTGATTACCGTTGCAACGATAACAACTGGCTGAACTCGGCTTCCTGCCATACTTTTGGTTTTGTTTTAGCGCCTCTTGGTTTGGCCATTGGCACGGTCTTGTGACTGTAAACGGCCACTGCAGTGGTGGACGAAACTCGCGAGCAATCTTTGATGCCATCTCCATTGTGGTAGCAATCTTGCATGCTTTCTCGAATGTAAGATCTGGAGTGTTCATGAGTTTGGACTGAATTTGTTCATCCACTAGACCACAAACAAATCTGTCCCGTACTGCTCGTCCAAGAAAGGTTCCAAAGTTACAGTGCAAAGTTAAGTTTTTCAAGGCAACAATGTACTCATTGCTTGTCTCATTCTGCTTCTGGTTTCTAGTGCCAAATTTATAGCTTTCTGCAATTTCCAGAGGCTTTGGGATGGTGAACCTCCAACTTCTTCATAATGTCATTGAATGGCACGTCTTTTGCCTTTATAGGCGCAAGGAGATTCACAAGAAGTGTGCCGTACATTTCAGTACCGATCTCCGTGAGCAGAATCGCTTTCATGCGTTCGCAAATGGTCTTATTTGTTTCAGTCACAATCTCTCGTTCATCACTAATCTCCATTATGTTGTTTGCCATGAAAAACATGTTTGCTCTCTCCATATAGGAGCTGAACGGCTCTCTACTCTTCTAAAAAATGCCAAGGTTTCCAATGTAGCACGTATGCGCTGCCATCGTGTCGTTCTTTTTTTTAAAAGTCCATTCAAAAACCCTGATTTCCTGTCTGTTCAGGTGTAACAATTCACCTAAAACTTAGCTGTACCTATCCCATCCTCATCGCCAATTTTGTTATATTCTGGACGGCAGAATATATACCAACTTAAACGCAGGTTGCCTGGATCACGAGAGAGAGTTTTATTACCCAATATTCCCTGCTTATATTGAACATCAACTCATTAACATGTACGTGAATATGTATGAATAGTAAGATTAAACGAGAACTTACAAGTTTGAAGTTTGATCTTAATTTTATGAGGAGTTGCGATGAGGGATTTCGTGAAGATCCCGCCAGCACGCATGCGCGACATTCTTCAAAGCAGCGGTGTGGAATCACAGATTAAACAACAATGAATAAATATAGTAAGATTGAAGAGACTCTATTACCAGTTGACCTTATAGTAGAGCGGAGGGCACGAAATCCCTCATCGCAACTCCTCATAAAATAAAGATCGAACTTCAAACTGGTAAGTTCTCGTTTAATCTTACTATTTCATTTCGGAGTCACGTGAGTGACTTCGTGAAGATTTCAAAGCCCTGTGATTACATGCCCTGGATCACGTCCATGCTCACACACTGCCGCAATTCTGATGGAAGGAGTATGTTAACGTATTTCAGACTTGACAAGCTGAAACATAATATAGTATTCATTCATACAAATCAAAAAAACCCTCACTCGTGGATAAACGTTTCTTGGGGACCAGTACTTAACACTGTCTCCGCAAACGTAGCAGGAGCGGCATAACAGGTTTATTATAAAACCGCTGGAACGTAGCTTCGCTGGCCCAGCCCGCTGTAGCGAGGATATGGTCCATAGGAACCTCCATGGTGCTCGCCGCTGATGTGGATGCAGCCCTGGTAGAATGGGATTTAAAGACATTAGTATTAATACCTGCTGCATCCAATACCACCCTGAGCCACCTGGAGATCATCTGCACCGTCACCCTGTGATGGGGTTTCTTATGGCTGATCAGCAGGCCTTTCTCCATTTTCCTGATGGTATGCGTCACTGTAATATAGTGACGTATGTAGGTGGCTATACAGAGCCTCACATCAACGGGGTATGCTGGGGATATTAATTGCAGCCCTGTAGTCCCAGGTCTGTGCTGCTTGAGTAACTCATCTATGAAGAAAGTTACTCTCTCAGGGGTTGAGACCATATGATCCAATTTGATCTTTTGTAAGGTCTGGACCCATTGAGCCGAGGTTAGCGCCATTAACATCATCATCTTCAGGGTGAGTTTATCCAGCAATAGTCCAATCATTGCCGACCAACTCCTGAGTAGGGTCAATACTACCCCTATATCCCAGGTGATGTTGTATCGTGGTCGAGGAGGCCCTCATCAATTTGGACACGAGCTGGTGAGATCCTACTCCTATACAAAGGTAGGTTGATAGTGCGCTCCCGGCACTGTTGATGGCGCTGTAGCTGAGGCCCTCATCATGATCTAGCCCCGCGAGGAATTCCAGCACATGGGGTATCGTGGCAAAGTCATACGTGATGTTAATCAGTCTGCAGTAGGCCTTCCATTTCCTGATTTGGGTGAGGTACTGTCGTCTAGTGGATTCTCTGCACAATGCTGCAATGGTGTCCATGGTCCTTGGTGTTAGTCCATATTGCAGGAGTGGCCTCTTCAGAACCTGCAAGCCAACAGGTTCAGATGTCCATGGCACGGATGGTATTCCCCTGTTGTGGGGTTAGTCACCAAATCCGGGCATTTGTTAATAAGTGCCCATGGTTCTATAATCATCTCAAGGACCACTGGATACCATGGTTGTGTAGGCCAGTCGGATATTGTTAAGATGCCTTTTGCAGAATCTGATTTTATTTTCTGCAATATCCGACTGATGAGGCAAAATGGAGGAAATGCATAGAAAAACCATTTCCCCCAGTGCAGTGAGAAAGCGTCCATCGCTACTGCCCCAGGATCTGGTTCCCAAGATACATATGTTGGTATCTGATGGTTCAATCTGGACACAAAAAGGTCGATATCTGGTGTTCCAAATTTGACGGTAATTTTGGCAAATATTTGGGGCTTTAACATCCACTCAATGTTATCATTGAATACACGTGACCTGGTGTCCGCCACTGTATTGAGCTTACCTGGAAGGTAGGTAGCTGATATCCAAATATTTCTTGCTATGCACCAGAGCCAGATTGTGTTTGCCAATTCATCACAAGATATTGACTTGATACCACTCATATGATTTAAATATGTCACCACAGTGGTGTTGTCTATTTGAAGACGGACATGCTAATGATGTAAATTCATGCAATAAGCTCGCAGCCTGTGAAATGCTCCTAGCATCTCCAAATAGTTTATCCCTTTTGATAATAGAAGGGTAGATTTGTGTAAATCCCATCTACCGCCACAACTGGAAGTAGTGTCGGTATTCCCCAGCCTTGGGCGCTTGTGTCGGTTTGTACGACTGACGGGTTCGGTACAATTATGGGATTGAATGAGTCACGAATATTATCAATCCACCATTGTAACTCAATTTTTGACTTGATTGGCAGCTGCATAGGCCTATCAAAATGTCCAGCATTAGTTTTTAATGCTGAAATTTTTGTTCTTTGTAAATTTTGATAGTGTAAAGGGCTAAATCGTGCAGCTGGAAATGTAGCTACTAATTTCCCAATTACCTTAGCAGCATGTCTGATTGTTGGTTTCCTGGCACAAGCAAGGTTGTTACATGCTTCAATAACATTCATTGCCTTGTTATCTGGGATGGTAACAAGCATTTGATTGGTGTTAATTGTGAATCCCAGATAATCCATGACCTGTGAAGGGTAGAACTTAGATTTGTCTGGATGGATGACAAACCCCAATTTTTGAAACAATGTTTTAGTAGCTGCTACTGCTAAATTTGTCGATTCCATGGTCTTTCCCACAATCAAGATGTCATCTAAATATGCCATGACAATATAGTTTTGTTTCCTCAGAGATGCCAATACTGGTTTCAATTTTTTTGTAAATAACCTAGGGGCTGTTGTAAGCCCATTAGGTAAGGCTCTATATTGCCATAGCTGATCCATCCAAACAAACTTTAAGAACATTCGGTATGGATATTTCCGTATGGATATTGAATAGTATGCATCGTTTAAATCGATGCATGCCATGAAGTACCCTTTGGAAATCAGTGATTTAGCTGTTTCGAACGTGTCCATTTTAAAATGGGTATATTTTACATAAGTATTCAAATGGGTTAAATCAATAATAATCCGACATCCACCATCTTTTTTAGTTTTGGTTAAAATGTTGGATACAAACTCAAGAGGTTAGTGTGTCGTTTTCTCTATTACCCCCTTGGCATGTAACCTCAAAGTTTCCTCATGTCCTTCCGCTATTTCCTTATGGGAAAGTGCAAATTTCCGGTTTGGTACATGTTGAGGCGGGGGAAGTTGTTCATTTATGAATTCAATGTCATACCCCTGAATACTTTGTAATATAAATTAATCTAAAGTTATGGAGTTCCATATATCCCAGAATAACCGTAATCTCCCACCAATTTGTGAGGTTAAACATGCAGCACTCGCATGAGAACCAGGCCCCCTTACCTCCATGGTTACCGGTGGGCCCTGATGTTCTGGGTTTTGGCGCTCCGTTGTGTTGCTGGATTGTGGGGTTGGCGCATCTTCCAAGCCGGTCGCTGTTGGCCCTGCCCTAAAAAAGGCTTTTGTTGTTGGGGTGCGACTGGCGTGTAGGTCCTTGATGTTCTTTTAGGTGGCCCCCGAGGTCTTACATATGGTGTTAAAGAAGGAACTGCAGATGCTGGAGAATCGAGGGTTACACAAAAAGCTGGAGAAACCTAGCGGGTGCAGCAGCATCTCAGGAGCGAAGGAGATAGGCGACATTTCGGGTCTGAAGAAGGGTCTCGACCCGAAACGTCGCCCATCTCCTTCGCTCCTGCTACACCCGCTGACATTCTCCAGCTTTTTGTGTAACCCCCGTCTTACATATGGTGTTTGTCTGCGAGTAGCTGGCCTGCTGGAGGAAGGCGGTTTCATCAAACCAACTGCCTTCGCCTCCTCGTCCAGGTCCTTGACCTGTTTGGGCAGGTCCTCACCAAACAGCTGTCTCGGTGGCGGCGTCACAGATGCCTTACACAACCCCGCGAACTTGGGGTTAAGAGTAGGTTTGATGGAGATTTTCCGGAAAGCATTAATTTTGTATTGTGTGTTACACAATAGTGCAAGAGCATCTTCCTGCTCCTCCGTCATCTCCGTGCCATCAATAGATCTGGCACAGGCCGTAATTCCCGATGTCAAAAGTTTCAGGATCTTTTGAAGTTTAAGTTCCTGTGCCTTTATTCCTGGACTGATGTTGCCCCAGATGGGCATGTTGACTGTCGGTACATTCAGTGATACACAATTGTTCGGGGCCTTATATTTGTTCATTGCTTCGGTTAGTACCTGATCCTGCAGCTGGTGTGTCGTAAGGAAGTCAATACTTGCCGCTAGATTGGGCTGCAATGGCTGTCCTGAGTGCTTAGGAAACCACAACAAGATAATTCTCTTGGGGTTTCTCAGCTGCTGCAGGTTCCTCCGCCAACCCTTCTTCCACGTCAGCCAGCTGCTGACCCCTAGCACTCCCCACCGAAGATGGGGACATGCTGGGTGGCCCAGATGCTTGTCTCCTGAAACTAGAGGACATCCAGTCCTGCTGCTGGAGATTTTGCTCAAGGAGTCGCTCCATCATGCGCTCCATACGGGCCATGCGACCGCCGCCGCTATCTGCGGACAACAAGTCGACTTCCTCAGGTTCTCCTGAACCACTGAGGCTTCTGCCATCGGCCCGCACCTCATCGAGGTGATGTCTAGGGTGCCTAGGCAGGACGTCGCTGCCTGCCGCTCCAGCGGAGCTCTGCGACTCCCACTCGGACATGCCCCTAGTCCGCAGTCTTCCGAACTGTGGTGGCCCGCTTGTCTGGAAAGACATGAGTGGTGAGGAGTCGGTTCCAGCCGCCGGAGTCGGGTTCACCGATGTCCGCGAGGGCTTGCCGCCTGTCTTCCCCTGAGACAAAGGCGACGCTTGGTCACGTCCTGCCGCTAACGCGGGGTGCGGTGACCGAGATGATATACCACCGGCCCGCGATCTGGCAGGTACCCATGGTGGTGAGTCTGTGCCGGCCGCACCTGCGGGGCTCCCAGATTCAGACCTCGGTCCCTCACCGGTCCGCGATCTGGCAGACTGCTCCGGTGGCAAGTCGACGCCGGCCGCAGCAGCGGGGCTCTCCGACTTCTGTGCGGTTCTTCCCCTGGTGACCTGTATAGTAGGGGAGACAGAAAGTGCCGCAGAGCGGGTAACACGTTTACGCACCTTTTCCCCACTGTCTCTATGTTTAGGTGACAGCGGTAGGGAGCCAGGTTCTTGCATACCCTGCTCCTACCACTGTGTAGCTCCATGGACAGCCGTGGTGGAGAGTCGGGTCCTGGTTGAGTAGAGCTCCCCGACTTCCGCGTCCTTTTCCCGGCCCGATGAGCGGGTGCTGCCGTTGTAGCGGGCAGCTCCGGGGAATGCAGCCGCTGCCTCCTGTCAGAAGTCCTGCGGCTGGAAGTGTATTTCAAACTCCTTTCCATCATCCCTGTGAACAAAAAAATTCAATCCACAGGAACTAACCAACTCAAGGTTAGTTCCTCTTACCTGAGCGGTCCTTTTTGAAGGGCAGGTGGAGGAGCGCACTCACTCCCCCAGCCGTCGACTGCAACTGCGAGCGACGATATGTCGCGCATGCGTGCTGGCGGGGTCTTCATGTAGTCACTCACGTGATTCCGAAATGAAATACATTACAAGTAATAAATAAGCTGGACTTTTTCCCTGGAGCATGGGACACTGAGGACGGTCCTTAGAGGTGTATGAAATCACAAGGAACATACTGTGGATAACCACAGTCTTTTCCCCAGGGGAGAAGAGTCACAAAATAGAAGACAAAGGTCTAATGTGAGAGGGGAGAGATTTGAAAGGGACCCGAGGGGCAACTTTATCTCTCAGAGGTGTCACATAAAAGGAACAAGATGCCCAAGGAAATGGCAGACACGGATATAATGGTAACATTTAAAAGGTACATGGATAAGAAAGGTTTTGACGGAAAGGAGACAGGTGCAGGCCATTGAGTAGTTTTGTTACTCAATTTGGTCAGCACGGCTGAGTTAGGCCAAGGGGCCTGCTATAATGGTGTTTAGTTCTCTGGCTTTATGACTGCCACAAATAGGAACCGTGGGAAACACACGTATTTGGGAGGAATAAGGCAGGTGTGGTCACATACACTGGTGTACCACATATACTTCAGCTAATTGCAGACTGCAGCAAAAAACCTGACATGTTTTTAATTGCAAGGCAGAGTACTAAAGCTTCTCTTTCAAAAGATCACTGTGGACATATGTACTGTTTGTACATATATATATTTCTTACCGTTCATTATTCTAAGTTCGCTCTTCTAGGGAGATGCTAACTGCATTTCATTGTCTCTGTACTGTACACTGCACAATGACAATTAAAGATTGAATTGAATTGAATTGACATGAAAGAGTCCTGTGTTATAATAACCCACGACAACACAAAAGATGCACGGCTCAAATAGTAGCACCTTCACCTGACAAGGTTGTAGGTCCCAGTCTGACTGCAGGTATCCAAACACAAAGACCTGGCCAAAACTCTATGAGTGCTGCACCATGGCACCTCTTCAATCAATTTAATCTCTTCAGTCCTTCCTCTGCCATTCTGAGGCTGCACCCTCTGGTCCTAGTGGACTCTCCCACTAGTGGAAACATCCTCTCCACATACACTCCACCCAGGCCTTTCAGTATTTGGTAAGTTTCAATGAGGTCCCACCTCATCTTTCTAAACTCCAGTGATTACAGGCCCAGTGCCGTCAAACGCACACCATATGTCCATCCCTAGATAGGGAGTGTAGTGGGTTGGGAATCTTCCTCAGATTGAAGCAACCTGAAACGTTGTCCTCCAGAGATGCTGCCTGAATCGCTGAGTTACTCCAGCACTTGTGTTGTAGTGGAGAGTAGACCAATTAGGTTAACACTCATCAGCAGATTGACAGCACTGCCGTGTCTACCTTCTATCACAAGCCGGTTACTGTCTGGGGAGCGAACAATGCTGGGGCTTTCCCTGTGCGTCTGGCATTTGCAGGTGATGGAGATAAAAAAATATCATTGCAACTCTGTGTTCCAGGCTAAGCCAGTGTCACAGAGCAGCCTGGCCCAGTGTCAGCAACAAACACTTTGACATGCTTAAGCATGGAACTGTAAACGCTGTCTAAACATGCAAGGCAATAGTGGCAGACTTTCCACTGCAAGGCCCAGGCCATGGTCTCATCAATATCAAACCACTGTTTGCCACAGGGTGCTATTCAGCTCCTCCTGATCTATTGAGTTACTGCTTAAGAAGGAACTGCAGACGCTGGAAAAATCAAAGGTAGACAAAAATGCTGGAGTAACTCAGCGGGCGAGGCAGCATCTATGGAGCGAAGGAATAGGTGACGTTTCGGGTTGAGACCCTTCTTCAGACCCGAAACGTCACCTATTCCTTCGCTCCATAGAAGCTGCCTCACACGCTGAGTTTCTCCAGCATTTAGTCTACCTGAGTTACTGCAGCACTTTGTGTCTATCCTGTTCATTATCAGGGTCTGAAGAAGGGTCTCGACCCGAAACGTCGCCTATCTCCTTCGCTCCTTAGATGCTGCTGCACCCGCTGAGTTTCTCCAGCTTTTTGTGTAACCCCCTGTTCATTATCAGGTTGTTTTGTTAATGGTGTCCAAAGGTGAGGCAATGCAAGTCAACCACTCTCACCTCAGCTTCATCAGCTAGCATGGAATCACAACTGAAGAGATCTAGAACATCACATACTCCCGGGACTAGGGTAGGCAGACAGAAACGTCTACCCCAGGGTGACAATGTCAAAGACTACAGGGCGTGGTTTTAAGGTTGGAGGGGCTAAGTTTAAAGGAGATGTGCGGAACAGCTTTTTGTTTATACAGAGAGAGTGGTGGCTACCTGGAACATGCTGCCAGAGGTGACGGTCGAAGCAGATTTGACAGTGACATTTAATAGTAAGATTAAACGAGAACTTACCAGTTTGAAGTTTGATCTTTATTTTATGAGGTGTTACGATGAGGGATTACGTGAAGACCCCGCCAGCACGCATGCGCGACATTCTTCAAAGCAGTGGTGTGAAATCACAGAACAAACAGTCACAATGACTGACATAGTAAGAGAAAAAGAGAACTTTCATACCAGGTGATCTTTATAATAGAGGGTCGGGAGCGGAGGGCACGTAATCCCTCATCGTAACACCTCATAAAATAAAGATCAAACTTCAAACTGGTAAGTTCTCGTTTAATCTTACTATTTTACTTCGGAGTCACGTGAGTGACTACGTGAAGATTTCAAAGCTCTGTGATTTCATGCCCTGGAAGCTCCATGCTCACACACCGCTAAAGCTGGGATAAGAGGATGGACGTGATTCAGACAAGACACTGGCTGAAAAACAAAACAGGTATTTATTCATACCAAACACAATATTGTGTCCCATAAGGGTTATTTATCTGGCAGCACTTAAAATCCTCCCTGCATAATTGCCAGGGGAGGTCACGGGTTTGTTGTAAAAGCGGTGGAAGGTTTTCTCATTGTTCCAACCCGCTGTGGCCAGGATGTGATCCAGTGGTACCTCCATCCTTCTAGCCGCCGAGGTGGATGCTGCCCTGGTGGAGTGAGATTTATACACATTAGTATCCACCCCCGCCGCATCCAGTACCACCCTTAACCATCTGGAAATGGTTTGCACCGTGACCCTGTGATGAGGCTTCTTGTGACTGACAAGCAAAGCTGTTTCCGTGCCTCTTAGATCTTTAGTGACTGAAATGTATCGCAGAATCAATGTAACGATACAAAGACGGGTGTCCGCTGGGTAAGCCAGGAACTCCAACGTATGTCCAGACACTCCGGGTCGATCTTGCTTCAATAGTCCCTGCACCTGGAATGTAATCTTCCCACTGGTAATTGCCATGGCATCCAGACTGAGTTTGTGCAGGGACTGGACCCGTTGCGCCGTGATCAGTGCCATAATCATGACCATTTTGTAGGTTAATTTGGCCAAAGGGAGTCCCGTGTTCGGTGTCCATCCTCTCAGCATCGTCAATACCGTGCTGATGTCCCAGGTATGGCTATATCTGGGCCTGGGGGGATTGGAATTAAATATTCCCCTCATAAATTTGGATACTAGGGGATGTGACCCAATTCCCAATTGGTCACTCCCCTTGCCCAAGTAAGACGATAGGGCACTCCTGGCACAGTTAATGGCGCTGTAGCTTAGACCCTCATCGTAATGAAGGGTAGCCAGAAACTCCAGCACTTCCGTGATGGTGGCGGTTTCGTATGTTCTTTTGGTAGTCACGCAGAATCCTTCCCATTTCCTGATGTAGGTCAGGTACTGCTTCCTTGTGGACTCTCTGCAGGCTGCCGTGATGGTATCAATGGTCCTGTTGGAGAGTCCGAATCCATGAAGTGGCCGTTTTAAAATCTGCAAATCAATAATCCCATGCGGCCATGACATGGATGACATTCTCCTGTAACAGGATGAACAAGCAGGCTAGGTTTTTTATTCACCCTGATACAGGGTTCTGTGGCCATCTTCTGTACCAGAGGGAACCATGGTTGAGTAGGCCAGTCGGGCACTACCAAGATACCCGATGCGGAGTCTTGCTTGATTTTTTGCAAGACCCGACTGATGAGGCAGAAAGGGGGGAAAGCGTAGCAAAATAAATCCCCCCAGTGTAGCGAGAAAGCATCCATCGCTACTGCCCCCGGGTCTGGCTCCCAAGCAACATACGTTGGTAGTTGGTGATTTAGCCTGGACGCGAAAAGGTCGATATCTGGTGTCCCATAACGTTCTACAATATCTGCGAACACATTCCGATCCAACATCCATTCTATGTTGTCGTTGAATTTCCGTGACCTGGTGTCTGCCACTGTGTTTAATTTACCTGGAAGGTAAGTTGCGGAGATCCAAATTTCTCTTTGCAGACACCAGTGCCAGATATTGTTGGCCAATTCATCACACGATATCGACTTTACACCGCCCATGTGGTTAATATAGGCTACCACCGTGGTGTTGTCAATCTGTATTCTAACATGAACTTTGTGCATGTTAGTGCAGTATGCCTTAAGGCCGTGAAATGCTGCCAGCATTTCTGAATAGTTAATCCCTAAGTTTTTAAATAGGGTTAACTCTGGTGCACTCCATCTACCTCCACAGCTAGAGGTAGTGTTAGTAGCTCCCCACCCTATGGCACTGGCATCCGTTTGTAAGGTGATCGAGGGGTTGGTGATAGTAATGGGTTTGGAACAATTTTGGGCATTACCCATCCACCAATATAATTCGGCTTTTGCCTTTCCTGGAATTTTCATGGGCCTATCAAAATGGCCAGCATGATTTTTGAGCGCTGTAATTTTGGCTCTTTGTAAGTTTTGGTAATGTAAGGGCCCATATTGTGCTGCAGGAAATGCAGCTACTATCTTCCCAATCACCCTGGCCACCTGCCGAATGGATGGGACCTTAATGCCAATGAGGCTCCTGCAAGCCTCTATCAGGTCTTCCACCTTGCTTGGTGGTAACGTGACAGACATTTGCACTGAGTCAATAATGAACCCCAAATATTTCATGGTGGTAGAGGGTTCCAATATTGATTTATCTGGATGTATCGTAAACCCCAGTTTCTGAAAAAGATGTTTCGTGGCTGTGACTGCCAAAGTAGCCATTTCCAAATTCTCCCCCACTATGAGGATGTCATCAAGATAGGCCATAACAGTATGATTCTGTTTCCTTAAATAGGCCAAAGCTGGTTTCAATATCTTGGTAAACAATCTGGGTGCTGACGATAGCCCATTAGGCAAAGCTTTATATTGCCATAATTGTCCCATCCAGATAAATTTTAAGTATTTCCTATGATCCTTGTGTATGGGTACTGAATAGTATGCATCTTTGAGGTCAACGCATGCCATGTAGTACCCATTGGCTATAAGCTGTATAGCAGTGTCGAAGGTGTCCATTTTAAAATGAATATACTGGACAGAAGTATTCAGGTCGGTCAAATCTATGATGATGCGGCAACCGCCATCTTTTTTGTTTTTAGTGAATATATTAGACACGAACTCCTGAGGTTCTTTAATGGCCTTCTCAATTACCCCTTTTTCTCTCAACCTCTGCAGTTCAGCATGCCCTGCTGCCTTATCTCTATGAGAAAGGACGAATTTCCGACTAGGTGCATGCTGTACCGGGGTAGGGAGTTCGTGAATAAATTCAATTTTGTAGCCCTGAATACTCCTGAGTATATAAGGATCAGAGGTAAAAGTGAGCCAATTCTCGAGGAACATGTGCAACCTGCCCCCTATGCAAAGTGAATTTGGGCCAGTAGTGTTCCTGGGGATCCCAGACCCACCTACCTCCATGGTTACTGCCGGTGTGGTGGTTTCTGGCCTTGCTTCCTCGGCTGGTTGTAGGTGTTCTGGGAGTGGCGCATCTTCCAAGGAGGCCGGCCTGGGCCTTGGCCTAAAAAAGACCGCTGAGCAGGTATGCCGGCCTTCGAGCTTTCACCACCGGCAGACCTGTTAGGGTAACTCTGCCCGGTGGGTGCGTAGGGGTGCGTTCTGTGTGGGTGATGAGGCTTAGTGTACCCAGGTACTTTAATAAGGCCCAAAGCCTTAGCCTCCTCGTCCAGATCTTTAACCTGTTTGGGGAGATCTTCCCCGAATAGCAGGCTTGGAGGCTGCGTCTTCCCAGGCTTACACAACCCCGCGAACTTGGGGTTAAGCGCCGGCTTTATAATGCTTTTCCTGAAATTATTTATTTCATACTGTGTGTTGCACAGTAAGGCCAAAGCATCTTGTAGTTCTTCCGGCATATCCACTCCCACTGCTGTTCTGGCTACTGCAGTAATCCCTGCGGTTAGGAGCTTCAGGATCTTCTGAAGTTTCATCTCCTGCCCTCTACTCGAGGGGCTCATGTTTCCCCATATCGGGTTGTTTACCGCGGGTACATTTAATGACTTGCAGTTTTCTGGCGCCATGTATTTGTCTGCTGTGGCATTGATGGCCTGTTCCTGAAGTTGGTTAGTGGCCATATAATCAATGCTGGCAGCCAGCTTGGGGTGGATGGGTAGGCCCTTCTGGTTGGGCATGGCATGTTTGCTCACCACATCCATATAATCTTCACACACCCCTGACGCTGCAGGTGCTTCAGCCAACTCCCCTTCTTCTGGGTCAGCCCAGTTCTGACCCTCAATGCTCCCCTGTATAAAAGGGGATACATTTGGCAGTCCTCTAAGGGAACTTGCCGTGGGCCTACTAGGGGTCCCACTGTGATCCTGCCCCTGCTTTAGCAGGTCACGTTGGAGCAGCTGCTCCATCATCCGCTCAATGCGGTCAAGGCGACCTCCGTCGCTGCCTGCGAGCGAGGTGCCCTTCGGGACCGGACTCCGCTGAGTCGGCCCCGGCCGACTTCCGGGTAGTTTTCCCCGACCGTGGCGTACCAACGGTCTCAAAGTCCGAAAAGTCGGGAGCTGCAGGTAGAACCTGTAGCTCTGGAGAGGCGGTTCTCCGTTGGCTGCTGTCCTTAGCCGCTGATTTGGCCGCCGCTCTCTTAGATTTTCTCCCTTCCATAATGGTCGACTCACTCCTTCGGTGAGACTTACCTGGCGTGAGCTTTTTAAACTCACGCTGGAGGAGCCCCGCTCCTCCCGACCGTCGCTTCCGCATGCGTACGACGATATGTCGCGCATGCGTGCTGGCGGGGTCTTCACGTAGTCACTCACGTGACTCCGAAGTAAAATTTAGTTTATTGTCATGTGTACTAAGGTACACTTTTTGTTTTGTGCTGTGAATAACGTTTGGTGCAAGGTGAAGTTCAATAAAGTCTGAGTAAAGATAGTGCGAGAGACTCCAATGAGGTAGATAGTAGCCCAGGACTGCTGTCTCATTGCAGGTGGGATGGTTGAGTTGTCTGATAACAAGAGGTTTAAGAGGCTTTTAGATAGGCAGATGGATGTGCAGGGAATGGAGGGAGATTATGGATTGAAGGGCCAGTTCTGCACTGCTTTATACTCTTTGGAAATAAACAAGCGCAGGATCAATCTGAGGGAGAACAGCAGCTACATTCAATATTTATTAACACACGGCAGGCCTTGTGTTTTGCTGCTGCATCGGATATTTTCACAACACAGATCTTCTGCGTTGCTGCTTCCTACACTGACACACCTTACATTTCCTTATCTCTGTATCTCGCTCTCCCCTGATTCAGTCTGAAGGGTCTCGAGCCGAAACGACACCCATTCCTTCTATCCAGAGATGCTGCCTGTCCTGCTGAGTTACGCCAGAAATGTGTGTCGATCTGTGGAGTAGATGTAATTGGCCAAGGACCAGACCGGCTCACTAATGATGGATGATTGGGGCGGCACGGTGGCGTAGTGGTAGAGTTGCTGCCTCACAGTGCTAGAGACCCTGGTTTGATCCTGACTACGGGTGCTGATGGTAAGGAGTTTGCACGTTCTCCTGAGTTTTCTCATGAAACTCCAGTTTCCTCCCACGCTTCCAAAGATGTACAGGTCTGTAGGTTAATTGGCTTTGATAAAAATGTTAAACTGTCCCTCGTGTGTAGGATAGTGCTTGTGTACGGGGTGATCGCCTGTTGGCACGGACAAGGTGGGCCGAAGGGCAAGTTTCCGCACTGTATCTCTAAACTCCACTAAATTAAATCGAAGGCAGAAGTGAGTCATAGGCAGCTGACACACTAACTGCAATGACCAACAATTTACTCAGCAGTTACTTCAGTTTCTCACTAAAAAACCCATCTAAACTAAATGTTAAGATATGATTGGAAATCAGATGGTTTTGAATTTACAGGCCCCAGAGAGGCATCAGGTTGCAGTGCCAGAAACTACATCCATTGTGTAAAATTCTAAAGTACATCAAGACCCTTCACCTTGAAAATAATTCTTCCTGCAACAGCAATTAAAAAGCATAACAAAATTAAAATCTTGACACATACGCACGCTTGCACACGCGCACGTGACAATAAACTAAAGATATATATTTATATATTTAATATTCCTGGAACGTATAATTACTTCACCCTTGCAATGCGGAGAACGATGATCTCAGCACCATTCCAATCATTGCGCCACAAGAACTCCGTGTTTTGCACACAATCAATAGCTTCAATCAAGGTGTCGGGAATAAGGGGAATTACCAGACCATAGTGGTGGAACTGACAATGCAGATATGAAGAATATATTTCCAACTAATGTTTAACCCCTTCAACTGGACAGGTTGAATGTTCATCGGCTGCAGAGGGTCTGTACATCGGGCCGTCTGTAGCGGCGACTATGGAGGGTTTATCGCCCCGACCACGGGTGAACAAAGGAGGAGGACTGACAGTGAGGAAAGCACTGTCAAGGGTACATTTTATTGTGTATTCTTTTTAAGCGGATGGCAAATCTATTTCACTGCATGTGACGAATAAAATTGACTTTGACTTTGATCTAACGTAGCCCGGGTAAAACACGTGTTGTGAGCACATTAATTGCGTTAAACCCAAATTAACATAGAATTTATACTAGATTTATTTTGTGCATAATTGGTTAAAAGTTGAACACCTACAAATTTATAGTAACTTGGTGCCGTTAAAAGTGGAAATGAAAGCAAATGGGAACCATTTACACTTCTGGCACAGTGTCCGTCTCGTCACAAATGGAACTGTAGTAATGCTGACATTAAGTACATCTTCGATTAATGAGCAGGATGAAGCCATTAACACAAGCGCATTCTTTTAATGAAAAATCAAAGTTGTAGCTGAACTTTCTCTGCAAAATATTTCAAAATTCTCTCCGGATACGTAAAGCACCAGCAATTATTAAGACGGACTGTAAAACAATTTAGAACAGAGCCTTAATAATAAGCACAACAGGATTAATGGTCCATTGCAAAAAAAATGTAAGATTAACAGATTGTTTAAGATGGAACTGCAGATGCTGGAAAAATCAAAGGTAGACAAAAATGCTGGAGAAAATCAGCGGATGAGGCAGCACTTCAAGGGTCGAAGGAATAGGTGACGTTTCAGGTCGAGACCCGAAACGTCGCCTATTCCTTCGCTCCACAGATGCTGCCTCACCCGCTGAGTTTCTCCAGCATTTTTGTCTACCTGAGTTACTGCAGCACTTTGTGTCTATCCTGTTTATTATCAGGTTGTTTTGTTAATGGTGTCCAAAGGTGAGGCAATGCAAGTCACTCACTCTCACCTCAGCTTCACCAGCTAGCATGGAATCACAACTGAAGAGAACATCACATACGCCCAGGACTAGGGTAGGCAGACAGAAACGTTTACCCCAGGGTGGCAATATCAAAGGCTACAGGGCATGGCTTTAAGGTTAGAGGGGCTAAGTTCCTATTCCTTCACTCCATAGATGCTGCCTCACCCGCTGAGTTTCTCCAGCATTTTTGTCTACCTAAGATTAAAAGATGCGTTATTTCATGAAACATTCCGAGCTTGATGGTGAATCTTTGACACCAGTTTCCTCACCTTTCGGTGGATTGCTACAATATTTGTTTCCTGTGGACCTCTATCTGCTCCAAGTGGGCAGAGCTGCTCTTACCTTCTATGCCCAAAGGGTTGTGCACATCTAAGGGGCTTTCACTCTTCTTCTTGCGAGGAGGGGGTGCGGGTCGTACAGGTGGTGGGGGTCGTGGAGGAGGAATGCTCGACCCTGGTGGCGGAGGTCGGGTGGGAATGGGTTTCTTGGTGCTGGCCACAATGTCCGGTTCCGCACTAATTTGCCGTGGTAGTTTGGGGCGATGTAACTGTTCAGCTGCAAACTCATCATCCAGGGCAAAACGATCTTCTGAATTATGCTCCAAAATGTCCCCTTTGTCCTCGTCTCTTTTATCTGACGGCTGTTGAGAAGATGAATTGCAGTCCATAGAGGAGTTATCTGGACATGGTGTAGTAACGTTTGTTGATGTTGTATCTCCGTTATTAAATGTCACTGCTGAGATAGTTTCTGAAGATGGCAGAGTTGTCTGCGTCTCTGACAGGACCTCTGGCTTCTCAGACTTTACATCCCAGCTGCTTTGCTCTGTCAAACTCTTTGGCTTTGCACACAATTGCTGATCAACGTTCAAGAGCCCCGAAATGTTGCTGAGCAGATCAGCATCAGCTAAAACAGTCAATGTAACTCCGACCGACTTTACGCTGCTGTCCTCTCCACTAGTTTCTGAGGATGCACTTTTCAACTTGCCTTTCTGCAGCTCCTCTTCCTCCGCTTGGTCAGCAACCTGCCAATTAAAACAGACGTGATCAACTTTCAGAACAATAGCGCAGCGGGTAGAACTGCTGCTTTGTAGCGCCAGAGACCCAGGTTTGATCCTGAGCTCAGGTACTGTCTGTGTGGGGTTTGCACGTTCTCCTTGTGACCTCAGCGTGCTCCAGTGTCTTCCCACATCTAAATGAGGGTAGGTCCGTAGTTGAATTTCCCCCCTGTAAATCACCCCTATTGTGTAGGGAGCAGATGCGAAAATGGGCTTACATGAACTAGTATGAAGAGGAGATAGATGGCTGGCGTGAACTTGGTGGGCCGGTGCGGTATCTCATTGACAGAATCCTGACGCACTGGCTTCCAAATACCCTGATAAACCTGCCTGCATACAATGCCACTGACAACAGATCCATTCTAAGGATATCTCTAAAGTAATCTTTGAAACCAACCATTCATTTGCGGTCAGATTAAGTCCACAGTCTCAGCCTCCTTTGTCAACAGAAATGCCAGCATCAGCTCCAATAAACACTGGCTACTTCAAGACATATTTTGTGCTGAAACAAATGTTGATGCATACCATGCCATGCATACACATGAAATCTATTTTAACTTGTTCCTTGCCCAAACACTTCTGATGTAGCCGTGTTTAAATGGGGATGCAAAGGGAGAGTGATTCCAATGGGGCAGGAAATTGAATTTCTCCAAATAATTATTTTAGTGCCTGTGATGGTCATATTGCTTGAAAGGTTGATTAAACTGCAAGTACCGAGCAAGATAAAAAGCTAAAGAGGTGAAAAGACAAAAGGATTACAGTTGCAAATTGTGAGGCTAGAGGTAGGAATGTAGGTGGAAGGGAAGAGAAGCAGGTGTGAGCCCAGGTAGGGCACAGGGTGGAGGTGGGGGGGGGTTAATTACCTAAAATTGGAGTATTTACTTACACGATTTGCAACTCTTCAAAAATCCTTTTGTCTCTGTATTCTGTATTTTCATCTATGGCCTTTGTTCAACCATCTGCCGATCAAAACCCTCATCACCTGTATCTGAAGTAGGGTCTCGACGCGAAACGTCACCTATTCCTTTTCTCCACAGATGCTGTCTGACCCGCTAAGTTAATCCAGCTTTTTGAGTCTATCTTCGGTTTAAACCAGCATCTGCAGTTCCTTCCTACACATTGCATCTATTACTTGCCAGGCTTTGTCCTGCCTCTCATCTCTTCCAGCTTTCTTCTCTCAAATCCTCAACACAATCAGCCTGAAAAAGGATCCCAACCCGAAACATGAACTATCCATGTCCTCCAGAGATGCTGACCCGCTGAGTTACTCCGGCAAATTGTGTCTTTCTCTGTAAACCAGCATCTGCAGTTTCTTGCGTCTCACGTGCTAGATTATGTAAGGGTTATTGAAGTTATCATACTGATGGGAAAAGTCTGCGTTGAACAGAGAGCCATAGAGTAATACAGTGTGGAATCAGGCCCTTCAGCCCACCTTGCCCACACCGGCCAACAATGTCCCAGCTACACTAGTCCCACTTGCCTGAGCTTGGTCCATATCCTTCCAAACCTGTCCTATCCATATACCTGTTTCACTGTTTCTTAAATGATGGGATAGTCCCAGCCTCAACTACCTCCTCTGGCAGCTTGTTCCATACACCTACCACCCTTTTGTGTGAAAAGGTTACCCCTCGGATTGTTATTAAATCTTTTCCCCTTCACCTTGAACCTATGTCCTCTGGTCCTCGATTCCCCTGCTCTGGGCAAGAGACTCTGTGCATCCACCTGATCTATTCCTCTCAAAAATGCCCACAATTTAATTTCTCTCTGCTTTCCACATGGAACTATGAGCAACAATCAATAGCTGCAACTCAGTGTATTTTGCAACCAAAGACTGTCAAGGACAATTGAATCACTCCCACAGCCATTAGACCAGAGAAAGAGAGCACAGGCAAGGATGAACCCTTCACATCAGCACCAAATAACTCAGATCAACACTGCAGTGTACATGCCAGCTCCTCAATTTAGACTACCTATTAATTTTGTTCTTTACATGCTTGATTTTCAAATACGTGTATAACATTAGTGAAAGGACAAAGTCATCGACATAATCCCATGTAAAATCATGAAGCAGCTTTGCTCGTGAGTTGTTTCTATGATACATCCTGCCACAGCTAAGCAATGTGGTTTATGAACTGATTGGTTCATGCATTTACTTTTGCTTCTAAAACCCCCTCTTAAAACACTCTGAATGGATATGGGGATAAAAGAAGGCCTTTGTCAAACTGTTTTCTCATGCAGCCAGTCACCCCCCTGAATCCTCCTTTTGCACTGGGATCCTCAGTCTGGAATCTGGGCATCAAACTGATCACTGCTGTGTAGATTCAGTAGCTCAAAGGACAAAGCTATTGTGGCCAATACTGCTTCATAGAAAAATGGCGGACACTGCCTGGTCCATCATCTTCTTCTTGCGTTTGAGGCAGCAGAAGTTGTGTGACGCCCTCCAGGTACTGTAGCCAGTTCAATGTGCGTGTTGAGGGCCGTGAGGTCTACCCCTCCACCGGGGGGGGGGGGCGGGGCGGAGAACAGCGCAGTCAAAAATGACATGCGGCGCTGTTTACTGGTCTGTTCCACACACGGCCCATCACCGGTACTGACCTCCCCACCATAAAAGGATCTACAGGCGGTGTAGGGAGGAACTGCAGACGCTGGTTTATACTGACAATAGACACAAAGTGCTGGAGTAACTCAGCGGGTCAGGCAGCATCTCTGGAGAGAAAGTATGGGTGATGTTTCAGAACAGAACCCCTCTTCAGATGGGCTCCCCAATCTGAAGGAAGGTTCCGTCCCAAAATCTCACCTATACGTTCTCTCCAGAGATGCTGTCTGACTCGCTGAGTTGCTCCAGCACTTTGGATCTATAAGGGGCACTGCCTCAAAAAGGCAGCCAGCATCATCAAGGACCCACACCACCCTGGCCATGCTCTCATTCACCCCCGCCATCGGGAAGGAGGTACAGGAGTCTGAAAATTGTAACGTCCAGGTTCAGGAACAGCTCCTTTCCAACAACCATCAGGGTATTGATCACGACAAACAAATGTCATTGTTCCGGTTCCGTACATACAACAATTAACGCAAAAACACACTGGACAGCCACCAAGTGGTCACAGGAGTGGAAGGCAACCTCATCTCCATTACACAGCTACATCTCTTCACCAGATTAAAGATGACCAGGGTCTGACCTCCCCAGAGGAGCATGGGTGAAGCTCAACAGACCGGAGTTGGGCGTTTCAACGCCAGCGTGTGGAGATGGGGGCTCCCTCCCTCCGCCAGAGCCCAGCCTGTGAATGCGGAGCAGAACAACACACAGCCAACCATGTCATCTCTGGGTGCCCGCTCTACCACCCACCAAATGGAGCTCTGTCAGGGCCTGGCAGACATTGACGCCAACAGAGACAACAACCTGGCTGCTCAACCCCCGGCGCGAGATCTAACTATTCCTTTGTTTTATTGATGTTTTATTCACAAGAAAAAGTAAAATTAAACACTCTAGACTTGACTCGTGACCAGAAACTCTAACACGTCACATGTTGGATGTTGCAAATGAGAAAACTTCTATGAGTTGCAATGGGCTGCAAAGATGAAGTACGAGGGGAAGCTGGCCAGGAATGTAAAGAAGGACAATAAAAGCTTCTTTAGATATGTTAAGGGAAAAAGAATAGCAAAGTCAAATGTGGGTCCCTTGAAGGCAGACACGGGTGAAATTATTATGGGGAATAAGGAAATGGCAGAAGAGTTGAACAGGTTCTTCGGATCTGTCTTCACTAAGGAAGACACAAACAATCTCCCAGAAGTACTGGAGGACAGAGGATCTAAGGGGGTAGAGGAACTGAAATACGTTTTCATTAGGCGAGAAATAGTATTGAGTAGGCTAATGGGACTGAAGGATGATAAATCCCCTGGGCCTGATGGTCTGCATCCCAGGGTCCTCAGGGAGGTGGCTCTAGAAATAGTGAACGAATTGGTGATCATTTTCCAATGTTCAATAGATTCAGGATCAATTCCTGTGGATTGGAGGATAGCTAATGTTATCCCACTTTTCCCAAGAAAGGAGCGAGAGAGAAAACGGGGAATTACAGACCAGTTAGCCTGACTTCGGTGGTGGGAAAGATGCTGGAGTCAATTATTAAAGAGGTAATAATGGGGTATTTGGATAGCAGTAAAAGGATTAATCCAAGTCAGTTTGGATTTATGAAAGGAAAATCATGCTTAACTAATCTTCTGGAATTTTTTGAGGATGTGACAGGTAAAATGGATAAAGGGGAGCCAGTGGATGTAGTGTATCTAGACTTTCAGAAAGCCTTTGATAAGGTCCCGCACGGGAGACTGGTGACTAAAATTAGAGCACATGGTATTGGGGGCAGGGTGTTGATGTGGATAGAAAATTGGTTGGCAGACCGGAAGCAAAGGGTAGGAGTAAATGGGTCCTTTTCAGAATGGCAGGCTGTGGCGAGTGGAGTGCCGCAAGGCTCGGTGTTGGGGCCGCAATTGTTTACCATATATATTAATGATTTGGAAGAGGGAATTAGGAGCAACACTAACAAGTTTGTGGATGACACAAAGCTGGGTGGCAGTGTGAACTGTGAAGAGGATGTAGGAGGTTGCAGGGTGACCTGGACAGATTGAGTGAGTGGGCAGATGCGTGGCAGATGCAGTATAATATAAATACATGTGAGGTTATCCACTTTGGTGGCAAAAACAAAGGGGCAGATTATTATCCCAATAGAGTTAGGTTAGGTAAGGGGGAGGTACAGCAAGACCTGGGTGTCCTTGTATACCAGTCACTGAAAGTTGGCATGCAGGTACAGCAGGCAGTGAAGAAAGCTAATGGAATGTTGGCCTTCATAACAAGAGGATTTCAGTATAGGAGTAGAGAGGTTCTTCTGCAGTTGTATGGGGCTCTGGTAAGACCACATCTGGAGTATTGTGTACAGTTTTGGTCTCCTAATTTGAGGAAGGACATCCTTGTGATTGAGGCAGTGCAGTGTAGGTTCACGAGCTTGATCCCTGGGATGGCGGGACTGTCATATGAGCAAAGATTGAAAAGACTAGGCTTGTATTCACTGGAGTTTAGAAGGATGAGGGGGAATCTTATAGAAATATATAAAATTATAAAAGGACTGGACAAGCTAGATGCAGGAAAAATGTTCCCACTGTTGGGCGAGTCCAAAACCAGGGGCCACAGTCTTAGAATAAAGGGGAGGTCATTTAAGACTGAGGTGAGAAAAAGCTTTTTCACCCAGAGTTGTGAATTTGTGGAATTCCCTGCCACAGAGGGCAGTGGAGGCCAAATCACTGGATGGATTTAAGAGAGATTTTAGAGCTCTAGGGGCTAGTGGAATCAAGGGATATGGGGAGAAGGCAGGCACGGGTTATTGATTGGGGACGATCGGCCATGATGAAAATGAATGGCGGTGCTGGCTCGAAGGGCCGAATTCCCTCCTCCTGCACCTATTTTCTGTTTCTATGTCTATGTTTCTATGCAGGCTGTATACAAACCTCATCTTTATGATCCTGTCCAAATGAAAAATCCCGATGTGCTTCATTGTCTATTTTCTCCTGCAAAAGGAAGAACAGTGTGTAAGTTGCTAGCATTCTACCATAACCTTGCAGAGAATTATTCAAGAAATGATTAACAATAACTTTGATACAACAGCATCTAATCCTAATGCTTTGAAATATCAAAGCCTCAGTTGGAAAATTAAATTACAAAAAGCTTATGTTTCTATTTGAATAAGGGGCTTTTATCTCAAATTAATGAGGATGGCAGTTGCTGCACTACCAGAACACACAAGTGATATTTTTTTTAAATAGCTTAGTTAATAAAATGCAATAATTATAATAATGTAGCTTTCATGTTTCAAATTGTAGAGAGGGAGGTGCTGGCAGAAGCAGGACCATTTTGAACAATTAGTGATATAAAGGATATCATAGATCAAAGACAATCAGTTAACACGTTTAAGGGCCTGTCCCACTTGGGGTAGAGTTTGCACATTCTCCTTGTGACTGCATCCTCCAGATGCTCCGGTTTTCCCCCACACCCCAACAACGTGCAGGTTTGTTGATCAAGTGGCCCTCTGTTAATTGGCCACTAGTGTGCAGGCAGTAGATGCAAAAGTGGGATAACATAGAACTACTGTGAATGGGAGATCGATGGTTGGCGTAGACGTGATGGGCCAAAGACCTGTTTCCATGCTGTATCTTTGAACTCTAAAGGGCCTGTCCCACTTCTGCAGTTTTTTTCGGCGACTTGCCGGCACCCGTCATAGTCGCAGCAGGTCTCCGAACGTTTTCAACATGTTGAAAATCCAGCGGCGACCTGAAAAAGGTACGACTGTTTGGGTGACTACTCACGACCATACAGGCGTCACTCCGTGACATGTGGACACGTGACGCTTGTCTTCAACAGATATTAGGCAAGGTAGGTTTTAAAGGAGGAAAGAACCGATCCTTCAGCCCAATATGTCCATGCCGACCATCGATCACCTGTTCACACTAGTTATCCCACTTTCTCATCCACTCCCTGCACACTAGGGGGCAATTTACAGAGGGCCAACTAATCTAAAACCCGCACATCTTTGGAGTATGAGAGGAAACTGGAGCATTGGGAGGAAACCCACGTAGTCACAGGGAGAATGTGCAAGCTCCACAAAGACAGCATCCGAGGTCAGGATCGAACCCAGGTTCGAACTTTGGGTTGGGAGTGGTTCCAGAATCAGTTCCTGCACAAATCATCAACAGGGAATTGATTGAATCACAGATATGAAGACATCATGAAAATAAAGTGCTGGAAGAACTCAGCAGGTAAGGCAGCATCTGTGGAAGGAATGGGCGGGCGACATTTCAGGTCGTAACCCTTCTGCAGCCTGTTCCCTCCACAGATGCAGCCTGACCCACCGTGTTCTTCCAGCATTATGTTTTTTGTTGAATTTCCCAGCATCTGCAAATTTTAACGTCTCCAGTGACTTCATCATAATTGAAGTGCAGAGTCACCAAAGAGGAAGGCTTGCAGGGCTGCAATAATGATTTCAGAATTATAGAGATAGTGCAGGGTGTGAAAAGAATGGCAACGTTTAAAAAACCTCCCCACTACATAGCGCGAAGACGACGATACTACAGCAGGCACCGGGTTGAACATTGACTAGGATTTGGGTAAGAGTTAGGGAGGTTGATATTTGGTTAGCTCGGGATTATGGAGGATCAAGATGAAAGGCCAGTGAATTGCAGTAATCACCCTAGCGCTAACAAAGACAGGAGTGGGATGGGAGCACTTGATGAAGCTACAGTTTTAATGATGTAGATGTGCTGTCACATAGGGTCAGCAAGAACACTGCAGAAAATGCCACAAGCAGTCGGCAGGGGAAGGAACAAGTAGCTAATAAAGTGAGTGGAGGACAGGGACAAAATACAATGACTTGCATCTTCCCAATATTTAAAGGATGCTTTTGGTCATACGAGACCAAGTCAGATGAGATGAGATGCAGAGAGTTAGACAGAGCCAAACAAGAATCAGGATAATGTTAAGGGTCCCGACCCAAAACGTCATCCATCCATGTTCTCCAGTGATGCTGCCTGACCTGCTGAGTTACTCCAACACTCTGTGAAACATCACCTATCCATGTTCTCCACAGATGCTCTCTGACCCGCTGAGTTACTCCAACACTCTGTGAAACGTCACCTATCCATGTTCTCCACAGATGCTGCCTGACCCGCTGAGTTACTCCAACACTCTGTGAAACATCACCTATCCATGTTCTCCACAGATGCTGCCTGACCCGCTGAGTTACTCCAGCACTCTGTGAAACATCACCTATCCATGTTCTCCACAGATGCTGCCTGACCCGCTGAGTTACTCCAGCACTCTGTGAAACGTCACCTATCCATGTTCTCCACAGATGCTGCCTGACCCGCTGAGTTACTCCAGCACCCTGTGAAACATCACCTATCCTTATTCTCCAGTGATGCTGCCTGACCCGCTGAGTTACTCCAGCACTTTGTGTCTTTTTTAAAATGTAAATTCAAAGTCATTTCAGACAGAGTTGAACCGGTACTTTGGCTCTGTCTTCACTAAGGAAGACACACAGAATATAGAACAAACAAATCACCCAGATGTACTAGAGGACAGAGGATCTAGGGAGACAGAGGAACTGAAAGAAATTTGCATTAGACGAGAAATAGTTTTGGGTAGACTGATGGGATTGAAGGCTGATACATCCCCACGGCCAGATGGTCTGCATCCCAGGGTACTCAAGGAGGTGGCTCTAGAAATCATGGATGCATTGGTGATCATTTTCCAATGTTCTATAGATTCAGGATCAAATACTGTGGATTGGAGAGCAGCTAATGTTATCCCACTTTTTAAGAAAGGAGCGGGAGAGAAAACGTGGAATTATACACCAGTTAGCCTGATATCGGTGGTGGGGGAGACGCTGGCGACAATTATTAAAGAAGCAATAACAGCGCATTTGGATAGCAGTAAAAGGATTGATTCAAGTCAGCTTGGATTTATGAAAGGGAAATCCTGCTTGACTGATCTTCTGGAATTTTTTGAGGATGAGACAAGTAAAATGGATGAAGGAGAGCCAGTGGATGTAGTGTATCTGGATTTTCAGAAAGCCTTAGATAAAGTCCCACACAAGATATTAGTGGGCAAAATTAGAGCACATGGTATTCGGGGTAGGGATAGACATGGATAATTTCTCCCTCAGCCCTCGGGGTCCCCCTCCTCCTTTTTCCTTTCTTCCCCCCACCAAAAAAAAAAGATGCTACACTTGTCCCTTTACCTCCCCCCTCCACTCCTTTCAAGGACCCAAGCAGTCCTTCCAGGTCCAACAGAGGTTCACCTGCACATCCTCCAACCTCTATCTATTGCATCCGCTGCTCTAGATGCCAGCTGATCTATATCGGTGAGACCAAGCGTAGGCTTGGCGATCATTTCGCCGAACACCTCCGCACTGTCCGCAATAACCAACCCAACCTCCCGGTGGCTCAGCACTTCAACTCCCCCTCCCATTCCGTATCCGACCTCTCTGTCCTGGGCCTCCTCCACGGCCAGAGTGAGCAACACCGCAAATTGGAGGAACAGCACCTCATATTCCGCTTGGGGAGTCTGCATCCTCTTGGCATGAACATTGAATTCTCTCAATTCTGTTAACCCATGCTGTCTCCTCCCCTTCATACCTCTCCCTCAGCCCTCGGGCTCCTCCTCCTCCTTTTTCCTTTCTTTTCCCCCGCCTCCCCCCACCCCCCATCAAAAACCCATCTCCTTCGCTCCATAGATGCTGCTGCACCCGCTGAGTTTCTCCAGCATTTTGTGTAACCCATCTCCTTCGCTCCATAGATGCTGCTGCACCCGCTGAGTTTCTCCAGCATTTTGTGTACCATCGTTTTCCAGCATCTGCGGTTCCTTCTTTAAACAACGCCATGGATAGAGAATTGGTTTGCAGACAGGAAACAAAGTGCATGAATAAATGGGTCCCTGTCAGAATGGCAGGCAGTGGCGAGTGGAGTGCCGCAAGGCTCAGTGCTGGGGCCGCAACTATTTACAATATATATTAATGATTTAGATGATGGGATTAAAAGTAACATTAGAAATTTGCAGGTGATACAAAGCTGGGTGGTAATGTGAACTGTGAAGAGGATACTAGGAGGTTGCAGCGTGAATTGGACAGGTTGAGTGAGTGGGCAGGTGCATGGCAGATGCAGTATAATGTAGATAAATGTGAGGTTAACCACTTTGGCGGCAAGAACAGGAAGGCATATCTCAATGGTGTCAGATTATGAAAAAGGGAAGTGCAACGAGACCTGAGTGTCCTTGTAAACCAGTCACTGAAAGTAAACATGCAGCTACAGCAGGCAGTGAAGAAAGCTAATGGCATGTTGGCCTTCATAACAAGAGGATTTGAGTACAGTAATAAAGAGGTCCTTCTGCAGCTGTACAGGGCCCTGGTGAGACCACATCTGGAGTATTGTGTGCAGTTTTGGTCTCCTTATTTGAGGAAGGACATTCTTGCTATTGAGGCAGTGCAGCATAGGTTCACGAGGTTAATCCCCGGGATGGTGGGACTGTCATACGAGGAAAGATTGGAAAGACTGGGCTTGTATTCCTGGAATTTAGAAGGATGAGAGGGGATCTTATAGAAACATATACAATTATAAAAGGACTGGACAAGCTAGATGCAGGAATAATGTTCCCAATGTCGGGGGAGTCCAGAACCAGGGGCCACAGTCTAAAAATAAAGTGGAGGCCAATTAAAACTGAGATGAGAAAAAAAAGAAAAACCCAGAGGGTTGTGAATTTGTGGAATTCTGTGCCACAGAAGGCAGTAGAGGCCAATTCACTGGATGAATTTAAAATAGAGTTTGATAGAGCTCTAGGGGCCAGCGGAATTAAGGGGTATGGGGAGAAGGCAGGCACAGGTTACTGATTGTGGATGATCAGCCATGATTAATAGACAATAGACAATAGGTGCAGGAGTAGGCCATTTGGCCTTTCGAGCCAGCACCGCCATGCAATGTGATCATGGCTGATCATCCCCAATCAGTACCCCGTTCCTGCCTTCTCCCCATATCCCCTGACTCCGCTATCTTTGAAAGTGTCCAGAGAATCGGCCTCCACCGCCCTCCGAGGCAGAGAATTCCACAGACTCACAACTCTCTGTGAGAAAAAATGTTTCCTTGTCTCCTTTCTAAACGGCTTACCCTTTATTCTTAAACTGTGGCCCCTGGTTCTGGACTCCCCCAACATCGGGAACATGTTTCCTGCCTCTAACGTAACCAAACCCTTAACAATTTTATATGTTTCAATAAGATCACAATGAATGGCGGTGCTGGCTCGAAGGGCTAAATGGCCTCCTCCTCCACCTATTTTCTACGTTTCTAAGTAAAGATGAACAATAGATTGAAATGAAAGGAAAGAGGAAGGAACAGAAATGTTAAAACATTGTAATACCTATTAAGGAATTGAGTTTACAGATGGCTGAACTGCAATAATTAACCGACTATATTTAGACTGCTTCATTTAAAGTGACACAACTCAGTGTGAAGATTACTTCATAGCACACAAACACAGAATCTCAATGGTAGTCAGCTTTTGCATAACAAATTAAGCAATGGCACAATGAAAAAAAATAAACATTTAATCTTGCATTAAATCACATATATAACCCCGTCCAAAGTGACTGCACTACTAATACATGATGACAGGCAACAACCTACATCATCTAAATGGATTAGCATGTCAGCCAAGAGGAAATGGGAATTCGGTGGAGAGGGAGAAGGTGGTTGATATAACTTAAGCAAGGGAAAAAAACAAAGACAACTCCATTGTGTGTCGAAGGACCAGTAACTGTGGTGTATTTTTCTATGCTCATAACTGAAGCAATAAAGCGGTGGTGTCCAGCTGTGAACAGCTGCTGATAATTCCAACGCCACATTCCAAGGGACTTCACATTTCTTGGATGAACACAATTGTAGGAAGCGTGCTGACTTGTTGAAACTCGAGACTGGTGGGGGCTGCAACTTGAGTGATGGCTGGAGTCACTTCTCGGTATCAGGCAATGAGACGTCCCTGGATCAGCAGCATGCGAAGAAAAAGACGCAGCAAAAATGGGTGCAGGAGTAGGCCATTTGGCCCTTCGAGCCAACATCGCCATTCAATATGATCATGGCTGATCACCCAAAATCAGTACCCTGTTCCCGCTTTTCCCCCATATCCCTTGATTCCGTTAATCAAGGGAGATGGGCAATGCAGCAAAGCTCCAGGGATGCCAAGCTCTCACATCCTTTTCCAGTACAGAATACTGAACGAGGACAGAACACGTTTGGGCAGCGTAGACCAGGAGGATGCTGAGGGCCGCACTACGCACTACCCACTATACCGTGGACTGATGTACCCTAATGTACCACACAGAGATGGCTTGAGACATTTGAAGTGCGTTTGACATTGAAAATGGAAATAGATTGGAGTAATTGTTCTCATGGAAACCAGCTGCAGGAATATCCAAAATTTACTTCCTGAGGGCACAATTACAGTCACAAACAAAGTTTAAAAAACAGGATGTCAAACACAGCAATCTTGATTGTGAACAAAACAGAGTGCTGGAGTAACTCAGTGGGTCAGGCAGCATCTCTGGAGAACATGGATAGGTGACGTTTCACAGAGTGCTGGAGTAACTCAGCGGGTCAGGCAGCATCTGTGGAGAACATGGATGGGTGACGTTTCACAGAGTGCTGGAGTAACTTGGAGAGTCAGGCAGCATCTGTGGAGAACATGGATAGGTAACGTTTCGGGTCAGGATTCTTCGGGCTGATTGCAGTGGGGGAGAGAAAGATGGAAAATTTACCAATCTCTAGATGACAATCATGAATTTACCAATCTCTAGATGACTGGGCGTTTAAAAAGTCCAATGCCTGACTTCAGAAATGGTGCAGGAGGCGATTCGATTTCCGAGGCATTGGGAAAAAGTAGATAGATATTCTTCAGCAGTTGGGGGTTAATTTCCCCAGGATAAGGCTCAGAGACTGTAGTTGAATCAAGAGCAGCCAACTACAACGGCCAAGCTTGTTACCAGAGTGAAATCTCTAGTGGGGAAGACAAGAAAACAGGTGGTATTGACAGAAACCATGCAATCTGGGCAGTCAATCATACATCAGCCACTGCCCGGCCCTGACACGGCCAGCAGTCACAGGGCGTGTAGGGTGTGAAGGCAGAGCGCTGCAACACATTAGCACCCGAGAGTGGTGGACTAGCGAAGCATTACTGGAGGGTTTGTCCAAACACCAAGCAAAATCACCATTTTTAAATCGATTTGATGAAATTGGAGAGGAATCAGTCCTCAAGTAGAATTAATTATTTTTTGCAAGCAGGATTAATGGTAGCAAACATGAAAGGTATTGAATAGCACTAATAGCACAATATATATCAAAATAATCTGTCCATGTGAAAAATGTAAAATGCTGATGGGTCATGTAAAAGTGCCTGTAATCTGCTCAGCAATGATAAGGTTCATCTAAAGCAAGGCTATACCTACATGAGGCAGCCCAGAGTGAAAGTAAACCATCAACTCCAGGCCAAACCCCACCTGAATTACCACATCTGGGTCTCTCGTTACTAAGACAGATACAAAGTGCTGGAGTAACTCAGCGGGTTTGAGTTTCTCCACAGATGCTGCCTGACAGATGTGCTGAGCTACTCCATCTGCAGCTCCTTGTTTCTACCCGCGCTTTGGGCGGTCACGGTGGCACAGCGGTAGAGTTGCTGCCTTACAGCGCTTGCGGCGCCAGAGACCCGGGATCGATCCTAACTACGGGTGCTGTCTGTATGGAGTTTGTAAGTTTTCCCCGTGAATGTGTGCATTGTCTCTGAGATCTTCAGTTTCCTCCCACACTCCAAATAAGTACAGGCTTGCAGGTTAATTGGCTTGGGTTGAATACTTGGTATAATTGTAAATTGTCCCTAGTGTGTGTAAGTTTGTGTTAATGTGCAGGGATCGCTGGTCAGTGCGGACTCGGTGGGCCGGAGGGCCTGTTTCCACGCTGTATCTCTAAACTAAACTACCCCTAAGTTACAAGTTGGCGCACACATCTCGTAAAGCTACTTACTAAGTGTACCTTTCCATTTCATGTTTTGACTTACACTCCGACCAACACCTGCCATTCCTCCCTCCCTTTAGAATGGGGAAGAGAACAAGAACTGTAATCTTTACAACCTACCGTGACGTTTGCTCAATTCTGATAACTTTGTATACCTGCATTACATACCTTGGTCGAGATAATGATCTTTGCTGGGGACCTAGGGGCGAGAAAAAAAATACAAAGACATTATTCTGATAGTTTAACAATTGAGGGACCTTAATTTTGCAGCCAATAGTAACCACAAAGACAAGTTTTCCAGAAATATTTCTGCTTTCGATGCCATAAGCATAGAGAGAACACATAGACATTAGTAATATTTCTTGCTGATCATTGCTTTATATCAGTTTATATCAAATTATATCAGTTGTTACACTGTGATCTTCCTTACTGAAATCAGAGTTCTCCATAATTGAAAGGAAGACGTTTGAAGGAACTTATTTCATACATTGCAAAACAAATTATTAAAAGTGGTTGCCAATCTTGCTAAATACAGTTCCACCTCAACAAATTGATTCTGATTTGCATAGGTTAAGTCAGCTACAATGAAGCACGGAGTTGTAAAATAAAATTGACAGGATTGTTAATGAGTACATACAATTGAGTAACCAATCCTTTGTTAGCACTGCACACTGAGAAAACAATATCGCTGAGTAAGATCACAAGAGGCTAGACTATTTAGCCTTTGCTTCCACTAAAACCTTTCATTTTTTCTTCCTCAGAATTTAAACGATTGGAATTTTTGATTAAAAAACCCCTGCGGAATACTTTCTGAGTACTGAACCATTGAATGGCATACCCTCAAAGCACACAGGAAACCTCATATTAGTTTTAAACTCACAATATTTTTAACCGCAGTTCAAAATAAAACAATGTTTTGGATAAACCACCCCTTATCCCCCATTGTATCTTTAAACCTCTTCCGAACATTAAAGAATCTGAATGTTCCTGACTTTGATTCTCCACGCAGTCCCCCAATTCCAAAATTAGCTTGTGGCTGTCTATACCAGTTCTGGATGTAGATCTGTGCCTTCTACCTGGAGCAGCACAGAATGCATTGTTCAAATGTATGGCTGGATGACTGTAAACGTTCTTCACGAGCAAGGCTACACCTAAATAAGCAAGACTTCAGCGATTGGTAGTAAAGAAAGCAAATTCAATGCTAGCATTTATTTCAAGAGGGCTTGTAGACAAAAACAGAGATGTAATGCTGAGGCTCTATAAGGCGCTGGTAAAGCAGCATTTGGAATATTGTGAGCAATTTTGGGCAACATATCTGAGGAAGGATGTGCTGGCTCTGGAGAGGGTCAAGAGGAGGTTTACATGAATGATCCCAGGAATGAGTTAACCTATGATGAGTGTTTGTCGGCACTGGGCCTGTACTCGCTGGAGTTTAGAAGCATGAGGGGGCACCTCATTGAAACATACAGAATAGTGATAGGCTTGGATAGAGTGGATGTGGAGAGGATGTTTCCACTGGTGGGGAAGTAGGATTAGAGGTCATAGTCTCAGAATTAAAAGACATTCTTTTAGGACAGTCATAAGGAGACATTTCTTTAGTCAGAGGGTGGTGAATCTGCGGAATTCTTTGCCACGGAAAGCGGTGGAGGCCGTCAGTGGATATTTTTAAGGCAGAGATAGATAGATTCTTGATTAGTACAGGTGTCAGAGGTTATGGGGAGAAGGCAGGAGAATGGGTTTAGGATGGAGCGATAGATCAGCCATGACTGAATGGTGGATTTGACCTGATAGGTCGAATGGCCTAATTCTACTCCTATCCCTTATGACATACCAGACCTTTACCTCCATGCCAGCCTCCAGCTGCATCACTGTGGTTGTGTCTCCAAGTGTTGTACAACTTTGCTATTACACAGCTTTTCCCAGTTTGACAATGGAGCACAGACTTTGTTCTGTTGTTCACTTGCACCTTCAGCAGCTGGACCTGCGAGGTGTGAAGCTGTGAACCCATTCCCAAATATTTAGACCTTCAATCAATTCATTCCACATCTCTCCACCCCACCCCCTCCAATCTTACACTGATTATTATCACAGTATTATACACAGCATGAAGCAGACATTGAGAAGTGAAAATGCAAATATGTGCAATTAAGAGTCTCCTGGAATTACCTGGGCATTATCTAAAATTGAGTTTATTAACTTGGTGTTATTTATTCTTTGGCCCTTATTTCAAAGCAGAAGCATGTATGGATAAATTAACATTTGATGAAATTATTATTGGACTGTTGGGGAGAGAGGAAAGAGTTTAGGATGGAATAAACTAACGTTCGAAGATAAATTATTCCAAAACACAACATTGTATTCAAACTATTTCTAATAAATTCCAGGGCATTTTAAGCTGTCATAACATGGGCTTAATGGCACACAGCAATATTACACACACAGCAAGATCAACATGAAAACACATTTAATTTGAAAGTTTGAGTTTTCCTCTTTCATGCCCAACAGAGCATGAAAGATATCATTCAATGCCTGATACCCCAAGCCCCTCATGTAAAACACTGGAGATTACTGGAAATAATTTACATTCAAGAAAAATAATTTGCATCACAGAAATACAAAGCAGACATCCTTTCAGCCTAGTGAGGTTTCTCCAAGTCCAAACTATCCATGCTAAACTTCCTTTACCCTCTCACATTTCATTGTTTTACACTACACAACATTAAAAACAATTTGAAGATAGATACAAAATGCTGGAGTAACTCGGCAGGACACTCAGATGAACTGAAGACGAGTCTCACCCTGCAACGTCACCCATTCCTTCTCTCCAGAGCTGCTGCCTGACCCGACGGGGTTCTCCAGCATGTTAGGTCTATCTTTGGTGTAAACCGGCATATCCAGTTCCTTCCTACACATTAAAATCAATTCCGTGGATTAGGCAGCATCTCTGGAGAACATGAATAGGTGATATTTCAGGTCATCGTTACCTCTCCATACTCTGCAGAGAAGCTGCCTGAACCACTGAGTTACTCCATCACTTTGTGTCATTCTTTTGTAAACCAGCATCTACAGTTCCTCATCTTCATTAAAATCGATTCCTACTCCAAATGCCTTCCAATTGTATTGGCAGTGGATTAAAGGATGCCTCTTTTCCTTACATCACCAGTAATGAAATCGATGACAAATAAAAGAAAGCAAATCCAAAACCACTGAGTTACTCCAGCACATTGTGTCTGTTTTCAATACAATACTTATTTTGGAAGCATTCAAATGGTATGGTGCAGAAAAGCAACAAGGCGCAGAAGTGGAGACACTCACAGGTACGACAAGATCGAGTTAACTGGCTGCTACCACAAGTTGGCCATGGGCCTGCCCTTGCAAATCCTGTAATGCCCAAGGTCAAGGCACCATTGTGGCAAAGCTTGACTCCGTGTACATAACACTGAGAAAGGCAGCACTATCAAATTACTAGGCAACAGACTACTTCAACCACTGACCTTGCAACCTGTTTGTTTAACCATTACACTTTAACAATAACCCAATTAAATTCTTAACAATGATTCTGAAGGTTCTGACACATTTTGCCAAAAAACAGAAGATAAATTCCTGCAATGCATCAAAATATACAACCTGCAAAAACGAAACCATGCAAGACATTGGGTTCATCAGCATCCGAGACCATCTCTGCGCATGTACATCTTGTGTTACACTTGCAACAATGACTGTCACCCACTCTGGATGCTTTCAAGAGAGAGCTAGATAGAGCTCTTAAAGATAGCGGAGTCAGGGGATATGGGGAGAAGGCAGGAACGGGGGACTGATATTGGAGGATAAGCCATGATCACAATGAATGGCAGTGCTGGTTCGAAGGGCTGAATGGCCTACCCCTGCACCTATTGTCAATTCTCTACCACCCAGCTGGCCACCTGGTGAGACCAATACTCCAAGTTGCCCAACAAAGGACATGGGCTTGTATAAGGGGAGGCATCATGTAGCTCCAAGTTTGAATAGAGAGAGCACTAGACAGGGCTTAAAGAGAAGGAATTGGAGATAAGGAATGGGTGACATTTTGGGTCGAGATCCCTCTCCCCCAACTGTCGGAAGAAGGGTCCCGACCTGAAACGTCACCCATTCCTTTTCTCCAGAGATGCTGTCTGTCCCACTGAGCTACTCCAACATTTTGTGTCTATCTTCAGTGTAAACCTGCATCTGCAGTTCCTTCCTACCCATATATTTAATTTTTTTATGCTTGAACACATAAGCCATGATATTACACAAATGATATACATAACTAATATTTGAGTTTTGTGATAACTTACCCAGCACTAAATGTGACACAATTATAACCAAGAATTATAACCAACATTCTGTCTTCCCAGTGGCCACGTCTGACTATCCAACACCCTGAAGTTCTCATCAATATCACCAAGTCTTACAGCTGTTTCGAATCTGGCCTCTTAAAAATAATTCTAAGTGTTATTCAAAATGACACAGGGCCAAGCAACACGTTTAAACCCAAAAAGCTTTGCTTTGATATTTAAACAAATCAATTCTTGATTTTAAAAAGTTGCCTCACTGCACAACTGTTTTGTAATCCATAACTGAATAAAATCACACAAGTAATTTGGCTTTCAATTGCAAGAGGATTGGAGTATAGGAGTAAATACATCTTGTAACAACAATGCAGGGTCTTGGTGGGTCTTTACCTGGGATTCCATGTGCAGTCTTGATCTTTTTATCCAGGAAAAGGATGTTCAGGATAAACTTGTCATAAAGGAAATGTAGACAGGCCAATTGTATGAGGAGCAATTTCCAACTACGTCTACACTACAGTTTAGAAGAACAAGAGAGGATCTTATTGATGAGAAAAAAATCTTAGAGGCCTAAATTATAGAGTGGCACGGTGGCTCAATGGTAGAGCTGCTGCCTTACAGCGCCAGAGACCCGGGTTCGTTCCTGACTACGGGTGCTGTCTATACGGAGTTTGTACGTTCCTTTCTCCGTGACCTGCATAGGTTTTCTCTGGAATCTCCAGTTTCCTCTCACACTCCAAAGACGTACATGTTTGTAGGTTAATTGGCTTGGTAAAATTGTAAATTGTCCCTAGTGTGCAGGATAGCGTTCGTGTGCGGGGATGGCTGGAGGCCGGGCAGCATGCTTGCAGCAAGTGTTTCCACCATTTGATGTGTTTACTCCCATGCAGAATCATCCTCCTAAACCTAACTGCTTCTGCAGTCTCTCCCTGCTTCAAAGTCAACCTTGGGAGTACACGTGCTAACCCGTGATCTTAGCAACCTTTCCCATCTTGCACTCACCTCCACCCAGAATAACCTGCCTCCCGGCACACCTCTGAACGCTTGTTTGTGTTAAAACCTACATTGGTAACTACTGTTGCAGTTGAGGGGAAACCGGTTGCAACCAAAACAAATATAAGCTGACCATATCATTGTGGGCCGAAAGGCCTGTTCCTGTGCTGTACTGTTCTATGTTTAATAGACCCGCCCCTCTGTACTATCTATCATAACTCTGGGTGCCCACAAGCAGTGTACAAAATCATGAGGGGAATAAATCAGGTTAATGCACAGAGTAGAGGCATCAAGAACCAGAGGACATCGGTTTAAAGTAAGGGCGGGGGGGGGAAATTAATAGGAACCTGAAAGATAACTTTTTTTTAAAACAGAAAATGTGGTGGGTGCATGGAATGAACTGTTGGAGGAGGTAGTTAAGGCAGTTAGTATCGCAACGTTTAAGAAACATTTAGACAGGTACATGGATAGGATAGGTTTAGAGGGATATGAGCCAAACGCAGGCAGGTTGGACTAGTGTAGAAGGGACATGTTGGTCGATGTAGGCAATTTGGTCCAAAGCGCGTGTTTCCATGCTGTGTGACTGTGACTCAGCCAAAGAAGCAGGGCAGTCATTTTGCCCAAAGCAAGTTAGCACCAACAGTAACGAGAAACATCAACAGTTAATTTGATGAGTATATATGGACATGTAGAACCCTGTTAAGAATCTAAGATGTTTATTATCCATCATTATTTTAATGGAAGTGGTTTTAAGTTTGGTAACATGCTAAAAATAGATCCAAAATTAACATTGCAGTCAAGACTGTCAGTATTAAGTATCCAGCTCAGCGCCTGATTCACTACCCAAGTAATCCCTCTGCCTTTGTTTACTCCTAGTGGGGAGGGCCACTGTGTGCCGACACAACCCAGCCTCCACTGGTGCGTAGGATGGAAATGCAGATAGATACAAAATGCTGGAGTAACTCAGCAGGACAGGCAGCATCATTGGATAGAAGGAACGGGTGATGTTTCAGGACGAGACCCTTCTTCAGACTGATCTACTGGTATAGTCCAGTTCAGACTCCACTGGTGTGGTCCAAGCCACAATAGGGCATCAGGTAGTGCAATGAGAAACTATATACTACTCCCAGCTTGATCAAGTGGGAACTTCTCTAATAAACATTTCCAGCTGTAAAAACTGTACTGGATACTTAATACTGACAAAGACCATTAAAATATTGGACCTAAAAAAAAATGAAATCGACTAAAACTGTGGCATAAAATATCAATTACATTGCTCCTAACATACATCCTAGCACACAGTCCTACATCCGCACTGTAATGCAAGGGCATTTTACCCTGCACTGGAGCAGAACATTGCTGGTTAAGGGAACAATTCTCCATGCATCGCTGGGCCACTCCTGACATTGAAGCACTCTGACTGAATCAAGTTTCCAGATCCATTAGTGGGTCAGCCACTTGTGGGTGTGACTGTGCATGCACAATTGTCCCGCACATGGCTGAACACCACCAAATCTCTCAGGAACCATCAGCATTAACCGGCAACATTGGATGTAATTTGTAGAAACAAGCCCAAATTTAACTAAAAGAAAACCAAAGCTACCTCACATACCTTATCCCAGCTGGAGTTGCATCCAAACCTATTTATGTCATGGCATCCTGCTATTGATCCAAACTAGACAGACAGACTTTTGCATGAACTACATTCCTGAAACTTGATGGAATTTCACTCAAAACAGCCAAAGCTTTCAAATAATGTTTACAGGGCAAGCTGCAAGCTCAAGGACCAATCGCGACAACCATTTTATAAGTCCTGCCAGCACAAGACAGCATGTCTACCAAATTACATCTCCAAACTCCTGGACCTAGGACTCTACAACCCTCCTTCTTGGCAACAGACACCATGGCTTCCTGACCCATTGACCAGTCAGTGAGAACAAACACAAAACGTACTCTAAGGATAATTCTCAACATATTTTGCCACTAGGTTGTGTTCTCATCCGCTTACCATACTCCCTATTATCTCACAACTGATCAGCCAAATGCTGCTCTAACTCCATTTACAGGTTTGCAGAAGACGAACAGAATCAGGCTAAGTTATTGCAGTTTACAAGGAGATTCACAAAATCACAGCATCAAATTCTCTGTTATTCCAGAGCACCAACTGCCATGAAACAAGACAAAATAACGGTCCCTACATCATCTACTCGCTAAATTTCAATAAACTTTGCTACCAATATTCCCTTTACCCAAGGACGATAAGAGAATGCAATATGTTACCACCCAACACAGGTGCTGCTCCTGATGTCAAGTCATTTAAAAAGGGCTTTGAGCAAATAGATCTCCTCAAATTGGTCAAAAAGGCCCACCTCAAAATTTTATAGCTCCTCTACTCACTCTGACCTGCGCGAGATAACCACTTATGAGGTGTTTGCGCAGTAATCAACCAGAACCACAACACCGCCAGAGTAGGCCATATGTCAAAGAATAAAAAAGAGAGAGAGAGAGAGAGAGAGAGAGAGACCTCAGTAGCATGGTGTCATTAACATCCTCCTGCTCAATGTCAGCAAATGGTCGTCGACATCAGACAGCAGGGTGGGACATGCAGCCCAGTCTACAACAACGGAGTGGAGGTTGAGAGCTTCTAACTTCTCAGGGTCAATATTACCAGTGTGTCATGTACCAACCACATTGACGTTATGGTTAAGAAAGCACACCAACGCCTCTAGTTGCTCAGGAGCTTGGCATATCTCCAATAATTCTTATCAATGCCTAATGATGCATCATGGAATGCATCCTATCTGGATGCATCACAACTGCTCTGCACAAGACTACAAAATATTGCAGAGAGAGTTGTGAACACAGCCCAGCTCATCACACAGATCCAATCGACTCCACCTATACGTCATGCTATTGCAGAAAAACAGTAAGCAAGTACAACTCACACCCGGTCATTCTCTCTTCCATTGGGCAGAATCGACAGAAGTTTGAAAGCATGTACCAAGTGATTGAAGAGCAGCTTCTTCCCTCCTGTTTAGACTCCTGTACGAACCTCTTGTATGCCAAGGAGGTTGTCCAATCTTACAATCTACCTCTTTGTAGCCCTTGACATTTTGTTATCTGCACTTTCTCTAAACCCGTAACATTATATTCTGCCCATTTTCTCTTTTGCACGACCTTATGTACACATGTACGGTATGATTTTACTGGATAGCATGCATTAGGAGGGAGAGATAGATCGTCCATTATTGAATGGCGGAGTAGACTTGATGGGCCGAATGGCCTAATTCTACTATTCCTAATGACCGCATTACCTCAATCATCTTTTTCACTATAACCCAACAATAGTTCGACAACATTAATTGGCAATAATTTTTGGAATGTTCTGCATTTCTTCCGAATGTTAAAAAAAAGTGATTTCATAGTGAATGGTAGGGCCCTGGAGACCGTTGTAGAACTGAGGAAATAGAAGGACAGGTGCTTTTGGTACATTGGCCTTCCTCAGCCAGGGCATTGAGTATAAAAGTTGGGATGTCATGTTACAGTTGTACATGACATTGGTGGGCTGGGATATTGCAACCTTCACATGGTCTACCCTGTTTCGACTAATGCAATCAACAAATAGGTGTAGTTTTTCAATGCCACTTGATCTACAACTTTAGGCTGTGCACGCCATACGCAAGAAGAAGAAGATGACATTGGTGAGGCTGCATTTGGAGTTTGAGTTGGAGTAACTTAGTGGGACAGGCAGCATTTCTGGAGAAGGAATGGGTGACGTTTCAGGATCCTTCTTCTGGACGTGAGGTTGGAGTAGGTAAGGGGAGTGGAAAAGTTAGGAAGGATGTTGTCAAGCTGGAAGGAGTGTGGAGATGATTTACAAGGATGTTGTCATGACTCGGGGCCCTGAGCTATAGGGAGAGGATGGGTAGGCTAGGACTTTATCATGAGAGAGGTGGAGCCTGAGGGGTGATCGTAGAGATGTAACAAATCATGAGGGAAATTGATAGGGCAAATCACAGTCTTTTACCCAGGATAGGGGAATCAAGAACAAGAGGACATAGGTTCAAGATGAGAGGGGAAAGATTTAATAGGAGCCTGAAGGGAAACTTTTTCCACAGAGGATGGTTGGCAAATGGAATGAGCTGCTAGAGGTAGTTGAGGTTAAGTACAGTAACAACATTTAAAGGATACTTGGACAGGAATATGGATTGGAAAGCTTTGGAGGGAAATGGACTAAATGCAGGCAAATGGAACTAGTTCAGATGAGGCATCTTGGTTGGCATGGACAAGTTGGGCCAAAGGGCCTGTTTCCCTGCTGTATGACTCCAACTGCGTAATGTCAAGTGCAAGAGAGAAGTACATTGCTGGGACAGTAGAGTTGTGTTTCTGATGACTTTGCCGGCGGATGATCCACGAACACTCCCCAACTTGTGACGAGCCATTTCCCTGATGGACCTTAACGCCAGGTAGCCTCGCTCTCTGGCAGGTGGCTGCTGCAGGTTGAACCGTGTGAGTAATCAGCTCCTGATAATTTTTGAAGGAGGCACTGCTTTCAAGTCTGGCTCTGCAAACTCCTGATATCTCAGAAGAGCACTTAATGGAAACTACTAGATAACAGAAACCCTGGCCAATTTTGTTAACTGCAACACTTCTACTGTTACCAAGGCTTGTATCATCCCATGAATTTCACCAGCACCGACATGCTGCAATGTTCATTTTCTTTTCACTTTCCCAAATGAATTGTCAAAATTACCCGCGTAGAAACAAGAATCTCAACTGACAGATTAGCAAAAGTTTTCAAATGATCTTCACCAGCAGTTTTGAAATTGAATGTACATATATAAAGGAACAGAAAGCAGAATTACAGATTTATAGAGGCAAGGGGAACAATTGTCCGAATACAACCTTTCGCCATACAGCCGTCACATTAGATATATTTAATCCTAATTTAGTCACTTCATGCGAGGCTGTGATCATTCAA